>OU342855.1:1200000-1800000 GCA_910591585.2 Nysson spinosus
ACAATGTGGAGGTACATCCTACTATTCCTTGCGTGTCGCAATCACTCGGACGACACTGACTGAACGTAGGAGTTTAATAAGAGTTTAGGTTAGGTTATGTTCATGAAAACGCGTCACCCGCCGGGTAAAGTATTAAAGAATACCAAACCGTAAGTTCAGAAGTATTTGAAAACGTTTGGTAACTCTTTTTGCAGTTACAAAAAGCGTGTTTCATTTACCGACTAATAATCCGTCATTTCACGCTTAAAAACCGCGCGCACTTCGCATCTCACTTCACGTAAGTTACTCGCCGTTAACTGACTAACTTCAGGGCAAGTTAATCGCACAGTTGGTTTGATGTTTTGGAGGCGATACCTCAGGCAGATAATCACATTCAATCTCGATCACGAGTGCAGATTGCCACTGGCACTTCGAATTCCAATTAAAAGTTAAACAGTTCCAGCAGAATTAAATTAACATCTGCATAGGCAATCAAGCTATATATATTACCGAAGAGATCTACCAATTACAGTTTGAAGGCACCCGAAGGCTTATCGATTTTTCAAACGCTCCTTTATTAACTTAAGAAGCGCCCCGATAACTTATAATTACCGACTACCGATTTATCGTTCAACGTTTCTGATGGTCCACGCTGGGGAACTAAGCTCCTGGGAATTATAACCTTACCTCGGCTGCTATCATTTCAAGAGTTATTCCTAGATGTACCGTTATTTCCGGTTATTACTGGTTTTCCACTAAAAATTCAACCTTTCGCGGATCATATTGACCTTTTTCCACGAAAAATTAACCATTTTGCAGATCATATTTATCCTTTTGCTATCGAAATGTAACTTTCAGTATCATTCAGTTTTTGCTAGTATTAGTTTGTTGCGGAACTCTAAAGGCGATTTTCAGTCGCCACTTAGTTTGTCGCGTTACTTTCAAGGCGATTCTCAGTCGCCACTCAGTTTAATGCGGAACTCTAGAGGCGATTCTCAGTCGCCGCTCAGTTTAATGCGGAACTCTACAGGCGATTTTCAGTCGCCACTTAGTTTGTTGCGGAACTCTAAAAGGGATTCTCAGTCGCCACTCAGTTTAATGCGGAACTCTAGAGGCGATTCTCAGTCGCCGCTCAGTTTAATGCGGAACTCTACAGGCGATTTTCAGTCGCCACTTAGTTTGTTGCGGAACTCTACAGGCGATTTTCAGTCGCCACTTAGTTTGTTGCGGAAACTCTAAAAGCGATTCTCAGTCGCCACTCAGTTTAATGCGGAACTCTAAAGGCGATTCTCAGTCGCCACTCAGTTTGTCGCGTTACTTTAGAGGCGATTCTCAGTCGCCACTCAGTTTAATGCGGAACTCTAGAGGCGATTCTCAGTCGCCGCTCAGTTTAATGCGGAACTCTAGAGGCGATTCTCAGTCGCCGCTCAGTTTAATGCGGAACTCTAGAGGCGATTCTCAGTCGCCGCTCAGTTTAATGCGGAACTCTACAAGCGATTCTCAGTCGCCACTATATTTATCGCGACACCTCGAACGGCGATTAAGAAGCGACATTAAAATTGTCCCCAATCGTTCGTGATTCAAAATTCAATAACAAAAAGTACCTGGCGTAAATCTTACTGTCGCCTTTCAGTCGCCACTCGAATTTCAATTCTCATTCGCAGAGTTTCGGGAATATTTAAGGTGATCTGGAAAATGATTAATTGCGAATTCAAAATGGTGAATATGATCTGCGAAATGATTAATTTCGAGTGCAAAAGCTTTATCTATTTTATAATAATTATCTGTGCCATTTGTATAATAGTTTAACCTAACTTTCCCTGGGGGCAATGAAACGAGATGGAAATCGTTTATATCTTTATAACAAAACGTTCTACAGTTCTGTTCATTTATGGCTTGCAATTAAGTCTACATACGATTCATTATTCTCATTTTATTGGACGATTCGAGATAGCCTTACTTTGATCAAACAGTTTCAAAGTATGTTTGAGCTTCAAGAAATGATAAAACGCGAAGTAATTTTTAGGTTACGTTCCACCGGTTTCATTATGGCGGTAATATTCTCCTACACTAAAAGCTTTTTGAATTGGAATTTTCTAAAATACTTACTAATTAGAAAGCCAATAATCCATATATTGGTATTAGTTTTGAAAATAGTTAAAAGCTAGTTTCCAAAAAAATGGAATCGATCGAACTGTTGGTGTTTGATCAACTCTTCGGTGCACAGAAATATTATTAATCCATATTTTCTATGGAAATATTTACAATTGGTTTCACGCGGAATCAAAGTTGTATGAGGTTTCTTGTTGATATTCGTTGCTGCACGAATACTTTTTACACCGACTGTACAAAGATGGACACACATTTATGTGATATCGGACGACCACCGCAGCCTACTTCGGAAGCATCGTTTCATCTACTCTTCTGTAGAATGGCGCCACAAGACTAAGGGGTCGGCCGTCGCAATTCGTAGAAATTTATTACCCGACCTTCCGCCTCGACGACCCTCTATTCTCACGAAGCTCTACGGTTGGCATCCCTGACGCGACGACCTACCGCGAAGCAGGCGACAAACGAAAGAACGAGACTGCATCCGGTATGATTCCGTAATGCGGCCAACCGGCAGATATGTATGCCAGTTGGTATTACTGTAACTTTAACACGTTGAACACCCTGCCGGTTATCGGTAACCACTGATACCAACATTACTAAAACTCGAATCAAATATATCGCTAATATTCGTCAAGCTTGCAATATTTTTATCGTTACGATAACGATGTAATTTGGTTACATTATCGTAGAGCGCTTAAGTTTCATTTTTTGAGGTTATGTAGACGTTTTGGACGCGTATTGCGAGGTATCGTGTAACATGGATTTCGGCGCGTCGCTCAACGTGATAATTTATGTTTGGTATACTTTATTACGATTAATTGCAAACGAAGTTTGCAGCAGAAAGAAGTTTTCGATAATCTGGAAGACACGATATAAATCTTGTATAGTGGATTAAGTGGGACGCAAAGGAAGTTATTGTGAGCTAGTTAATCGTTGAGCACTCAAACTGGAATACGTGGAAAAAGTAGCGCGTGCGATAAATCAGAGGTAACGGGCGTAAGCTACTTTCTAGTAAAATGTTGCAGTACTGCGGCTTTAAATCGATTTCGTCTTTTTGCCAAGAAGATATATTTCCCAATTTCCGAAAGACGTCGCCCTCAGCTAAGATTTCGATGCCGCCAGATAATAGAAACCGTGTTTCTATATCCGTTGCTTGCTAAGAGTCCCCCATTAAACTCTCCAGATCAAGGAATACCAACCTTCCACGGGTTGGCTTACAAGAAGAGTTTGTCAGTTGTGTGTGATATATTTCAACGAGAGTTTCAAAAAACGTAGTATAGACAGAACTAATTCTATAGCACACAATTTTTAGTTGCGATGACCCGCGCGTTTCACAAAAAGGGGTTTTAAATTAGACGCGATTTCCATACATTTATGCATCCTTCGCTGTACAACGTGAAGTTAGCGGCACTTGGGTCCGCGTGCTGTGAGCCAGGAGCGTCATGCGTTCCGCTACCGTCACATTGTACAGTGAAAGATGCATAAATGTATGGAAATCGCGTCTAATTTGAACCCTTTGCACTCGAGAGGCGACTCTCAATCGCCACTCGATCGATTACGGCAATCCGAAAGACGACTCTCAATCGCCACGCAGTTTATTACAGCAATTCGAGAGGCGTCGCTCGGTTGGCACTCGGTTTGTTGCGGTACTCTAGGGGCGATTCTCAGTCGCCACTCAGTTGATTGTGGTACTCTAGAGGCGATTCTTAATCGTCACTCAGTTTATAGCGACAACTTTGAGTCGCCACTCAGTTTACAGCGACAATTTTGAGTCGCCACTCAGTTTATAGCGACAATTTTGAGTCGCCACTCAGTTTATTGCGACAACTTTGAGTCGCCACTCAGTTTATAGCGGCAACTTTGAGTCGCCACTCAGTTTATAGCGGCAACTTTGAGTCGCCACTCAGTTTACAGCGACAATTTTGAGTCGCCCCTCAGTTTATAGCGGCAACTTTGAGTCGCCACTCAGTTTACAGCGACAATTTTGAGTCGCCGCTCAGTTTATTGCGACAATTTTGAGTCACCACTCAGTTTATAGCGGCAATTTTGAGTCGCCCCTCAGTTTATAGCGGCAACTTTGAGTCGCCACTCAGTTTATAGCGACAACTTTGAGCCTCTCAATCGCCACTCGATTGATTACGGCAATCCGAAAGACGACTCTCAATCGCCACGCAGTTTATTACAGCAATTCGAGAGGCGTCGCTCGGGTGCCACTCAGTGTGTTGCGGTACTCCAGGGGCGATTCTCTGTCGCCACTCAGTTTATTGCGGCAACTGAGAGTCGCCTCTCGAGTGCAAAGGGTTAAGATAACTTTAAGGATGCACTGGTAAGTTACAAAACAAAATTTGTACACAACTGGAGGCGTGAGAGAGCTCTTATTTTAGTAGAACTGAAGTTTTTATACTTATATGCTCTTTCCGTCCAGATAACCATGAGTGCACTCGCATTAATACTCTTTTAAGGTTTCCCGACTTAAACTTTAGCATATCCTCAAAAAGAAGTACTTAAGGAAGGATTAAGATAAGCTTACATAAACCGTATTTATTTCCCGGAAGTTGCGTCATAAGTATCTACTCTGCCACTTCCACTATTACCTTATGTTTACAACTTTTAAAGTACACCGCCGAGATATAGTACACTTAAATACAGCGCACCAGCTAAATAACTGTTTATAATACTACTAAATACTAATAAATATTAATAAATACTAGTTTATAGTACTAACTCATTAATCATATAATTAACTTACGGCCTTCTCGGCAATAAACTGAATGCTTGAAAGTAATCGAACATTCCTAATCCATATAATGTTTAAAAATAAAGCTTTTTAAGCGCTCTATGATAATTCGGTGACTTCACATCGTTTTTATATCGTGAAAAATATTAAAAATTTGAAAGAATTTTTGCAATATATTTGATTCCACTTTTTGTAATATTGGTATCGGTGATCGCCGGTGAACCCCCGCGGCATTCAAAGTGTTAATAGTAACGGGATTAAAATGTCGTTGGATTAACACAAAGCTAATGTTTCCCTTTAATTAATAACGGCTATTTAAAAATAATGCGAAAAGCGTATTTGCGCTCGATTGCATATTAACGACATATCGGTGGAAGTAATTGCGGGAACCACTTGGCAATGCTTGCGCAAATCATATTTGAACGTTAATTAGTCGGCGATTATCCCTCGAATTTGAAAAACTTGGAACCAGGTCGGCGCTGGATAAATCAGTACGGGATAAGTTTTGTCAAAATAAATTTATCAGAGCTGCACGCCGCGTGGAGTTCACCGTTGAATTATCAAAAACAAACATTTGAACTAAAAATGGATTTTTGCGATTTTTCATTTATTTTATCTGCCATCTGATATTTGGTTGGCAACTAAATTCGCAGGCTTTTGTTTTGTGCCTTCCTTTTGTTTGTTTGTAACAACCGTATTTGTAGATCGTGTTTGTTGATTAGTAACAGCATTCGAGAACTCTCATTTGTGCGATTGTTTTGTTACTTATAATTATTATTTCATGTAATTAAGGTTGTTTAATTGAAATTTATAATGAAGTTTGGGAACTCTGTTGCCAACCTAATACTGAAACAACGAGTAGGAGTTCCACGTGACTGACAATGAGAATGCAAAGTGTAATATTTATTAACGATTTGTATTCGGTGGCGACTCCCAGTCGCCACTCAATTTTTTGCGGCAATTTGGAGGATAATTAAGAGGCGATACTAAGATTTACTTCAGTTGTCGGTGATTTAACCTTTTGCACTCGGTGGCGACTCTCAGTCGCCACTTCATTTATTGCGACTAGCAGTTTGTTGTGTTACTTTAGAGGCGATCTTTAGTCTATCGCCGAAAAACTCTTGAAAATATCATGAAAACTCAGTTTTTCACCGATAAAACTCTTGAAAAACTCGTGAAAACTCAGTTTTTCACCGATAAAACTTGAAAAACTAAGAAAACTGAGTTTTGAACCGAAAAATTCTTGAAAATATCATGAAAACTCAGTTTTTCACCGATAAAACTCTTGAAAAACTCGTGAAAACTCAGTTTATCGTCGAAAAACTCTTGAAAATCTCATGAAAACTCAGTTTTTCACCGAAAAACTCTTGAAAATATCATGAAAACTCAGTTTTTCACCGATAAAACTCTTGAAAAACTCGTGAAAACTCAGTTTATCGTCGAAAAACTCTTGAAAATCTCATGAAAACTCAGTTTTTCACCGATAAAACTTGAAAAACTAAGAAAACTGAGCTTTGAACCGAAAAATTCTTGAAAATATCATGAAAACTCAGTTTTTCACCGAAAAACTCTTGAAAATATCATGAAAACTCAGTTTTTCACCGATAAAACTCTTGAAAAACTCGTGAAAACTCAGTTTTTCACCGATAAAACTTGAAAAACTAAGAAAACTGAGTTTTGAACCGAAAAATTCTTGAAAATATCATGAAAACTCAGTTTTTCACCGATAAAACTCTTGAAAAACTCGTGAAAACTCAGTTTATCGTCGAAAAACTCTTGAAAATCTCATGAAAACTCAGTTTTTCACCGAAAAACTCTTGAAAATCTCATGAAAACTCAGTTTTTCACCGATAAAACTCTTGAAAAACTCGTGAAAACTCAGTTTATCGTCGAAAAACTCTTGAAAATCTCATGAAAACTCAGTTTTTCACCGATAAAACTTGAAAAACTAAGAAAACTGAGCTTTGAACCGAAAAATTCTTGAAAATATCATGAAAACTCAGTTTTTCACCGAAAAACTCTTGAAAATATCATGAAAACTCAGTTTTTCACCGAAAAACTCTTGAAAATATCATGAAAACTCAGTTTTTCACCGAAAATCTCATGAAAACTCAGTTTTTCACCGATTGACCATACGTTCTTGAAGTAAATTCTTCTTTCCCAGGCCACAGACTTTTAATCGAAACGGGAATAAATGTCGTTGGATATAACTCAAATTTGAAATAAAACTATTTTGTCGACTTAACCCAGAAACTTTTGGGACACCGTGTACATTATTGAAGAGCAAGTTTGGTTTAAGAACTGATGCGTTGTGCCACTGTTAATAATAACACGTGAACAAATGTCTCAATAATGCACAACGTATTGCAACCACTGAAAAATAATATCATAAACTGCATATTTCATTCCAGTTTAAATTGCCGCGAACGATATGCATGAAATAATTCTTAGCGAAGTAAATGGATTATCGGATGGTGGTTTCAAATCACGCGGAAACGTAAATTGAAGTTAATTTAATACAATTTAATTAACGGTTATAGAATTGAAGCTAGGCGCACGCTAATTAGTAATTTACGGGTTGTGAGGTTGGCGACACTAACGACTGGGGTATCCACCCTCGGAAATATATAGGATGTCCACTTTTATTTAAGTAGTTACGGCTTTCATGATCAGACATGGCTGCAGTGTAACGCGGGTATTTTAATTCCCGGTCAAAATGGTTTCGCAAGATTTCCTGGATTTTAGTTATCCCTTTGCACTAGAAAGGCGACTCTCAGTCGCCATTCAGTTTCTTGCGGTAATTCGAGTGGCGACTGAAAGGCGACAGTAAGATTTATGCCACGTAGTTTTTGTTATTGAATTTTGAATCACGAACGATTGGGGGCAATTTTAATGTCGCTTCTTAATCGCCGTTCGAGGTGTTGTAATAAATTGAGTGGCGACTGAGAATCGCTTTTAGAGTTCCGCGTTAAACTAAGTGGCGACTGAGAATCGCCTTGAAAGTAACGCGATAAACTGAGTGGCGACTGAAAATCGCTTTTAGGGTTCCGCAACAAACTAAGTGGCGACTGAAAATCGCCTCTAGAGTTCCGTATTAAACTAAGTGGCGACTGAAAATCGCCTCTAGAGTTCCGCATTAAACTGACTGGCGACTGTGAATCGCCTCTAAAGTAACGCGACAAACTGAGTGGCGACTGAGAATCGCTTTTAGAGTTCCGCAACAAACTAAGTGGCGACTGAAAATCGCCTCTAGAGTTCCGTATTAAACTGACTGGCGACTGTGAATCGCCTCTAAAGTAACGCGACAAACTGAGTGGCGACTGAGAATCGCTTTTAGAGTTCCGCAACAAACTAAGTGGCGACTGAAAATCGCCTCTAGAGTTCCGTATTAAACTGACTGGCGACTGTGAATCGCCTCTAAAGTAACGCGACAAACTGAGTGGCGACTGAGAATCGCTTTTAGAGTTCCGCAACAAACTAAGTGGCGACTGAAAATCGCCTCTAGAGTTCCGTATTAAACTGAGTGGCGACTGAGAATCGCCACTAAAGTAACGCTACAAACTGAGTGGCGACTGAGAATCGCCTCTCAAGTAACGCTACAAACTGTGTGGCGACTGAGAATCGCCTCTCAAGTAACGCGACAAACTGAGTGGCGACTGAGAATCGCCTCTAGAGTTCCGCATCAAACTAAGCGGCGTAAGGTTTTGATAATGCATTTTTCAAAATTCCGTTTGCACAACTGCATATGACTGAAGTCGTAAAACGCGTTACTTATGAAAGCCTTCATACAACCGGAAGTGCAATCTGAAGTTACGAAACACTTCTGATTAAGTGTAATTAAGAAACTAGCTAAGATGGAAGTTAAAGCGCAAACACGGAAGAAATTGAATTTTGAAAGCATCCAAGTTTTCTAATAAAATGTACCATGTTGAAATGGTTTAACCCCTTCGCTTACAGCTGTTCGTTTCGAAGCAAGCAATACGTAATTTTATTATATTCCCTGTTAATTATCCGACTTCCGGTAGAGAAGTTTTGGACCCTGCAAAGGGAATATAGCAGCTCTGGGAATTTTAATTATTGACTTTTATCGTAAGATACTGCGCGTGGCATTTTTCCAATAAATTGTTTTATGGAAACGCCCCTTTTGTTTTTGCGGGATGGCGATTGGTTCCACTGAATTAAAAGTGAAAGCATGTGACAGAGCTTTGGTCGAATAATTATTATTGCAGATCCACACTTTTATCTAATTGAGTTTGTAAAAGGATTCAAAATGATCAAATGTTTCCGATAATTAATATCTTCTTTTGTTAGACGAACATAATTGGGTTTGTTTCGGAAATAATGCTTCAACCTTTTCTTTGTGTTGGAGAAAGCATTTCTATAAAATGATTCTATAAAATGATTCTATATAATGATTCTATAAAATTCCATTATTCTACGCCCCGTCGTACTCTTCCAGATTTAGTTCGACAGATCCTATTGCTAGAATCTGTCACACTGCAAATCAATACGGCGATCATATCGATCTCTTCGGTACCTCGCTGAATAGACTCAAGAAGCAGTTATATCGTGCGCAAATACTCTAATGTATTAGTTACTTTCCTCGTATAGCCTCTCATAGGAACAATATTGTTATTACAATTCGCGTTTAATACGAATTTGTCATTAGGTATATTTTTATGGTTTTATTACTCTATCTTTTTTGTCTAGTATGTTTGTATGTTACTTAGCTTCATTTTCTTTTTTATATATATGTGTGTGTGTTGTGATACTATTTTTGTCAAGCTATTTGTACTATTAAGGGTCATTACCCGTAAAATAAATTAAATTAAATTAAATTAAAATGATTCTATAAAATGATTCTATAAAATGATTCTATAAAATGATTCTGTAAAATGATTCGAGTCACAATTAATTAATCTTAGTTTGGATATTCAAAGTTAGTCGACGTTATTTTCTGCTCAACTATTCTCGGCCAAACTATTCCGACTTTATTTTCCAAATACTGCTTGCAATTGAAACAACGATACAACCGACGAGAAGAACCAAACAACAATTTCATTTACTGTGGAAATTGACAAAGTGTTCCACGCAGAGAGTCCGTCGAGGATTTAGATTAACAAACAATGTTCCGTTACACTTTGCGCTAATTCCTTTTGATTGCATACGAAACCATACGACTGTTACGTGCTGCCGGATTGTTTAATGCCGTTTTGTTTAAGTCACGGCGTTTAAACAATAATAATGGAAAGTGGGAGTTAGTTTAATCTTGAACAGGATTGCTATGGGATTCGTGATGTTAATTTGCACTTCGCACTCGACTTTAAAGTAACGAAAGAAACTGAGTGGCGATTGAGAATCGCCTTTAGAGTTCCGGAACTATCTGAGTGGTGAGAGAAAATTGCTTTTAGAGTTCCGCAACAAATTGAGTGGCGACTGAGAATCGTCTATAAAGTAACGGTACAAATTGAGTGACGACTGAGAATCGCCTCTAAAGTCACGCTACAAACTGAGAATCGCCTCTAGAGTTCCGTAACTAACTGAGTGGCGACTGAGAATCGCCACTAGATTTCCGCAACTAACTGAGTGGCGAGAGAAAATCGCATTTAGAGTTCCGCAACAAACTGAGTGGCGACTGAGAATCGCCTCTAGAGTTCCGCAACAAACTGAGTGGCGACTGGGAATCGTCTCTAGAGTTCCGCAACAAACTGAGTGGCGACTGAGAATCGCCTCTAGAGTTCCGCAACTAACTGAGTGTCGACTGAGAATCGCCTCTAAAGTAACGCTACAAACTGAGAGTTGTCCCTAGAGTTCCGCAACAAACTGTGTGGCGACTGAGAATCGCGTCTAGAGTTCCGCAACTAACTGACTGGCGACTGAGAATCGCCTCTAGAGTTCCGCAACTAACTGACTGGCGACTAAGAAGCGCCTCTAGAGTTCCGCAACTAACTGACTGGCGACTGAGAATCGCCTCTAGAGTTCCGCAATAAACTGACTAGCGACTGAGAATGGCCTCTAGAGTTCCGCAAGTAACTGACTGGCGACTGAGAATCGCCACTCGAGTGCAAAGGGTTAATACTCTCTTGAGTAACCTCAGAAGTAAATGAATATTTTGTGTCCAGTACAGCCGTGAAATATTTGATTCGCAGATATCATGGGAATATTAATTTTCCACGTGTTGTCGACAACGCGCATCAAATGTTCCCTCGCGACAGGCGGGAGAATGATTAATAATTTATAGAGGTAATTGGTAATGCAATTATATGCCTTCCATGGTCATTAAAATGTATACAATAGTGTCAAGCGAGGAAGCGACAAAGGGGTGAGATACCATCGATAATGAAATTTTAATCATTCAAATTTGAAACGTCACACGAATGAGAGCTATTTATTATTCCTCTGCACTCGCAGGCGACTCTCAGTCGCCACACATTTATTGCGGCTACCGAGAGTCGACTCTCAGTCGAGTGCAAAGGCTTAACACAAATAAACCATGACACTTAAATCTCATCCTTTATTATAATATTTCGTGTTGGCAAACTGATATCCACGCCGAGTAATATTCATAAATCCGAAATATCCCACATTGATGTACGTTTGCAGATCAATATGTTTATAAAAAAATTGCATGCATTAAGAACTTTAAGAGATTCATGTGCAGCTTGGCACTCAAAGGCAAAGGATACTCATTAAAATTCAGTTCACCGTGTTCCAATGATGCCAATACTTCTACCACCAGGACGTTCCTTTCAGCTACTTGCGCTGAAAACTCGTATGTCAACTACATATAACGTACTTCAGATTCAAAGTATGCGTGCGCGCACCTCAATATCTTAACGTGGTAGAACTGCGTGCTTGGAAAGGAATAGGTTCTGTGAGGCTTTATAGAGAACGATGGAAATCGATGGAGATTGCGAGCTACGGTGATCCTTTTCGCGTTATCGATGAGACGGTTGGCACGTTACATAATGCAGGTTGAACAGAAAGTTCGTGGGTATTTTATAGGACGCCTGTATATGGTGGGACATGAAGGAAATATAACTAATGAAATAAATAATATTTTGCAAAAACAATGTCGTAGAATAAAAACGCACGAACATCATGTTTCCGAAATCGTGGTAAAACCGGCCGGAATCTGATTCCTCGCATAAAACTGAGTCGAAAATATAGAATATATTTTTGTCGTACGAGGCTTCATTTCCGAGATAATCGAGCTTGAAAATTCGTTAAGTACGCGTGCACCTACAACTGCCGCTCCGAGCGAGGCCTGCAAGCGGAGCGGCTTTTGTTTAAGTGCACGTGTACTTAACGCAGTTTCAAACTCGATTTTCGCGGAAACGAAGCCTCGTACGAGAAAAACATATTATATATTTTCGTCTCAGTTTTATGCGAGGAATCACCTCCTCCCAATTTCGAGTACAAAATCTTCATTGGTGATGTTATTGTCTTTTCTTTATCCTCTGGAATCTACGTATGGATATTTATACCAAGTTGACATGTAGCAGGTTGTCCAATTACGCTGCTATTTTCGACTTGTCGATACTTACTGGTGCATTGAAAATTCGCGAATGCGTCGTTAAACGGGGATTCACCATTGATGCAGTTACTCGAAGAAAAAGGCCCAGAGGGGGCAACGATAAATTATGCGGAAAGAGAATTGGTTGTACAGTGAGACAGAGCGAGACAGAGAAAGCCCGTGAGTAGGGAGAGAGAGAGAGAGAGAGAGAGAAATTGGTTGACGATGAGTGTCCCAGAATATCTAGCCGATCGTGAATGCACATTCGATTGCATTTCACTCTTTGAATAGAAAGAACTCAGTTGATCGTATTCTCGAGTTCATCTATACATTTTTCAATATGGTTCCTCGGCATTATTTCGGGCCGAATATTTTCTTTGTTAGAAACTGTCCTTTATTACTATTATTATTATTATTATTACTTTTTACTGATTCTTGCCACCTGAAAAACACAATAAACATTATTGTAACAGTAACAACGAATATCGTGTACAAAAATCATTAAAAATGTGAGCCGTTATTTAAAAAAGATTTTAAAAGTTTTAAACTAGAAGTCCATTTTTTCTGTTGATTTTGATAGCGTATTTAATAAAAGAGTATATCAGTGTGACAAGAAAAGTTATGTTTAATTCATTCTCATAAAAATTGGACTTGTACCACTTTCAAAAATAACGGCTTATATCCAAATTGGCAAACGTGAGAAATAAAAACATTTCCTGAAATTCCATCCGCGTATCAGGTGAAGTTCACGCAAAGTTCTTTTTGATATCACGGATATGTAATACGAAGGATTTCTTCGTAATTTCCTGAAAATATATGCATCATATTTCCAGCTACGTTCTCCGGTTTTCCTTCCGGTTTCTCGTCTCTCGAATTCTCACGTTATCCACTTTTACCACCAGTATTTCTTCCTACGCAGTTTCCACCTTGTACACGCATATTTATTGTAACCGCGTATTTTATGCTTGTACATAAAAAAGCCCTCCAGCATGCAGTTTAGAAACAGTACATACTGCTGCTTTTATCTCCATGTTCCCTGTCTTATTTATTTCGCCGTTTCCTTGCATAGTTTCCGGGAAACTGTATTCCTTTTACTGTTACGACACGTAAAACATTTAACACGTTGGATGCCCTGCTGGATTGCCAATATTACTAAACCTCGAATCAAACGTTGCTGACACGTGTTGCAAAGTAACAGCGTTATGCATATCAAATAAAAGTATTCAAAACCGCGAACAATTCGCCGTGGCATATTCGAATAATTCAACTCAAAATGGCGGACGAGTTATCTCGATCTCCTTGCTACTTCCACTATTAATATTCATGTAAAGCTGTACATAACCCCTTTTCATTCGCAAAAAAAAACAGGTTACTGTTTTACCAATTATCGGTAACATTGGTCACTTTATCGACTCAAAGTTTATC
This sequence comes from Nysson spinosus, assembly GCA_910591585.2. Lineage (NCBI taxonomy): Eukaryota > Metazoa > Arthropoda > Insecta > Hymenoptera > Crabronidae > Nysson > Nysson spinosus. Next base: position 1,213,770 of record OU342855.1, read on the forward strand.
AAAGAAAATAATGTTACCAAGGTTCCCAATGATTTTGATTGGTCACCCAAGTCGTGTTTTACTTTCATCTCGAAAATACGAGGTTCTTCGGGCGGGTGAAGGGTAGAAGGGTAAAAATTCATGGAGAATGCGAAGGTTTGCGTGGTGCATTTTAATGAACTCTCCGTTCCATCTTGTTTTCCAGCGGCGTGAGTTTCTAACGGAGAAGGGACAAGGTTGGAGACAGAGTGGTGGGAGAGCCGCAGGGAGAGGGGGTGGCGGCGGTGGCGTCGGTGGGAAAAAGAGGAGAGACGGTGGGGTGGACCGGAACCGGAAATGGCTGCGAGGTGGCTCCTGCTGGTGCTCCTCGCCGCCCACGCCACGGCTCTTCCTGATATCATTAGGATAGGTGAGTATCTCTCCAGTTTCCCTTCTCGACGTAAAAGACTCTTCCTCTCTTTTCCTGTTTCTTTCTTTATTTCCCTCCTTTATTTTGCTTTTCCTGTTTTCTTTTACGGTCTCTTTGACCGCGTTACATCACTGGAAATTGCAAGGAAATCATAATCGATTCATAAATCATCGGAGAAACTGCGCGCGACAATTTCGTGCAAACAAAGATCATTGATTATTTACGTATCAATCAGAGGATGCCTTCTGATCTTCCAATCTGATGTTTTACTCGCAAAGAAAGAATTAATTGCTGATTTGATTTTGGGAGCATTTTTTAAATTGCTATTTTTTTTATTTTTTATGCAAGGCAGTTGGACATTTATAAAAAATACTTGCCATCCGCCATCTTTGTTATCAGGATGTCGAGAGAATTTGAATTTTGATTTCATAATTCGCACGAATTTTACGGTTAATAATACTCCTTTTAATTAATAATATTCTTTTCTTTCTTTATCTTTGAATTAGTTCGAAGAATATCATTTGTTAGAATATGGATTCGACGGAAATTAGAAAGATGGCGAGTTCGTAACTTTTGTTCCGTGCAATCGTGTTTGGTTCAATGGAAATATCGCGGGCCATCGATTAAACTGGCGCTTTGTATACGACATTACCTGAATACAAACCAATGCATCGAAGCAGTATCAATTTACCGTTTTTGTTTCGCTAGGTTGGTCGCGCCGGTACGTGTTGGAAGTGCCATCGTACGACAGTTACGGGACGAAATAATTCATTAACAATCAATGAATATTCAAGCGCTATTAAAACGCCGGAATTAAACAAGGAAAAAAACGAGCGACCGGCTAAATGAAGCTACCAATGTAACTTCATGGAACTCGCCATTTTTCTGTTGACACTATTAGCTTTGTTTTCCGAAAATGAATCATTTTTTGGGGAATGAATTTATTGTCGATTGGAGTTCAAACGAATACAGGATTTGCAATCGAAATTAAGCCTTTTGCAGATGACATTCCTCTTTTTGCGTTTCACAAATTTAAACAATTTAACCATTTTGCAGAGTATATTCAGCTTATCGTAAAACGTAGTCAAATGTTTTGGGATCGAAGTGTAATATATCTAAAGACTCACATTTGAGTTATCCGGGTTCTGGTAAAGAATCCCAAAGACTCACATTGAGTTATTCAGCTTCTGGTAAAGAATCCCAGACTCACATTTGAGTTATCCGGGTTCTGGTAAAGAATCCCCAAAACTCACATTTGAGTTATCCGAGTTCTGGTAAAGAAACCCAGACTCACGTTTGAGTTATCCGGGTTCTGGTAAAGAAACCCAGACTCACATTTGAGTTATCCGGGTTCTGGTAAAGAATCCCAAAGACTCACATTTGAGTTATCCGGGTTCTGGTAAAGAATCCCAAATACTCACATTGAGTTATTCAGCTTCTGGTAAAGAAACCCAGACTCACATTTGAGTTATCCGGGTTCTGGTAAAGAAACCCAGACTCACATTTGAGTTATCCGGGTTCTGGTAAAGAATCCCAAAGACTCACATTTGAGTTATCCGGGTTCTGGTAAAGAATCCCCAAGACTCACATTTGAGTTATTCGAGTTCTGGTAAAGAATCCCAGACTCACATTCGAGTTATCCGGGTTCTGGTAAAGAATCCCCAAGACTCACATTTGAGTTATCCGGGTTCTGGTAAAGAATCCCAAAGACTCACATTTGAGTTATCCGGGTTCTGGTAAATAATCCCCAAGACTCACATTTGAGTTATTCGAGTTCTTGTAAAGAATCCCAAAGACTCACATTTGAGTTATCCGGGTTCTGGTAAAGAATCCCAGACTCACATTTGAGTTATCCGGGTTCTGGTAAAGAATCCCAAAGACTCACATTGAGTTTTTCAGCTTCTGGTAAAAAACCCCAAACTCACATTTGAGTTATTCGTGTTCTGGTAAAGAATCCCAAATACTCACATTGAGTTTTCAGCTTCTGGTAAAGAAACCCAGATTGATTTGCAAAAGGTTGAATTTGATTTACAAAAGGGTAAATTTGATTTGCAAAATGGTGAATTTGATTTGCAAAATGGTGAATTTGATTTGCGAAAGGGTGAGTTTGGTTCGCAAAATGATCAGCAAGAGGTTGAATTTAGGATGCAAACCCTGTACCAATACGAGACGCGAGAGAAGTTAGGTCTGAGTTAGGTCACTTTGAAAGAGTTAGTTAAACCAGACGACGCATCGTATTCTTTTTCGAAGAGCACAGTATTCCGTCAAAACAAGTGCTTAAATACATCAACGAAAACCGGCAAAGGGGCGAAAAGTGAGGTTAGGTCCGGGGTTAGGTCCCACCGTTAGTCCGGTAGAATAGAATAAGTATAAGAACTCATAGAAGTATGGTTCCCAGTAAAGTAGCGTCCTTTAATATGGTTTGGTGATTTCCCAGGTGGGCTATTTCATCCGTCGGACGACAAGCAAGAAGTGGCATTTCGGTATGCCGTGGAAAAGATCAACGCTAACCGGGATATTTTACCCAAGTCTCGTCTCAGCGCCCAGATTGAGCAGATAAAACCGCAGGATAGTTTTCATGCTTCGAAGCGAGGTGAGTAGTCCATATTTACTTCTTTTACAATCAAATTGTCCCCGCCTTTTAACCCTTTGGACTCCCCATGCGACCCAACGCCGGCCCGCTTTCGCAACAATTGAAAATGCAAATCATTCGCCTGTTATTACAGAAATGGAATGTTTTTTCCATAATTAATTATAACTTTTTGTGTGTGTGTTGTGATACTATTTTTGTCAAACTATTTGTACTATTAAGGGTCATTACCCGTAAAATAAATTAAATTAAATTAAATTAAACTTTCCGGACAACCGCTCCCCACCTTTTAACCCTTTGAATTTTAACCGGTGAATTATTTTGTGGAAAGAACAAGTCTTTAATGACTAGATATTATACTCGCCAATGGAAATTCAAATGGAAACTGCCTCAACGAATGATACAGTTTCTTGGAAGTCGATCTACAGTTTCGTGCGATGCTAAAAATAGCTATCGGAGTAAACACGTTTGATCTCAGAAGGCTTCTTCTTTATACGGTTGTCACCTTGTGCCGAAATATCGTAATCGTACCTCATTTCGAACAGTCTCTGCATTCATAGAATTCCGCTATCGGTTTTCTGCATTCTTTAACGTATCTTTCACTCCACCTATTTCTTTACCTTTGTAACGCGAAACTTCTTCCACATTTTTCATTTCTACGCTTATATTTATCGAATAGTTCCAGCACCATTCGTTTCTTTCTTTTGGTACTCCTGTGATGTTCCTCGTTCGAACACCTACCGTCTATTGTTCCATTTTTAGACTTCAATCTTTCGACAACTTTCATACTTTAACTTGACATCAGTTCTTGTTACGCGAGATTCTTTGCACTAACACTTTGACGTCCGCACCTGTGACAGAAGTACTTTTATCTGTCGCCGGCACTTTTCGGGGAATCGTTTATATTGTAATTGCAATATATTGCAGAAAAGCAGGAAAATCACAATAAGTCTTGATCCTGTTACCTGATTTACGCGAAATACCGAGGATATATATTTGGTCGCCATTTTGTAAGCGATACCACGTGGCGCCACCGGTACTTGGCCGCCATCTTGTGAGCCACACAAAGTGGTCCCCGGTGGACGGCAAAGTATTAATATCTTTTTTCTTTGCAATTCTTAAACTCACATTTTTATACGCAATTTTTGTTTTATACGCTTTTTTTCGATATCTCTAGTCCTTTTGGAGATAATAATTGAAAAAGAAAAAATCACATTTTCTTTGAGGAGTGATTTCACCCCTTTAAACCGATTTGGGCTGCAAAGAAAAATGGCTTCGTAATCAGGATGAATTACTCTATGTTTGTTCAAAATTTCAGAATTTTTGCAATTTTCGGGCTCCCTTTCTTTCCTCGTTACGCCATTTTCATAATTATCGTCACACTTCGCTTTAGTATGTCACTACAAATTCATGGAATCCTCGCTTTTTAGATTGAGGTTATGTTTCTCAAGCATTCCAGAGAACGAACGGTACAGAAACTATTTTGAAACTTCATGTCCTGCGTTGAAGTGGCAAACAAACTGCATTTTCGTGCTCCGCATTCAGCGTGTGTCTTACTTTCGTCAATGTAATGCGCGGCACTTGATGCGCATAGTAACAGCGTGAAGTTGCCGCCAACAAACTTTCCCACCGTCCTCAGCCTGCGCCAATTTGTTTCCACGGTTCGAGAAAACACCATGACTGCCAACCTTGCAGTGCGTGGCCAATTGCTCGACTAACGAGCGCTAAACTTTGCAATAATATTCGATATTTAAAACTTGTGCACGCCATGAGTGAGTAATTAATTAAATCATAGGAAATATCATTAAAACGTAGGTGAAATTACTGAAATTAAATTTCTGAGTGATAATCAGCCACTTATTAAGACATTAAGCAATTCCATAATAACTTCCGGGCTACGTAATTAGTACCGAGCTAATTACTGCACGGGACTAATTTTATTAATGAGAATCACACTCGTTAAGTATTCATCGTAATTCCCGCGCATTACAAGACTACGTGTAACATAAGTTACAACGTTTACGATGGACGAGGGATTTACAATTTGGCGATGTTCCATTTTGGACGTAGTTTGCTGAAGTAATGTCACCGATAAACTTATATTTAATGTCGAGCACACAGTGCCGTTAACCCTTTGCACTCGAGAGGCGACTCCCAGTCGCCGCGATAAACTGCGTGGCGACTAAAAGCTGTTGCAGTAAACCTTGTGGCGATGAAGAGTCTCCTCTCAACTGCAGAGGGTTAATAATATAATTGAAGACTCCTTGTAGAGAATACTGGAAGTGCCAAGATGAAAATTTTTTTTCTCAGTCGGTAAATGTTCTGCGTACCAGTGGTAACACTGTAGTATAGAATTTGAGTGCATTTTCTATTTGTAAATAATTAATAATAATGCTAAAAGATTGTACCGTTGGCCTCCTGAAATTGTGACTTTCGGCACTTACAGTGTTTTCTACGAGGAGTCTTCAATTGAAGTCAAGAAGTTTAGTCTTCCCGTGGCAAAAAGCGTTCACGTAATTTCCTAGAATTGAAGCTATTTAGATGGAAGGTTCTAATTTATTTTAAGAGCCGGCTATAATTCAGGAAGGGTTCTAAACTTGCTGATAGAACAAACAAATTAAGCGGTGAAAGTACAGATCTTCTTTCATATGTCTTCTCTTTTGAACCGTACAAATTCCTGACTCAAAGTAACGAACTGGTAAGAATACTAATATTAATATTAACCCTTTGCGATCGGCAGATTTCGCTTTTGGGAGTACCAGTAGGTCGGAGGAAACCTATCGTTTCGCAATTACTTTTCCGTACAGGATTTAAAGTTCCCGCTGCGGGGTTATTGACTTCTACGACTATTTAAAAATGTCCCCGCTAGGGGGACACCGACTTCTACGACGATTTAGAAATGTCCCCGCTAGGGGGACACCGACCGCAAAGGCTTAAAGCTATTAATAATAATAGCTTTGCTCAACTCGTGTATAAAAGCTTTACACCTTCTACTAACTTAAACAATGTGACCTCCAAAAGGATGAATTTCGAGTGCAACACCTAAAAAATTAGCCTGGCTAGGAATGTCTGGTGCCATTTAAAGTCCCCCTTGTTTATACACGAAGAAAAATAGTTTCCAATCAGTGGTTGGTAATCCTATTGACCTGAACGTATCCCAGGCATGTAGACCCGCATGTATCCAGCATGTAATTTGTATATTGACCAGTTTGTAGGAAATAGTGTCGAACATTTATCCCCAGCTTATACTATTCTCTATTAACAGATCGTCGATTTGCGGGCGACGATTAAACTCGTGCATGACCAATCCCACCAGTAATTACAGAGCAGCCAGGTGGCACACGTCGTGCTCATTAGCAGGCGTGCAAACAGGATGAACATAGTCGACGAGTGAGGGGTGTTTAAACGTAACGATTTGTTTTCATGACGCTTTTCAATTCGTCAGGGTGCTGCTGATGGTAGCATGAGAGGTATGTTTATGAGAGTAGGATGACAGGGAATAGGTAAAAGAGGGCGGCAAAGTTGGTAACGGTAACGTTCGGCATGAATAATGTAAACGGTTCTCACGATGGCGAAACGCTTTTTATTTTAAAAAAAATTAGATGGACCTCCGTGGAACAGTGTACCGAAGCACGTTCTGGAAACGCTCTGCTTGTCGGGAATTGTCTACGGGACTTTTTACACGGCATGTGCCTGGGATTACCGGTAACTGAGAGGGAATTTGATTTTTAGCAGGAATTCCGTTACAAAAACCCTCCATTGACATCTGCCTGTGAAAACATTTCTATATCGGCAGTTAGTCTAACCCAGACCTAACCCAGACCTAGTTGTCCTCGGGTTATAGTCGGTTTGGGATTAATGGAAACAGGGAGAGTCCAGTAAGTGCTTCCCGGGGGGCGAAACCCAGGGAAGAGGAACCGTTTGCCACCATTTAAGGAGCTTCAACCTAACCCAGACCTAACCGTCCTCGGGTTATAGTCGGTGTGGTGTCAATGGAAAAAGGGAGTGTCCAGTATGTGCCACCCTGGGGCGAAACCCAAGTAGAAGGGGCTGTTTGCCACCATTTCAGAAGCTCCAGACCTAACCCAGACCTAACCTAGACCTAATTGTCCTCGGGTTATAGTCGGTTTGGGATTAATGGAAACAGGGAGAGTCCAGTAAGTGCTTCCCGGGGGGCGAAACCCAGGGAAGAGGGACCATTTGCCACCATTTAAGGAGCTTCAACCTAACTCAGACCTAACCGTCCTCGGGTTATAGTCGGTGTGGTGTCAATGGAAAAAGGGAGTGTCCAGCGAAACCCAATCAGAAGGGGCTGTTTGCCACCATTTAAGGAGCTCCAGCGTAACCCAGACCTAACCTAGACCTAACCCTCCGTTGACATCTGCCTGTGAAAACCATTTCAACATCGCCAGATAACAATTCTTAATTTGTGTCCACAAAAAATGTGTGTTAAGCGGTTCTCTTATGCAGCTACCTATGCGAGTGTCGTATAGTGTTTCAAACAGTTCGAGGAACAAAAAAGCGTGAACTTCACGCGTTCGAATGTATTCATGGCATAGAAGTTCATATTAGAGTGTGACTTTGAATGCAGACTAACTCTGAGTTGAGACGTGGCACAAAAGTTAACCTCAAACCTTTCTTGGTGACGCCATCGTCTGCTTTTCATGTAATTACGCAACATGGAAAGGCGAGTTAGAGTTACATGCTGCGGTAATTATGACCTTAAGCTTTTCAATTATAACGTCGACGCAGCTTACCTGAATACTTGCTGCCAACGTGAACTCGAGGAATAATTAAACACTACCTTTTTCCCATATCATGAAAATCGTAGGCAACTCTCTTTTGTTCAGCAAACTCACGTCATCTACGTCTTTCAGTTACTGGACATTTTTACTTCTTCAAACGTTGTTCCTCCGAGAGTATTCTTTTCTCCGCGGTTTCATTCATGATATTCTAGGGACGGCGGATTTCCGTATAACGCGGTTAATACGTTACGCGTTGTACGAAATCGCGTTCTAGGAAATTGGAGATAACAAGCTATGCTATGCTCGACTAAAGTAACCGGGGAATCCCCGCATTTTATTATACAGCGCGTTGTACTAGAATCGCGTTATATAAAACAGTCGTCGCAATATCTTTAGCGCGTTATAGGAATTCGCATTGTAGGAGTTTGCGTTATAGGAATTCCCGTTATAGGAGTTTGCGTTATAGGAACTCGCGTTGTAGTAATTCGCGTTATAGGAACTCGCGTTTTAGGAATTCACGTTATAGGAATTCGCGTTATAGGAATTCGCGTTATAGGAGTTTGCGTTATAGGAATTCGCGTTATAGGAACTCGCGCTGTAGTAATTCGCGTTATAGGAACTCGCGTTGTAGGAATTCACGTTATAGGAATTCGCGTTATAGGAATTCGCGTTATAGGAAATCACGTTATAGGAGTTCGCATTGTAGGAGTTTGCGTTCTAGGAATTCGCGTTATAGGAATTCGCGTTATAGGAATTCGCATTATAGGAACTCGCGTTATAGGAATTCGCGTTATAGGAAATCACGTTATAGGAGTTCGCATTGTAGGAGTTTGCGTTCTAGGAATTCGCGTTCTAGGAATTCGCGTTATAGGAATTCGCATTATAGGAACTCGCGTTATAGGAATTCGCTTTATAAGAACTCGCGTTGTAGGAACTCGACTTATTAGAAATCGCGTTATTGGGACTTGCGTTGTAGGAACTCGCGTTATAGGAATTCGCATTATAGGAACTCGCGTTATAGGAATTCGCGTTGTAGGAACCCGCGTTATACGAGGGTTACCAGCACAGTAGACTCCCGTCTAACGCGGTTAATACGTTACGCGTTGTACGAAATCGCGTTCTAGGAAATTGGAGATAACAAGCTATGCTATGCTTGACTAAAGTAACCGGGGAATCCCCGCATTTTATTATACACCGCGTTGCACTAGAATCGCGTTATATAAAACAGTCGTCGCAATATCTTTAGCGCGTTATAGGAACCCGTGTGTATAAATAATATCTTTTCTATGTAATTCATTGCTAAGATCTCTAAGAATATGTACATACCACTTGTTTGTTAAAACGGTTTAAGTAAACACTGTTCTGCGAGGTTATGTTAACATTCCCTGCTCTACGAATACTTCTTACACTGACTGTATCGACGGCGTATTTTGGAACCATTCCTCCGAGGATTTCAGCATGGTTCATTCATAGCGGAATTGAAGATAAACAACTAAACAAACTATTGGAAAGGATCGTATATTTTCAAGCAACCAATAAGACGCAAGAGTAGTCTACCTTCAGTTTGGTATCCTAAGTCGTTTATCTACTTCACTTATCTTGTTTTATTCCTTCTCTTAAATCCAACTGTACTTGGATACTGCAGTCTTTAAGCCTTCCTTTTTTATTTCCTTCATTCCATACAAAACTATGCGGTCGTCGTGCTTTCCTAAGAAATTAAAATAAATTTACGACGCTGCAAAGTTTCCAGTCCGGAAGATCTTCATTATTTAGTAAATCTACTTGAAATTCGTGAATGTGGCTCTCTCGGAGGCACTGTAGACTTAAAGAGTTGGGAGTTCAGTCATTTATGAGATAAAGCAGTTCAGCCAACTCTAAATTATGAAAGTGTATCGCTTTGTTGGGGATATTACGAGTTAACACTAGACCTACCAAAAGGGTCTAAATGACTTGTCCTCCATTTCTAGTTAAATTATTCGGTGAAAGTATTAAATTTATATAAAAGTAGAGAAGTAACAAGTTTTATCCTACAATGTTAACAGATTGTATTTATTATATTAGTGCCGTTAATTATATATCCCGGCATATGTTAAATAAAATGTTGAAATGTTACTCCGGGTTTTAATATAATTAAAATTATTCTGACGTCAGATTTTTAATTATAAGTTCGTCGATAAAGCATTCGATCGATTGAAAGGAACATCCTTGCATTTTAATCAGGAAAAGAGATCTGCGCGACTTCAATGTGGGAAGCATTTAATGGGCGAAGTAAAATTGATCACCCAGATGCACTGTGAGAACGAAGTTTACCTTCAAGTTCTAAGGGAGCTGTTACAAAGCCGCTTAGGAAATCCTGTGTGAAACGGAATACCTTAACTGTGATCTGAGATACCAGTGTAAAGCACAAGGACATTTACGGGTGGCAAGTTACACGATTATATCGCATTATATCATGCTTAGGCACACGTTTAACCCTTTCGCAACTAGCGTCGACTATATCAGGTATTCCCGAATTGATCCACCGTGGCTAACGCTGGTTGTACCCGGCATTCACGAATTTATACATATTTCGTTGTACAACGTGAAGTAGGGATTCTGATTCGTTTGTTCATAAGATCGATCTTTTGAATCGATTCTGTAGTTATCGATTCTTCAAAAGATCGATCTTATGAATCGATTCTTCAAAAGATCGATCTCATGAATCGATTCTTCAAAAATCGATCTATGCCACTTATCGATTCATCAAAAGATCAATCTATGCCACTAATCGATTCTTTAAAAGACCGATGTTTTGAATCGATTCTCCAATTATCGATTTTTAAAAAGATCGATCTTTTGAATCGATTCTCTACTTATCGATTCTTCAAAAAAGCAATATTTTGAATCGACTCTCCACTTATCGACTCTACAAAAGATCGATCCTTTGAATCGATTTTCCACTTATCGATTCTTAAAAAGATCCATCTTTTGAATCGATTCTACACTTATCGACTCTTCAAAATATCGATCCTTTGAATCGATTCTTCAAAAGATCGACATTTTCAATCGATTTTCACTAATCGATTCTTAAAAGGATCGATCTTTTGAATCGTTTCTTGAAAAGATTCATCTTTTGAATCGATTTTCCACTAATCGACTCTTCGAAAGATCGATCCTTTGAATCGATTCTTCAAAAGATCGACCTTTTGAATCGACTTTCCACTTATCGATTCTTAAAAGGATCGATCTTTTGAATCGTTTCTTGAAAAGATCCATCTTTTGAATCGATTCTCCACTAATCGACTCTTCAAAAGATCGACCTTTTGAATCGACTTTCCACTTATCGATTCTTAAAAGATCGATCTTTTGAATCGTTTCTTGAAAAGATCCATCTTCTGAATCGATTCTCCTCTAATCGACTCTTCAAAAGATCAATCTTTTAAATCGATTCTCCACTTATCGACCCTTGCGAGAATCGATTCTTTTTCCTGAGTCATGTGGTGCTCACCTAGGGACTTAGTTTAAGACCCTACGCCGATGCAAGTTTCCAAGTTTGTGAAAAATATGTGACGCTAGATCGAACGAATAATTTTTTCTGCTAATTTCAAAACGGATTTAATTGGCTTACATACCGAATACATAGCAAACAGTTGCCGCCACACTTGTGTGCCGAAACAAAATGGCGTATCACACATATGTGCAATATTTTTGGTGCAATTAATCCTACACATTCTCAAATTCTTGGAAGTATTGCCATTTTGAAAATATTCGTCAGTGATTTTACCAGGGTGGAATAAATGATGGTTTCGTGGGAATCTACCAGATTTCATCCGGCACGCGTAAATTGCAACACTAACCATAATTAACTGGTCAGTGATATTCTGGTTCATCGACCTCGCAGCAATTTAATCCATTTAAGTTTCTCCACCTGCTACTATCACTACTGGTTTTGCACTCGGAATTAACCCTTTTGCAGATCATATTCACCTTATTGCAAAACAAAACAACTGTTTTGCAAATCAAGCTTTTCTACTATCACATTTCCCGACTAACACGCATTGTTCTTCTGCTGTTTGTCATTCCGTAGACTGAAATAATCAATCATTTCGTCTTTGGGACAATGTGAGAATCTACGCATCGAAAATACACTATTACTACCCTCAACATGTCGTCACTAGAACTTAGAAGCGCTGTTTCATCCTTTTTCTGATGTTTAAGACATGACACGTAGATTATGAATATTTCTTGGTTATTTATAAGTCACTGATATTCAAAATCTGTTACATTGGCAATGATTAAGTACCGGAAAAAGTTCCTGCGGATTTGGAAATCCGAATTCAGACTCTGGTCATTCTGGGAAGTAATGTTAGTTGACGAAGTAGACAGCATTTATTTGAACAGCTCTTTCTTGACGTTCCACAAGTTTATGCATTCCTTTTTTTGTACAAATCTGGTGTTTCCAATGGAGTTCAGAGATTCTGTTTACCAGATCTAAATGAAAGGAATAGATGAGGAAACTATTGCTGCGTATGAATCAGCTGATGTTAATTTGATTGGAATCCTATTAACATTTGCGTTCATCATGTGTGAAGCCAATCGCCGTTCGGGAATTCCCCGCCTTTCTCTTTTTCCTTTACTGTTCGACCCGATGATTTCCAATAAAAGGCAGGCTGATTGAAAAATACCTGAGGGAATAGCTGGCGCGTACGAGTCAGGTATAATTATCGTTCAGTAAAGAGGCGCAAACAAGAGTTTCGATTATTCGGCATATCGATGTAACCAATTGTGGAATGCGGAATATCGTGACGAAACATTACGTCGATATCGTAGCAACACACAAATTTAGTCGCGAATATACACGGTGTCGCGTTTTCGTTCAAACCCCCGAAACGTGTATCTGCTTCCCAGCTAGATAAATCGGAAAGTCCTTTATTTCTTACGACTCCAAGCTTTCGTTTTTGAAGTATTAACATTTAAACGTTTGCACTCGGAGGCGACTCTCAGTCGCCACACAGTTTATTGCTGTAACTCGAGTGGCGACCGAGAGGCGACATTAAGATTTGCTGCAGTTATATTTTGTTGTTGGATGTTGAATTGCCGGCAACTGGAATCGATTTGAATGTCGCCTCTCGGTCGCCACTCAATCTATTGCTGCAACTCGAGTGGCGACCGAGAGGCGACATTCAAATTGATTCCAGTTGCCAGCAATTCAACATCCAACAACAAAATATAACTGAAGCAAATCTTAATGTCGCGCACTAAACCCTCATCTTGTAAGCGACACCACGGGGTGCCAGCGACACTAAACCGCCATCTTGTAAGGGACACCAACTAGGTGCCATCGGCACTAAACCCTCATCTTGTAAGCGACACCACCGGGTGCCAGCGACACTAAACCGCCATCTTGTAAGGGACACCAACTATGTGCCACCGATATTTGGCTGTTATCTTGTAAGCGATACCATCTTGTTGCCATGGGTACTTAACCATCACCCTTGTATTCAAATTCCTCTTACTCTTCATGTACAACTTTGTATACGTATGTATGATTTCCATAATTAACTTTGCACAATGCGAGGCTCTCGAAAATGTACAATAAAGTCACTTCGTCACTCCGTTAACCCTGTCAGAGGATACAAGCTCCACAAGGGAGGTATGTTGATAAAGTACAGATCATTAATCCGCAATTTTCTGATGCAAATGTTGCGCACCACGGCATAACATTGTCCGTGTTCTTCATGGGTTGGATAGAATTGCAAGGGTTAATTAGGGCGTAACAAACGCACTCGCGATTCGCAGCATATCTGTATAAATCAATGTTCCGTATCCGTGCAAATGCATTTCGCAGGGTTCCGTGGTACATAAACATTCGAAATGAAATGCAAGGGAATCAGGCGGAACGAAGGGTAAAGCTTCCGTAAGCGTGTTGCGCAGGTATACTGATATGGGTTTCGAGGTGTTAATCTTCCGTGGGATTTCAACGCCGCGGAATTTGCATAGCCGCGGGATTTTTATCGTGCAAAGGGCCATCTACCTTATATTCTCAACCAGTGGCGCATCGAGAGGGAAAAGCCAATGGGCTTTGGCACCCCTCAAGGAAAAGGAAAAAACACTAGAAAATGTTTCCAATATCTTTTCCTAATTAACCAGTTAGCTGTGATTGGCGACTATACTCGTCGTGCGTCAAAAGTAGTGACCATTGGCTATTTAAATTGTAATTTGTGTGAAAAGTAAAACATAGTCTCAAATGGCAAGATGTTTAGAATATTTTGAGGCCAGGCCGGAATATTTTGAATAAAACAAACAAATAAACAATATTAATAATTTGAGATGAACTTATGCGTTCCCGTATGCACCGGCTGAAACAGCTTATCCGCGACACACATAGATGCGCGCTCTGAAAAGAGGACGCCACAGTTAACTGGTTAAAATTCATTTTTCTTATTTATATTGCATCGTGCCTTCCATTTCCATACCACTGCTTTATGCCCACATTCTGTGACGTCACAGTGGGACCAAGCCAATAGCGTGTTCGGAAAAGAGAATGATAGTGGGACCCTGCGCACAATGAACGAAAACTCGTCCGAGTTGTGGCTAACAAGTAAAAGTAACTGCTCAGTGCTTATGAATTAGCGATCACATAAGTGGGGAATACCCTAGAGCTCTAGGGAATCACGGCCGCAGTGTATTATGGGTTCCCTCTAACATTAAACCCTGAATGCGCCACTGTTCTCCCGCCTGTTCTACCCTTTTCCTGCATGCAACCATGCTTAACACGTAGATCGCCATAGCGGTCATAAACGAATCATTTTCTAACTCGCTTTTGCCTCGAAACGTTGCCTTCGACATGGCGGCGGAAAAACGTTGGGAAACTGTTGGGAAACCGACGGGGTCCGCTGTGAAAAGGCAGCATCGATTTTTCATTAAGCTTCATCCTCATGGATGGTTCTCCGCTTTGCATACATGCTTATTCGTTATGTTCCCGTTCTACCGCGTCGCAAGTTTTGGCTCTCGATCCATCTTTTTCGATTCCGCACTTCCGTCTTAGACCCTGCGTCGACCAATGCGGAAACAGCATTTCAGCTCGAGAATGAACAGCTTAGATCTTATTCCTAAATTCCTCTCTTCAGGTTTTGTTGAATGTGTTACATTGTTTTTCACCTTTTTGACGGAAAATTTAGAATACACTTAGCTCTCGATTTACACGGCATTCGAATTGCACGATTTCGATTTAATATGCTTGAAGAAATGTGGATGAAAATATGTACTTTTGAATTATGTTATGTATATCTTGCTTGAATTCGTGAATTTTGATTTGAAAATTGGTATCATAACTTAAATGTACATAATACTGTTTTATATGGTTTTGTTAAATTACACATAAAAATTACATTACATTAAAATTAAATTACACAAAAAACACATTTATTTTCAATGTGAAATGTGGATTCGAATTGCACGATTTCAAATTACGCGGCATTTTTAAAACACGAAGTTTGCAAGAAATATGGAACGCATAACTTCAAAACCGCATTAAAAAGAGACTCGACCGCAATTATTTACTACAATTTTTTATGTAATTATGAACAGTAAAAACTGAATTTGTTTAGTTTTCTACGTCTGTTAACATGTTAAATGCAGCTAAAATAATACTTTGCCGATATCGAAAACGTTCCACTTTCGAAAATAAACATTGTGGCGTTGGTACCTCCGAATAATTGTCCCCGATAAATACATAAATCTTGCAAAAGACTTGCACATTAAATATCGAACATCACTATGTACACCCTGAGATATCTATTTCCAACGGAATATTGGAATTATTGGAAGCGATCCAACTATGGAATTTCATAATTGCTGTATAATTCAACTAATTCGATTTGAGGTTAGGTTTGGGCGCGCGAGTAATAACGCTAATACTGGATGTGATAGTCGAATCTGTTCATTGAAAAATGTACTGAAAGATAACGCTCTTTCGTTCTTATCATACGTGTTTACATAAACATATAATTAAATCTATCATAGTACACCTAATTCTCTTTTTACACGATTTTTTTTACACGAATTTGATTTAACACGAGTTAAAAAGAAAAAAAGGTTTCTCTTTTACACGAATTGTTTTGTTTGAACACGTTTTTTAATATTCTACGAATTTTTCTTGAATCTCGTAGAGCAAATAGAGCGAGAAAGTATAATTTACTTTTTATAATATATTTAATGAATGAAAATGTGTAAGCAGGAAATAAATTAAGTGAACTCTAACAAGAATTTTTTAATATTGTTTACACCTAATTCTCTTTTTACACGATTTTTTTGGGAACGTATCTGTCGTGTAAAAAGAGAATTAGGTGTACATGTAATAAAAGACAAGTAATAACATGTTATGTAATACATAGAACGTAATACATGTACTTCATCATTGAAAATATTCTTGAAAACGTTTATTATCTAAGAGAATATTTACGATGATGCATGCAACCACTCGAGAATTCTCTCATGAATATTCATACTTGGCTACTTTTAATCACTTCAATCTAAGAGCGAAGTTGTATGCCGTGTTAACATCGAACAAGCTATCACACACTGTACATCGCATACCATAATTGTACCATAATTTACTTTTACGATATCCATGAAACCGTGCTAGTTTAATGCGTCCATTATTTAACTTCGTACGCGAAAAAGTTTGACATTTCTGCCGGTTCGTTCTGCGAAGTCACTCCAACGAACGAGAGTAACCCGTTTGAGTGTCAGAAAAGCATGTTATCTGTTTATTGGGCACTCAAAATCAATAGAAATTGTAATTTTTGCATGTACAGATTGTATCTGTTGATACTACACAAAGATATTGTATTTATAAAACGATCTATTACCTTAAAACTTCTTCAAAATGTACATATCACAGACAGCATATCTTATTTGGCACAATGGCCGCCGCGCTTGCGCGCAACGCGACTGATTCCAGTCGACGGAATGTAAAGAAAGCACGGCGACCTCGGAATAACTCCAATGTTTTTCTACTGCGTAGCAACTTGAATTCTTATCACAATGGCTAATCGTAGGAGCCAGAATACCATAGAATATTACGAAAACCGTATACAATGTAATAATTATAGTCGAATAATAGACAATTTATAATAACTAATCACTTATTATTACTCATTATCACACATATACTACAAAGATGTGTGTTCTACCTTACTCGGTGACTCTCGTTTTCCAAGTTCCAAGTCTCCGAATGCGATGTCGTCTTCGATGCACTTTTATTATATCATAATTTACATAATACTTCGGAAATATTACTTTAAGAACGCCATTTACTGTCTTATACTATGCAGGACTAATAAACTTCGACGAATGAGATTACATTCTCAACTGTCCAATTTCATTTTACACAGCGTATATTGTTAACACGTTAATCCAACAGTTTAATGTTGAAAGTATACCATAAATGTTAACCCTTATCACTCAAAAGGTTAAGGCGACTGTCAACCGGCGACTGCAACTTATCCTCGGTACATGTTTGCTTGCGATAACGTGCAAATAATAATCTTGAAATCGTTTGAAGACAATCCTTATTCATTTTAAAGTAATACGAAATTTGATAACAATATTTCATAGATTAGTTATAATTAACCCTTTCGCTACGGCAGCCCCGTCCGCCGAAGTGCCGTCACTGAACGGAAACTTGCGCCGAAAATATGCGCAATGCGCGTGTTTCTGTATATATGTTGTTCTAAGTCTTAAATAGGAACTGTCCAACATCGCAATCTTTGCACTTATACTTTGCACTAATGGATTCGATAGAATATTCGGTATAAAACAGTAAACATATATGCGGCGCTCGGCGCGAAAGGGTTAATTAATGTGTGGTATTCCTTAAAACATTGCAAGCGTAGAACGGTGGATATCAACGATGCTAAAACTAGCGAAATGTTTTCGTAAAGCGAGAATCACGGGAGCTCATCGTGTCGCTGTTATCGCAGTAGTGTGTCACGTACGTAAATACAGTGCTACCAAACTTATAGCCGTGTGTGTAGGATGAAGGACTTGGATAAAGCGGAAGGTCGAAACACCTGCGTGAAGAATAACGTCACAAATATCGATTCAATGAAACACATTTCTCCCGAGAATAACTACCTCAACTAAATGTACAGGTTTCCCACTCGAAATTAACTCTTTCGCAGATCACATTCATCTTTTTCGACTCCAAATTCACCTTTTCGCAAATCAATTTCTTCTTATTGCAAATCAAATTCATTCTTTTGCAAATCAAATTCATTCTTTTCGCAAATCAAATTCATTCTTTTGCCAATCAAATTCATTCTTTGGCAAATCAAATTCGCCTTCTTGCAAATCAAATTCACCCTTTCGCAAATCAAATTCACCTTCTCGCAAATCAATTTCACCTTTTTGCAAATAAAATGTTCCTTCTTTGTAAATCAAATTCATCTTATTGCAAATCAAATTCAGCTTATTGCAAATCAAATTCATCTTATTGAAAATCAAATTCACCTTATTGCAAATCAAATTCATCTTGTTGCAAATCAAATTCATTCTTTTGCAAATCAAATTCATTCTTTTCGCAAATCAAATTCATTCTTTTGCAAATCAAATTCATTCTTTGGCAAATCAAATTCGCCTTCTTGCAAATCAAATTCACCCTTTCGCAAATCAAATTCACCTTCTCGCAAATCAATTTCACCTTTTTGCAAATAAAATGTTCCTTCTTTGTAAATCAAATTCATCTTATTGCAAATCAAATTCAGCTTATTGCAAATCAAATTCATCTTATTGCAAATCAAATTCAGCTTATTGCAAATCAAATTCATCTTATTGAAAATCAAATTCACCTTATTGCAAATCAAATTCATCTTGTTGCAAATCATATTCACCCTTTTGCAAATCATATTCACCCTTCCACTTGAAGTTGTATCAGATTTTTATTACAATAGCATAAGAAAACAAATTTGTCGGAAAGCTTGATTCGCAAAACGGTTCATTTGCAGTGGAAAACCTGTGTCACTAATTTGCGTCGAATGTTTATAACAATACGAAATTTGCATTAGCGCGGAGAAATATGACTTTATAAATAAGATTCGTAAGGATGAAAGATTGGTAAAGCGTGGTAAAGCGAGGTTAAGTTTAGGATCATTGTTATTTACGCGGTATACAATGTTAAGTAATAACTTGCAGCTTGGTTTCTGGTAGGCTTCGATCAGGAATGTGATAGTAATAATGATACGATGTTAATTTGGAGTAATAAACTATAAATGTTCAATTATTCTTACGTTTAGTGACAGCAAGACGCGATGAGCTCCTCACGACGCAACACCCCGCGCGCGACTGACGCGCAAGAAACTCAAATAGATCGAGCGCTATTGTTAGCGATATCTGGAAATCAAATTCGACGTGTAACGATTAGAATAAGTAACTTTTAATAAATTAGCAGTCTAGTGAATTTAAAATGAGTAACTTTTAATAAATTAGCAGTCTAGTGAATTTAAAATGAGTAATCTTTAATAAATTGGCAGTCTCCTGGAACTAAAATTAATAGTTTCATGAAATTAAAATTAGTAATCTTTAATAAATTAGCAATCTAGTGGAATTAAAATGAGTAATCTTTAATAAATTGGTAGTCTACTGGAATTAAAATTAGTAATCTTTAATAAATTAGCAATCTAGTGGAATTAAAATGAGTAATCTTTAATAAATTGGCAATCTAGTGGAATTAAAATGAGTAATCTTTAATAAATTGGCAGTCTCCTGGAACTAAAATTAATAGTTTCATGAAATTAAAATTGGTAATCTTTAATAAATTAGCAATCTAGTGGAATTAAAATGAGTAATCTTTAGAAAATTGGTAGTCTACTGGAATTAAAATTAGTAATCTTTAATAAATTAGCAATCTAGTGGAATTAAAATGAGTAATCTTTAATGAATTAGCAGTGTAATGGGATTACAATTAGTAATCTTTAATAAATTGGCAATCTAGTGGAATTAAAATGAGTAATCTTTAGTAAATTGGTAGTTTACTGGAATTAAAATTAGTAATCTTTAATAAATTAGCAATCTAGTGGAATTAAAATGAGTAATCTTTAATAAATTAGCAGTGTAATGGGATTACAATTAGTAATCTTTAATAAATTAGCAATCTAGTGGAATTAAAATGAGTAATCTTTAGTAAATTAGCAGTGTAATGGGATTACAATTAGTAATCTTTAATAAATTAGCAATCTAGTGGAATTAAAATGAGTAATCTTTAGTAAATTGGTAGTCTACTGGAATTAAAATTAGTAATCTTTAATAAATTAGCAATCTAGTGGAATTAAAATGAGTAATCTTTAATAAATTAGCAGTGTAATGGGATTACAATTAGTAATCTTTAATAAATTGGCAATCTAGTGGAATTAAAATGAGTAATCTTTAATAAATTGGCAGTCTCCTGGAACTAAAATTAATAGTTTCATGAAATTAAAATTAGTAATCTTTAATAAATTAGCAATCTAGTGGAATTAAAATAAGTAATCTTTAATAAATTGGTAGTCTACTGGAATTAAAATTAGTAATCTTTAATAAATTAGCAATCTAGTGGAATTAAAATGAGTAATCTTTAATAAATTAGCAGTGTAATGGGATTACAATTAGTAATCTTTAATAAATTGGCAATCTAGTGGAATTAAAATGAGTAATCTTTAGTAAATTGGTAGTCTACTGGAATTAAAATTAGTAATCTTTAATAAATTAGCAATCTAGTGGAATTAAAATGAGTAATCTTTAATGAATTAGCAGTGTAATGGGATTGCAATTAGTAATCTTTAATAAATTGGCAATCTAGTGGAATTAAAATGAGTAATCTTTAGTAAATTGGTAGTCTACTGGAATTAAAATTAGTAATCTTTAATGAATTAGCAGTGTAATGGGATTGCAATTAAAAATCTTTAATAAGTTAGCAATCTAGTGGAATTAAAATGAGTAATCTTTAATAAATTACCTTCTAGCAGAATTGAAATTAATACTCTTCAATAAATTACTAGTTTAATAGAATTAAAATGAACAATCTTTAATAAATTAGCAGCCTACTGAAATTAAAATGAGCAAGCTTATATTAATAAATTAATAAATTAGCAATCTAATGGAATTAAAATTAATAATAATCCTTAATAAATTAGTAGTGTAATCGCAAACTCGTCTGAGTCGAGTGAAAGGGACGAGCAACGTCCGTTTCCTGGGACGAGCAACATAGAGAAGGACAATCAGGCTGCCAGCCATTTTTCAAACAGAAACGCGACCGTTAAAAGTACCCAAAATAATACAGTGTCAAAAGTTTACATAAAAGTAGAGTCGGCGATCATTTTGTCGCGGACTGTATGAACACAGGTTAAGTTTCCATACAGAGTGGAGTGTATTTTGTCTTGAATGTTGAGGTTGGCCGTAATATTATTAATATGTAGCGTGAAGTTTTAGCGGCTATCAAGAAGGCCAAATATTAACAACATATTAACTGAAGAGGATAACAAATTCGTTATCGAAACGTGTCGTCGAATTTCGAAATAAAGAAGTTTTTGTTAACCCTTCACGACCGCATGTTTGCGCAGTGAAACGTCGCCAGTCGCCGGCAATATTTGTAAAGAATTAATTTAAAAAAACTTTACGTAAATTCACGAAATAATTCATTATTATACAACAATATTTTTCCTTTGTGTGATAATTATTAAAACCTACAAATATAAAACAAAATTCTTCGAGAATTCAAAACAAATTTGGAAGAATTAAAAAAAAGAGCGCTTCGAGATAGACTATTTAACATTCAAAGGGTTAAGGAACTGACGTTCTAAAAACAACTTTGCAAATGGCTTGCCAATGGTACCACGTGCGAGTCACCGGCAAATAACGACTGGCCGGCCCATGACACCACTGTGGTGTCACCGGTCGTGAAAGTGTTAATATTTGGCCTTCTTGATAGCCGCTAAAACTTCACGCCACAGAGTAGAGTGTAGTGTGGCCGGCATGTTGGCAGTGCTGGCATATCCTTTAAGTAGAGAACGTGTAAAGTAGTGCCGCGTTACTACAAAAGCAACTGTTGCCTGGTAGATGCTGATACACAAGATCGAAGAGGGCGCTTTCAACGATAGACCTTAATTAAGGTCGACTGAAACGACGACGAAGATTCCAGCCATGGTTACCAACAATTACGCTTGACGACTCTTGGTCAAACAACGACTAGGTGTTTACTAATTACAAATGACATAAAATTAATATAATGAACACCTACCCTCCTAGGAATTACGGTCTCCAAGTTACGAAGCTCTTCCGTATTTCCTACGAGGATGTAATGGATCTCTGCGTTGTAGTACTTAACACTTTGACGGCCGCTCATTTGACTCAAAGTCGCGCTACTACCGCCGGCATCTCTCGCGCACTGAAATACGAAAAGTTCACAAAACCAATAATTTGAGAATTAAAAAACGCCAATAAACTCGTAAGAATTGGAAAGCAGTAACTCAAAACAGTTAAAATGGATTAATATAGAAACGTCGAATCTACGATCTCGAAATATTTATATAATGCTGGTCTAAGATTGCTAGTGCGAAGTCACATTTACGTGACACCGGCCGATAACCGCTGGTTGTCGAAATCACGTGCACGTGACAGCGGCCGTCAAAGTGTTAATCGTAACACTGTGGACATCGGAAAGCAGCCGATAATGTAGACTTGTATTCTCGTGCTGCTTTTCTGAATTAGTCATCTTTTTCTTGGGTTTTGCGGCAGGTTATATAGGATCAGGAAGCGTGGGAGAGTTTAAGGAGTGAGTGAGATAGAGAGAGAGAGAGAGAGAGAGAGAGTAAAAGGGTTGAGGGTTCGGGATATGACCTGTGGACTGTGACTTAGGATGACTATGGGATGAAACTGGGTTTTGGAGTTTGGGGAAAGTGTCTGACTAACTCTGATACTTAACAATATTTGCTTGTGAATAGGCCTTAAGATTAGTCAGAGGGTGGGTACGTTATAGTTATACGCAGGTATGATTGTTAATAATATATATAGTCGAGCCTCTTTTTATGCGGTGGATACGTTCCACAGAAATCCGCGTAAAATGATGTGCGTCAACCGGGAATGTGGGTCAATGTGGGAATGTGTTAATTTATTTATATTTATATCTAGTTGAAAACTGGGTAAAAAATGTGCTGCAATTTGCGAAAGAAGAAAATGTCTCCGGTGATAATTTTGATGGCAAACTCTAAAATATTTGTATCAAGTTTAAATTGACATCGATATATTAAATAATATATTGACAAGCATATTAAAATATAATCCTTTGGGCAATTTTTCCGATGTCGGATAAATATCACAGATGTATGTTGAAACGAAACTTTGAACCGTCGATTAAAACTAACACTTTTATTTATGCTCTTTTTTAATGGGATTTTTTAGGATATAATCCATGAATTTACAACATTTTTCATATCGGATAAGAATCGCACGAAATGTGAAACACATTCGTATATATAATAAAATTATTTCGTTGGCACACAACTGATTTTGCTTTCACATTTTGATACAGGATATACATATGCTTTCAAAATATTAGGTAACGGAACAAGTTCTTGCAGATTTTGACTTCAAAATGCAAATCCTCTGAACATTCTGGAAAACAATTTGATTTGACGAAGTAGTCACCATTTATTTCTACAATTCTTTTTCAACTTCCTGCAAGCTTGTACATTCCTTTGTTTGCCAAAATCTGGTGTTTTGAATGACAATTTTGTTATCAAACATTTTCTTATCAATGTCAAACTTCCTTGCAAATAGCAGTTTTAAAAATGATTCCAAAAACAACTCAGCAATTAATTAATTCTCTGCGAGTAAACCACCAGATTTTGAGAAAAAAGGAATGTATGAGCTTGTAGAACGTGGGAAAAGAGTTGTAAAAATAAATGGTGACTACTTCGCCAAATAAACACGCTTTCCAGAATGTTCAGAGTATTTGAATTTTGTATTCAAAATAATGTAGATATTTTACGTGATCTAAGAGTAGGATGCCTTCAGTAAAATCTCCCATTCCGTATTTTCAGCGATTACTAAAAATTTGCATATGGGCCGACCCTAGGTTTATCCGGGATTTAGCTTGGAACCCGAACACCTGCTAAGAGCATTTGCTCTGTCGATTGAAGTAAAATTGAGTTTCCCAGAAATGTTGCTATGCTTTGCTGTAGATTTCCTTCAATATTCGACTTAGCGTACCATTTTCCAATTAATAAGCCAAATTCCAACTCCCTGTTGTGAAATGTATTATTGATTTCGCTTTCCTCTTTCGCGATTATTATTACATAAATAGTAAACTCCCGTATAACGCGAGTTCCTACAACGCGCTAAAGATATTGCGACGACTGTTTCATATAACGCGATTCCAGTACAACGCGGTGTATAATAAAATGCGGGGATTCCCCGGTTACTTTAGTCGAGCATAGCATAGCTTGTTATCTCCAATTTCCTATAACGCGATTTCGTACAACGCGTAAAAATGTCTTAAAAAAATGTCTGTTTTTCAATTTCGTTATTTTATCGTAAATTTACAATTTCGTTATCGAAACGTTTCGTCGAATCTTGAAATAAACAAGTTTTCTTTTAAATTTGGCCTTCTCGATAGCCGCCAAACTTCACACTACATATTTCCATTATTTATGTTTATCTACGTTTAGTTATAAATTGTATGTCGTCACGAGTATCAGAAATTCATTGCGGAAGTGAATAAGGATAGTGTTGTCTTACAATATATGCAAAATGGCGTTCCACAAACCTAATCACTATCCGGATAGTACATAATAATCCATGGTACTAGTAGTGGACCATGTCCAGCGCTCACCTACTTCATGCACAGTGTACCTATAGACTCCCGCTTAATTACAATGTGACGTAACGACTATAAGCAGGATGTACTAAACCCTCCCAGGATTGCCAACGTCTAACCTGTACTCTAACGAAGAGAGTTTGTCAGATTCGTGTGAGATTTTTGAACGAGATTCCGAAGAGACATAGTTTTACAAAACAGAGGTTTATAATTAACCCTTTGCAGTCGGTGTCCCCCTAGCGGGGACATTTCTAAGTCGTCGTAGAAGTCGGTGTCCCCCTAGCGGGGACATTTTGAAATAGTCGTAGAAGTCAATAACCCCGCAGCGGGAACTTTAAATCCTGTACGGAAAAGTCATTGCGAAACGATAGATCTCCTCCGACCTACTGGTACTCCCAAAAGCGAAATCTGCCGATCGCAAAGGGTTAAACACGATTTCCATTCGTTTATGCATCTTTCGCTGTGAAGTTAGCGACAACGTGAACTCAGCGGCATCCGGGTGCGCGCGCTGCGCCAGGAGCGCTATGCGTGCCGCTAACTTCACGCTGTACAGTGAAAGATGCATAAATGCATGGAGATCGCGTCAAGTTTGAACCCTTTGCACTCGAGAGGCGACTCTCAATCGCCACTCGATTGATTACTCAATATTAAATCCAAGAGTAGTTTATGATCGATGCTGTATAGAGTTTTTAATTAAATAATCTGCAAACTTATAATAATTTAATATAAGGTTTCAGCATGCGCTGGAAATGGCAGGCGATTAATTATGGGTTGCCGGGTACATCGAGTTCAGATTAGGTATCACTTTAGTTCGAGTTCCGGCTCACTATGATTTATCGTGCGATTAATGGTCTGTCATATTAAATCATTATTTATTATGTAATGGAGTGCAAGAGCCATGCGGTGTAATGGCGTCCATAGATTTCACATACGCTCTGTGATCCCACACATCCATTGCCTTTAGTAATATTGTTGAAAGGAACTTTGAAACTGTCAAACACAAACGCTGTTCTATTACTGCTTAATCGACAGTGACACAATGCATTCCGCACAGCATTGTTCCATCAATGTAATCACTTCACGCTTTAAGGAAACAAATGTGACGAACAAAAGGCACATTGCCACTTTCGAATCTTGAGTTGAACAATTTGAATTCCTGCGAGGCAGTTCTTCGATATTTATATTGGGTTCAATTCGAATATAAGGAGCATCGGAATTTGGGGTCGCGTGCTGTGAACTCAGCAGCGTTATGCTTTCGGCTAACTTCACGTTGTACATTGAAAGATGCATAAATGTATGGAAATCGAGGCTAATTTTAATACTGTGCACTAGAGAGGCGATTCTCAGTCGCCACTCAGTTCGTTGTGGTAGTCTAAAGGCGATTCTCAGTCGCCAGTCAGTTTATTGCGGAACTCTAGAGGCGATTCTCAGTCCCCAGTCAGTTTATTGCGGAACTCTAGAGGCGATTCTCAGTCCCCAGTCAGTTTATTGCGGAACTCTAGAGGCGATTCTCAGTCGCCAGTCAGTTTACTGCGGAACTCTAGAGGCGATTCTCAGTCGCCAGTCAGTTTATTGCGGAACTCTAGAGGCGATTCTCAGTCGCGAGTCAGTTCGTTGCGGCACTCTAAAGGCGATTCTCAGTCGCCAGTCAGTTGATTGAGGAACTCTAGAGGCGATTCTCAGTCGCTAGTCAGTTCGTTGCGGTACTCTAGAGGCGATTCTCAGTCGCCACTCAGTTCTTTGCGGTACTCTAGAGGCGATTCTCAGTCGCCAGTCAGTTGATTGAGGAACTCTAGAGGCGATTCTCAGTCGCCAGTCAGTTCGTTGCGGTACTCTAGAGGAGATTCTCAGTCGCTTCTCAGTTCGCTGCGGTACTTTAGAGGCGATTCTCAGTCGCCACTCAGTTCGTTGCGGTACTCTAAAGGCAATTCTCAGTCGCCAGTCAGTTACTTGCGGTACTCTAAAGGCGATTCTCATTATCGCTCTCTTATTACAGCAATTCGAGAGCCGTCGCTCAGTGGCCACTCAGTTTGTTGCGGTACTCTAGGGGCGATTCTCAGTCGCCCCTCAGTTTATTACGGCAGCTGAGAGTCGTCTCTCGAGTGCAAAGGGTTAAATCCCTTTTCCTTAAAAACGCATGGACCATCGCACCTAAAAATTGTGTGCTATAGAATTACTTCTGCCTATACTACGTCTCTTAAAAATCTCGTTGAAAAATCCCACACACAACTGACAAACTCTCCACTTCAGTATAATACACATTGCCACATTCTAAAACCAGAAATTCCCTATACCAGCTATAATGTATAACATTTCCCTATTAACGTTAACATTAGTTCAGGAATTCACGAGAATGCGATTCGCATTGAACTCTCGTGTAGGTGTACTAGAGAAATATCATTCTGGTATCGAAACGACCCAATACTGGCGATACTAAACCACATCATTAATTACGTACCACGATCTTCTACCAACTTCCACCCCGTAGCAGAGTTGCCAAACTCGGAATGCATAAAAGCCCTGATTATGTCTGTAAATGTTTGAAATAAAATGATACTTTACCGTTTCCAGAATGTTCAAACACCCTGTATATCCATTTCCATCAAGAAGTCAGGGTTCCTTGTTTTGGGATAAAAAACAGCACTGAAGGAAGAACTTGCGACTTATTTATAGAAATCCAAGCAGCCATAACTTCCATATTGTGGGTAGTCTTGAAATATTCAAATTCGACTCTGTAAAACATTGCGTCTGCAGTTCCACAAAGCTGTCCTTTATAAGATCTGCATTAGATGTGCCCGCTGGGGGACCTGGAATCTTATCAGCTTGTGAAATTTGGAAACAGGTTCGAACTATATGATAAAAGGTGATACCAACTTAGCAGGAATCGGTTAACTATCTTCTGTAACCTCAACTGGAGAAAATTTTGTTTAACCACTAATTTTGTTTAATAAATATAAATACCGAGACTTTCATTTTAAAGAATACATGAATTGGAAGTTCTAATAGCTGCCAGGCATGGACTCTTTGTGCTGAAGATTTCACTTGCTATCTTCTCTTCTTTGAAGAGACGACTTCAAAGCCATGAAGAAAAGTGGGATAACAAGTAAACTGTTAATCAGGGAAAGTCTCCAGAACTTATCTCGTAATTATAAGTTAGAGTTAGTTTCACGTTTTAAATCAGTTATCTGGTCTGCTATGTTGGCAACATGAAGCACCAGTACTCCATATATATGAGCTTAAAAATGTGGATGAGTGGGAAAATTAAATTAATCGATTTAATTACGTTCCTTATGCAAGTGAGTCGCGAAAGATGTCAGGAAATGGAAAGTTATAAATTTGAACGTTTTTATTAAATTTCGCGGACCCGTCATTTGACGATTTCCGTAGTTCCAGTGTTAATTAAGTTGTATGCGTTACCCAATCTTGACTTCTCTTTGAGAGAGTTCCGTTTCGTACAGTCGTGAAGCGTAATTAGTGTAGGTCTGTGACGTAATTGTCTATAATTTACCACTCTGTTGACAGCCGCAAGTAGATTTCCCTAAATCAACATTACTTGGAATACATTTGAACGAAGATTGCGTATGAGGGTGAATCTGCTTAACCCGTTCATTAGTAACGGTGACTAACGATAGTCACCCACCGTTTAATGCTTGCTGTATGCTGGCGGTGACTAACTATAGTCACCCAACGTTGAGCGCTAGCTGTGAACTAACATAACATAGTCGCCCAACGTTGAACGCTGGCTGACTGTAGTCGCTCAACGTTGAACGCTGGCTAATTATAGTCGCCTAACGTTGAGCGCTAGCTGTGAACTAACCTAACATAGTCGCCCAACGTTGAACGCTGGCGGACTGTAGTCGCTCAACGTTGAACGCTGGCTAATTATAGTCGCCTAATGTTGAGCGCTAGCTGTGAACTAACCTAACATAGTCGCCCAACGTTGAACGCTGGCTAATTATAGTCGCCTAACGTTGAGCGCTAGCTGTGACCTAACCTAACATAGTCGCCCAACGTTGAACGCTGGCGGACTGTAGTCGCTCAACGTTGAAAGCTGGCTAATTATAGTCGCTCAACGTTGAACGCTGGCTAATTATAGTCGCCTAACGTTGAGCGCTAGCTGTGAACTAACTTAACATAGTCGCTCAACTTTGACCGCTGGCTAACTGTAGTCGCTCAACGTTGAACACTGGCTAACTGTAGTCGCTCAACGTTGAACGCTGGCTAACTGTAGTCGCTCAACGTTGAACGCTGGCTAATTATAGTCGCCCACCGTTGAACGCTGGCTAACTGTAGTCGCTCAACGTTGAACGCTGGCTAACTGTAGTCGCTCAACGTTGAACGCTGGCTAACTATAGTCGCCCAACGTTGAACGCTGGCTAATTATAGTCGCCCAACGTTGAATGCTGGCTAATTATAGTCGCCCAACGTTGAACGCTGGCTAACTATAGTCGCCCAACGTTGAACGCTGGCTAATTATAGTCGCCCAACGTTGAATGCTGGCTAATTATAGTCGCCCAACGTTGAACGCTGGCTAACTATAGTCGCCCAACGTTGAACGCTGGCTAATTATAATCGCTCAACGTTGAATGCTGGCTAATTATAGTCGCCCAACGTTGAATGCAGGCTAACTATAGTCTCCCAACGTTGAACGTTCACTCCGTACTAAAGATGCCTAATTGTAAGTTGCATAGATTCTTCAATCCATAATGAAATTGAGATCACAAATCAGCATCAAGCGAACGTGCAATTCAATTTCACGACAGAATTACTGTCCGATATGAAATTAACATCACCAATCGTCAGCTAGCGCAGATGAATCATACGTGATATATAAATTTAATGAAATCAATTTCGTAAAACATCTCATGTCCAGTATGATATAATTCATTTATTAAGCTTTTCAATCATTGGCATTCATATGATAAAGTGTGCATTCCTTTGTTATCTATTTTCCATTTTTTATCATTGCGTCAGCAGTTGAAAGATTACTGCCAACTGGTATTATTATTTCAATATTAATAACACTGTAATATATTATATAAGATTCTAACATCTCATTCAATATTTATTTAAAGTGGTATATTACAAGTCCGCGTTATACGAGGACCGCCACACTTTGTCGAACCGGGTTATACGGGGATCGCCACAATCTGTGAACCGCATTATACCGAAACCTTCACGATTTTTATTGCTCTACTAATAACCCTTTCATTATCTGACACCAACATTCCTAAAACAATTTTTTGGTAAAAGAAATATTTAAAGGACAGACATTTTTTTTCTGAAAACTGTATTTGTTTTTTATCTCTACTGCAAAGTTGTAGTTTTCATGTTTACAGCAAAATTGCTTTCCAGCGACGATATATAATGTTTATAACGCATAAACAATGCGCAACGTCAGAAGTGCAAAAAAGCCAAGGGGTGGTTTTATGATATTGCCATTTTTTCCATTTCTTAAACACACAGGTACATTTTTGAGCGATAATAAACAAAAAGCCAGATGAGATTTGAGTGTTCCTGGTATGCGGAAAAAAGCTTTATCAGCTTTGTCGGGCTGTGGGCTGACCTCATAAAACAGTCGTCGCTCCACGTTCTTGTTGATGTCACGAATCCCATGCAGTTTCCATGGCAACGGTACCGATATCCTACTGACTTCAACACAGAATGTCTCTCAAAAGTATTCCTTCAAAAGTACGCATAACTCTGGTCTTATACCAATTTCTTTTGCATGATTTTCATCTAACACGATCCAAAATGAAAATCAAATTCGAAAAGTGACTGAGAATAAAATCTAGTTACTACGTATTTTTAAAAAATATTCACGCATTCGAAAGTTATGAAGAAGGTTTTAGACATGTTTCTTCCATCTCGCTCAGAAGCGTCACCGATTGATTTGCATATGTCTTACATTTTTGTTAATTATAGAAATTTTAATCGAACGATTTTTACGTCCGTCGGTGATCTTACTCAGAACAATCTTCTCTTTCGAATGGAATTTGTTCCATCAAAAAATATTTACGGCATCAAAAGTTATGACGAAGGTTTTAGACATGTTTATTTCACCTCGCTCGGAAGCGTCACCGATTGATTTGCATATGTCTCACATTTTTGTTAATTATAGAAATTTTAATCGAACGATTTTTACGTCCGTGGGTGATCTTACTCAGAAAAGCCTCCTCTTTCGAATAAAGCTTGTCCCACTAAAATATATTCACGAAGTCGAAAGTTATGAACAAAGTTTTAGACATATTTATTTCACCTCGCTCAGAAGCGTCACCCATTGATTCGCATATGTCTCACATTTTTGTTAATTATAGAAATTTCAATCAAACGATTTTTACGTCCGTCGGTCATCTTACTCAGAACAATCTTCTCTTTCGAATAGAATTTGTTCCATCAAAAAATATTCACGGCATCAAAAGTTATGAAGAAAGATTTAGACATGTTTATTTCACCTCGCTCAGAAGCGTCACCCATTGATTTGCATATGTTTTACATTTTTGTTAATTATACAAATTTCAACCGTACGATTTTTACGTCCGTGGCTGATTTTACTCAGAAAAGCCTCCTCTTTCGAATACAATTGAATCGAATACAATTTCGATTACATAAAAGTGGTAGTAATCAGAAGACCTTGCGTTATTATGTATTATAATTCATTGTTTGCGAGTAAAACACCAGATTTGGTGAAAAATAGAATGCACAAGCTCATAGAACGTTGGAAAAGAGTTGTAGAAATAAATGGTGACCATTTCGTGAAATAAAATTTCTTTCCAGAATATCCGGAGCATTTGAATTTTTAATATAGCAAACCGCACGAACTTTCTCGTTCATGTAACATTCATCAGCGATCTGCATGAATATCGGAATGAGCGGAATATTGAAAATTAATTCGCAGATACTGCTACTTTTAATTACCAATTCGAGTTACCGGGTAATTAAATTTATTATATAATAGCATTACCCGTTAGTCAAATGAATAATTAATGGTAGACGAACAGTATTTACAATACGTACGTTGTTATCGGTGTCATGAAATGTCATTTATTTACGTAAATATAATTGATTATAAGAAATGCTCATGTTTTATTTGACAGTGTATACTTGATGGATTGAAGGCATTCATAATATTGATGTACATTGCGTAAGTACTTCATTAAGTACTTACGCAAACTTGTCAGAAGACATATTTAATTGCTCTGTTTCATAAGTTTATTTAGAGTATTTATTTATGAAGATTTAACTGTCCGCTGGTTTGTTCTAAGTATTCGATATTGTTCCAATTGAGTAACATTTATAAATAAAAATGAAGGTTTGTTTATGATTTGAGATATGTCAGTGATTTGAGATATGCAATTCTTTTTCTAAACTGATATAATCGCTCGAGAGGCGATTCTCAGTCGCCACTCAGTTCGTTGCGGTACTCAAGACTCGATTCTCAGTCGCCACTCAGTTCGTTGCGGTACTCAAGACTCGATTCTCAGTCGCCACTCAGTTCGTTGCGGTACTCAAGAGTCGATTCTCAGTCGCCACTCAGTTCGTTGCGGTACTCAAGAGTCGATTCTCAGTCGCCACTCAGTTCGTTGCGGTACTCAAGAGTCGATTCTCAGTCGCCTCTCAGTTCGTTGCGGTACTCAAGACTCGATTCTCAGTCGCCACTCAGTTCGTTGCGGTACTCAAGAGTCGATTCTCAGTCGCCACTCAGTTCGTTGCGGTACTCAAGAGTCGATTCTCAGTCGCCATTCAGTTCGTTGCGGTACTCAAGACTCGATTCTCAGTCGCCACTCAGTTCGTTGCGGTACTCAAGACTCGATTCTCAGTCGCCACTCAGTTCGTTGCGGTACTCAAGAGTCGATTCTCAGTCGCCACTCAGTTCGTTGCGGTACTCAAGAGTCGATTCTCAGTCGCCATTCAGTTCGTTGCGGTACTCAAGACTCGATTCTCAGTCGCCACTCAGTTCGTTGCGGTACTCAAGAGTCGATTCTCAGTCGCCACTCAGTTCGTTGCGGTACTCAAGAGTCGATTCTCAGTCGCCATTCAGTTCGTTGCGGTACTCAAGACTCGATTCTCAGTCGCCACTCAGTTCGTTGCGGTACTCAAGACTCGATTCTCAGTTCGTTGCGGTACTCAAGAGTCGATTCTCAGTCGCAACTCAGTTCGTTGCGGTACTCAAGACTCGATTCTCAGTTCGTTGCGGTACTCAAGAGTCGATTCTCAGTCGCCACTCAGTTCGTTGCGGCGACTGACAATCGTCTCGCAAGCGCCAAGTTTAAAAGATACAAACTAGACAGAACGGCGAAGAAAAACTAGTTTAAAGAACTGAGAATAATAAAAAATGTGGAAGGTCAACGACGCGTGTTTTCTGTAATGGCTCGCTTGTGCAGGGACATGCATCTGGGTTAGATTTCACGATGACCATACCTTTCAGCATATGCAAATAGCACCGCAGCCTGCAGAATTTGCATACCGCGGATTCCGCTAGAAAACCATTTCTCGATCGCTTGCCGCTCGAAAACACCCCGGAAATTTTGAATATGTAATCCGTGAATAACCTTTAGCCATTCACATGGACGAATGATATCCGAATTGTGATGTCTCGTTTTTTTTTGTCGATTCTGGATTATATTTTTCGTCGCCGGTGTCACATCAAATGCGGAGTATCGTTTGCGTTGATTTTTTTCAGTGTATCGGTGGAGAACGTTTTCCGGGATTTTCGAGCACGCGGAAACACCGTGAACTACAACAACGAAGATCCTTTTTCATTGGCAACCGAAGATAATTCGTTTTTCAATATTATCGTAAGCGGCGACCAGGGAATTGAAATCCGGGAAATAAATTGGTTTCGAGCGAACCGTTTTTAATACCACGTACCACCAGCGTGAGCATCGTTTGAGATCAGGCATCGATAATCGAGAGGTTAATTAATGCGGATAAACTTCTCCGCAGGTGACGGATTTGAATTATGATGAAAGCGATTTCGCAGCTGATACAGGTTCTGCACTCTAAATTAACCCTTTGCAGATCATATTCAGCTTCTTGCACTCCAAATTAACCCTTTTTCTGATCACATTCATCATCTTGCACTCCAAATTGACTCCTTTGCAGATCATTTTCAGCTTCTTGAACTCCAAATTAACCCTTTGCAGATCATATTCACCATTTTGCACTCCAAATTAACACTTTGCAGATCATATTCACTACTTTGCACTCAAAATTAACCCTTTGCAGATCATATTCACTATCTTGCACTCCAAATTAACCCTTTGCAGATCATTTGCAGCTTCTTGAACTCCAAATTAACCCTTTGCAGATCATATTTACCACTTTGCACTCCAAATTAACCCTTTGCAGATCATATTCACTATCTTGCACTCCAAATTAACCCTTTTGCAGATCATATTCACTATCTTGCACTCCAAATTGACCCCTTTGCAGATTATTTTCAACTTCTTGAACTCCAAATTAACCCTTTGCAGATCATATCCACCACTTTGCACTCCAAATTAACCCTTTGCAGATCATATTCACTATCTTGCACTCCAAATTAATCCTTTGCAGATCATATTCACCACTTTGCACTCCAAATTAACCCTTTACAGATCATATTCACTATCTTGCACTCCAAATTGACCCCTTTGCAGATCATATTCACCACTTTGCACTCCAAATTAACCCTTTGCAGATCATATTCACTATCTTGCACTCCAAATTAACCCTTTTGCAGATCATATTCAGCTTCTTGCACTCCAAATTAACCCGTTTGCAGATCATATTCAGCTTCTTGCACTCCAAATCAACCGGGTTAATTCGGAAAATCGGTTAATTTGGTGTGCAAAATGTGGAGATGATCTGCAAAAGGGTTAACTTGGAGTGCAAAACCTTCATCGATAATAGAATTCAATGTGGAAATGGCTCATTCGCCATTGAATCATAGTGAATTCCCGGCTCTTTGACGAAAACTCTAACTTCCCGGCCATTTTCAGCTGCCCTTAAACCCTCAACTTTCCAGAGCACTAGTTTTTGCTAACTTTAGGAATTAGTTTAATACATTAACACGAAAAGCCTCTGTATTAGCATGTTCTCTGAAACCTGTTCCTGGAGTTAACCAAGCTCCGAATCTATCCACTGCTGCAGGCTTCGAAACCATCTCAAGTTAACCCAGTTAGAATTTTCTCTCGTTTCTGTGTAATTTCTTGTATAAATCTTGTTTATCTTACGAGCAGAGCTTGTCACGATTTCACAATCAATTTCAGTTAGTCGCAGTCTAAGGAATCCTTTTCAGGAATCTCCCGCAGCGTCCGTGTATCGCCATTTGCGCCAGAGCTATTAATAGATTCATGAAGCCAACGGATAATTTTCGACTGACGAATCTTTAGCTTTCGAATGCCGTTCAGAGGGCTTTGTTTAAGTTTTTTACGTTGCCTGTACTTTGATATTACATTGAGAATCGCCTCTCGAGTGCAAAGCGTTCAAATTAGACGCGATTTCCATACATTTATGCATCTTTCACTGTACAACGTGAAGTTATCTGTATTCGGATCCGCGTGCTGTGAGTCAGGAGCGTTATGCGTGCAACTAACTTCACGTTTTTCAACGAAAGATGCATAAAAGGAAACCGCGTCTAACTCCAAACGCCTTTTATAAAAAATCCATTTCTCAAGCAGGATTGTTTTCAAAAACCTTGGTATCCTTGAACGGATTTTCTTTACATTAATAACATAAACACTTTTCTTAGAACTTTAACGAAGTTATTTCTTTGTCAAGTAAAGACTACTTTACATTTACATTTTGCATAAAAAGCTTAAACCGTGAGTCGCCAGTGAAGAGACAACACGTCACACTATACCATAATGTACAGTGTAGATCAAACTGATTTTCGTAGTAAATGTGAAGTATTACTAATTCGTATCCGATATTGCTCCTTATACGGCTTAACTTCAAGTTTCCACGGCGAAGTGCAGCCAACTGTTACATGAAATAGCTTTTAGAATTCCCAACATATCACCAACACATATTCCATACATCATTCCGGCCATCAGCGAGCGTATATTGTCGCCCCGATATGACTCGCTACCAATATCATTACAATAAAATTCGCATTAGATACAAAGCTACTGAACAAACTCAATCAGTCAGTAACTCAATGCCGGATGAACAATAAAAGTATTTTATGCGCGAGATTCTCCAACGAGATTTTTAATAGAAACCGTGTTTCTATATCCGTTGCTTGCTAAGAGTCACCCATTAAACTCTCCAGATCAAGGAATACCAACCTTCCACGGGTTGGCTTACAAGGAGAGTTTGTCAGTTGTGTCTGACATATTTCATCGAAAGTTTCAAAAAACGTAGTATAGACAGAACTAATTCTATAGCACACAATTTTTAGGTTCCATGGCCCACGTGTTTTAAAAAAGGGTTTAAAATTAGACGCCATTTCCATACATTGATTTACTGTAATGCAAGAATACCTTTGTTCGTCTGACTGTGTTTGTTTTGCCTAAATATCAGTAGTCTTCACGTTGCAAGCTTTGATGGATGGCACTTTAATTCCGACACGAGATTGCGACGCAACTCCCACGTGACCAATGGCGTCGCGTGCTTCGTGACGTAGTTACACTACCCGCCAACTTTAAACGTTAGAATTGACATTAACCCTTTGACAGTGTATCCCGTGGCTGTCACAGGCAAAGCGTCAAGTGTTTTAAAATCTACCATACACGAACTGATTACTAACAAGGTACATATAAAACACGTTTTTTTACATTTTTGATTACATACCGAATTGTTTTCGAACATAAAGAACTAGACACTCTTTGGACCAGAATTCGTAATTTTACCTCACTGTGAAAGGGTTCAAAGTAACTAGAATACAAAACCTTTGTCCATTTAATAATGTTACCATTAACATTAAACTATTTTCTTGCCACGCAGACACACATTGTATCGGCACCCGGCTGTAACAAGATTGTATTACCTTCCACCAATTGTCGAAGGTGCTCTTAGTCTGCAAAATTACTTCTAACCTGAAGTACTTTTTATCGCGGGAAACTTCCGTTTCACTCTCTTCTTCACTTCTCTTCTTCATCGAAAAGAGTCAATGGACATGGAGATCACGATAAAGCACGTCTACCAAGATAATATGCACTGTGCTTAAAAAGTGATGCATTATTCTGAAGACTATCGATCATGAAGCGTGTTGCAAGTCCTCTTGACGTGGCACGTCGGCTTATTCCAGGAATCGGCTATAAACGCAAATCCTGCTTAACGATGTCACTCGTCCTCTCACTGAAAGGATACATTTCAATTCCATATAAGAAAACTGCAGTTCTTCTCCTGGCCCAGGTCCTTGGGAAGGATGGAATAGTTAGTTCTTCAAGGATGGCATTAGGGAGATTAAAAGACAATTCAGTTCTCATTGCGCCAGGATTAGATTCCCTTCGCTCTCAACTTGGCCTGCGTATCCAGCTCTGTCTTGGTTCCTTTATCTACTACTCAGGATTCAATCCTTTGACACTTGGACTTTTGTGTTAATGCCAGGTTAATATTATTCTTGGCACCCCTGATATTATAGGGGAGGAGTGGGGAACGTCTTCTACGGTGAAGACCTTCCACGAACGTTTTTTATGGTGGGATATGAAGGGAATCGTTTATTATGAACTTTTGCGACCAATTAAAACAATTCATTCAGAATATAAATAAATAATATAATATACAAGAAACGTAAATATACTGGGTGAAGTAGTAGTCTGAAGACGCAGTGTTAGAATAACATGGACGATGTGAAATTACCTCGAAATTCAAAGTCTATATATCTTAGATACTTCCGGTTCGCATTGCACTTCCTATATTTCTTACCGAAGATCACCTTCGATTTTGTACCATTCGGAAATGCAATTGGGAAATGTTGAACCAAGATATGCGTCCAGATCCGATGCTATTCGCCCGAGGCTGGCGAATGAAATTGCATCTGGAATTTTAATATAGAACATATCATATTTCAACGTTAAACTGCCCGCAGCGTTGTCCGGTATTACTTTGAGGTTTGCATTCGCGAAAGCTGACTTTGTGGACCGATTATAGAGATTCCGATTGAGAGGATCTACGTGCCTCGGGGAGCTACGAAAACCCTCAGTGGAACCTTCTGTGACATAAAACCTATTCTACGGAGGATATTAGGTTGGTTTCGTCGGAACAAATGATCAAAAGCCAGTGGTTACGAGATCTAATTACAAGTAACCCTCGTATAACGCGAGTTCCTACACGGTGCTAAAGATATTGCGACCACTGTTCTATGTAAAGCGATTCTAGTACAGTGCGTTGTATAATAAAATGCGGGGATTCCCCGGTTACTTTAGTCGAGCATAGCATAGCTTGTTATCTCCAATTTCCTAGAACGCGATTTCGTACAACGCGTGACGTATTAACCGCGTTATACGGGAGTCTACTGTGCTGGTAACCCTCGTATAACGCGAGTTCCTACAACGCGCTGGAGATATTGCGACGACTTTTTTATATAACGTGATTCTAGTACCACGCGCTGTATAATAAAATGCGGGGATTCCCCGGTTACTTTAGTCGAGCATAGCATAGCTTGTTATCTACAATTTCCTATAACGCGATTTCGTACAACGCGTGACGTATTAACCGCGTTATACGGGAGTCTACTGTGCTGGTATCTCTTGAATAACGCGGGAGTTACGTTTCGGGAAAGTTCGCGTTATAAAAATCGCGTTATTCAAGTCTCGGATTAGATACACGCGTTATATCGGAACCGCGTTATATCGAAACCGCGTTATACAGATACCGCGTTATACTGAAACCGCGCTGTACAGACACCGCGTTATATCGAAACCTTGTTGTACAGACACCGCGTTGTATCGAAACCTTGTTGTACAGACACCGCGTCATATCGAAACCGCGTTGTACAGACAGCGCGTTATATCGAAACCGCGTTGTACAGACACCGTGTTTAATCGAAACCGTGTTATACGAAACCTTGTTGTACCGGCACCGCATTATATCGAAACCGTGTTGTATCGAAACCGCGTTGTACCGGCAGCGCATTATATCGAAACCGTGTTGTACAGACACCGCGTTATATCGAAACCTCGTTGTACGGCACCGCATTATATTGAAATCGTGTTATATAGGCACCGCATTATATCGAAACCGTGTTGTACAGATACCGCGTTATATCGAAACCACGTAGTGGAGGCACCGCATTGTGTCGAAAACGCGTTGTACAGACACCGCGTTAAATCGAAACCACGTTGTACAGTCACCGTGTTTAATCGAAACCGTGTTATACGAAACCTTGTTGTACCGGCACCGCATTATATCGAAACCGTGTTGTATCGAAACCGCGTTGTACCGGCAGCGCATTATATCGAAACCGTGTTGTACAGACACCGCGTTATATCGAAACCTCGTTGTACGGCACCGCATTACATCGAAATCGTGTTATATAGGCACCGCATTATATCGAAACCGCGTTGTACAGAAACCGTGTTATACGAAACCTTGTTGTACCGGCACCGCATTATATCGAAACCGTGTTGTATCGAAACCGCGTTGTACAGACACCGCGTTATATCGAAACCTCGTTGTACGGCACCGCATTACATCGAAATCGTGGTATATAGGCACCGCATTATATCGAAACCGCGTTGTACAGATACCGCGTTATATCGAAACCGCGTAGTGGAGGCACCGCATTGTGTCGAAAACGCGTTGTACAGACACCGCGTTAAATCGAAACCGCGTTGTATAGACCCCGCATTATACCGAAACCGCGTTT
This sequence comes from Nysson spinosus, assembly GCA_910591585.2. Lineage (NCBI taxonomy): Eukaryota > Metazoa > Arthropoda > Insecta > Hymenoptera > Crabronidae > Nysson > Nysson spinosus. Next base: position 1,253,121 of record OU342855.1, read on the forward strand.
CGGTTTATATCGTAAAATTATTCGTTTATATTGTAAAACTGAAGTTAAGTCTGAACTAGACAAGGCAGTGCGTTTTACATACAATGATTAATTATCATATTAATTAATAAACCCGTAATATATTATATTATTAGAATGATGAATTCCCTTAGATAAGCGTGAACGGAATAATAATTAATTAAGATGCAAATCTACGGGATTATAAGGCAGACATTCCCACCCTCTCGAGGTGAAGTGAATCTGAGCTCCTCAAAGAGAGAGGGGATTATCCCGGCGCAAATTCAAGATGGAAATTAAGAGAAAATAACGTCGATTCGCCGAAGTGCTCGTCGCGCGACGGATTTTAATTGCACAAATAAAAAGACAAGTGTAGTTACGGACTCCTGTATTTAATGAGGCGTTTATTACTTCTCCATATTATAATTAGAAGTAATGAGCTTGCAGTAACTGAATCTTGTGTGCAATGTAAATACGATCATTTACCGATATACATATACATATTTTATGACGTATTATTTCCGAGCGATGTCTGAAATTGATCGGAAAAGTAGAAGTGAACAAAAGTTGGGGTGAATTGAAGCATAAATTATCAATATTTTATTACCGGAATAATCGGTTAAAATTTTGTTCTGACGTACATTCATTAGATCGACGAATAATAGCAGGCGTATTCGGTTATGATTTATTCATGATTCAAAACCAGCTGCGTGGAAATCGTAAATCGAATCAATGACTCGCAAACGGCAGACAGATAAGCGCTGGGGTGTAATTGGGAGGAAAGAGGTTAACTTTGGAAGAGAAGGTAATAACTTCTTTTTTTCGCCTGTCGAGGAGGAATTGATATCTATAGAAAGTCAGTAGTTTTCCAACCAGATTAACATTGGATTGAATTAACAAACTGAACGTCTCAATTTATCGTTTTGGGGGGAAAATTGAAAGAACATTCGATTTCATGAAACTCGACTTATATTTTCACGTTAAATGTTATTCTTTTAGATATAAGAATGTTCGATTCTCTTTAAATAATTAATTTTGAATCGAATCATAAAAGTCGATTATCCTGAAAAATTGAAATCAAAGAATCGGTCTTGCAAGAATCGAAATCAAAGAATCGATCTTGCAAGAACCGAAATCAAAGAATCCATCTGGTAAGAATCGAAATCAAAGAATCAATCTTCCAAGAATCGATCTTGCAAGAACCGAAATCAAAGAATCCATCTTGTAAGAATCGAAATCAAAGAATTGATCTTCCAAGAATCGATCTTGCAAGAATTGAAATCAAAGAATCGATCTTCCAAGAATCGAAATCAAAGAATCGATCTTGCAAGAATTGAAATCAAAGAATCGATCTTCCTAGAATCGATCTTCCAAGAATCGATCTTCCAAGAATCGATCTTCCAAGAATCGAAATCAAAGAATCGATCTTCCAAGAATCGATCTTGCAGAATTGAAATCAAAGAATCGATCTACCTAGAATCGATCTTCCAAGAATTGATCTTGCAAGAATTGAAATCAAAGAATCGATCTTCCAAGAATCGAAATCAAAGAATCGATCTTCCAATAATTGAAATCAAAGAATCGATCTTCCTAGAATCGATCTTCCAAGAATCGAAATCAAAGAATCGATCTTCCAATAATTGAAATCAAAGAATCGATCTTCCTAGAATCGATCTTCCAAGAATCCATCTTGCAAGAATCGAAATCCAAGAATCGATCTTGCAAGAATCGAAATCAAAGAATCGATCTTGCAAGAATCAAAATCAACGAATCGATCTTCCAAGAATCGAAATCAAAGAGTCGATCTTGCAAGAATCGAAATCAATCTGGGAAGAATCGAAATCAAAAAGCCTCGATCCAAAATTTAAACATACCGACACACAACAACAAAATATAGTTCTTCTTCCAAAGACCCTTGACGACCAAAACTACCAGGACCCTTTACATCAACTGGAAGACAATTTCCAAAACCTTGCACCCAAAAAACGTGCGTTAAGCGGAACATGCAAAAATATCATTTTTTGAATCACCAACCGAACAATGATTTCAATTTTGAAAGTAATTGCGAAAGTAATTGCGAAAGTAATTTTCATACGAGTTTCACTGAGCGCAATGATCAGCCACAGCTGCATTCAAGTTTCATGCAATAATCAAAAATCCTTCCTTATATCGCAAAAATAATTAAATAATAATTAATAATAATTAATAATTAAACAAATAATGATTTCAATCTTCTCACGAAAGTAAGTTTTATATGAGTTTCCGCCGGGGGTTCTAAGCAAGCACATTTGCGTTTGCGTTTCATGCAATAAGCGAAAATCCTTATTTATGTTGCAAGCTTGGAGCAACGAAAACTGTGCGTAGCATACTGAAAGTGTAAATACCTGAAGAACTACACACGTAACATAGTCTCTTTGATTACAGTATGCCACTTGCTACGAAGTGGAGTTGCAGCGATTTTTGGGCCGCAAAGCGCGCATACCGCGTCTCACGTGCAAAGCATTTGCGACACTATGGAAATCCCACACCTGGAAACACGCTGGGACTACAGACTTAGACGACAGAGCTGCCTCGTCAACCTCTATCCACATCCCACAACCCTATCTAAGGTATGTACAAACTCGTGGTGTACCACTCTCATTAAGTTGGCAACCTCGGATGCTGAAAATCCCTCTTTATGCTCCATGATGTCCTTGTCCTAAACCTGTGGCTGAACACCCATCCTTAACTTCCTAACTGTGAAAATAGAGGATCTTCGGCAGAGATTTAACTTGGATTAGATAACGATATCTGGAACACGTGGGAAACCTAGTGTCGGTTGGGTTTAACCCTTTTCACTTGGAGGCGATTCTCGGTCGCCATTCAATTTATGGTGATAACTCGAGGAACTACAGAGAGTCGCCATTCGAGTGCAGAGGGTTAACACTGTTCACTCGGAGGCGATTCTCAGTCGCCATTCAGTTTATGACGATAACTCGAGTAACTACAGAGAGTCGCCATTCGAGTGCAGAGGGTTAACCCTTTTCACTTGGAGGCGATTCTCGGTCGCCACTCAATTTATTGCAATAACTCGAGTAACTACAGAGAGTCGCTGTTGGAGTGCAGAGGGTTAACACTGTTCACTCGGAGGCGATTCTCAGTCGCCATTCAGTTTATGACGATAACTCGAGTAACTACAGAGAGTCGCCATTCGAGTGCAGAGGGTTAACCCTTTTCACTTGGAGGCGATTCTCGGTCGCCACTCAATTTATTGCAATAACTCGAGTAACTACAGAGAGTCGCCATTCGAGTGCAGAGGGTTAACACTGTTCACTCGGAGGCGATTCTCAGTCGCCATTCGAGTGCAGAGGGTTAACACTGTTCACTCGGAGGCGATTCTCAGTCGCCATTCAGTTTCTGACGATAACTCGAGTAGTCACAGAAGACACGACGCGTTATAAATGAAAACAATGGATTTAAATTACGAAAAGATTACTGGACAATTTTCTAGTGTTTTTTTCCCTTTTCCTTTGGGGACGCCAGAGTACCTAGGCCCCCCCTGGGCACGCCATCAGTATTTCCTACATAAGTTCATATTTCATTAGTTACACTATATCCGTTACTTTTGCCGTTAACTTTTTAATTTACTTTTCCATCACTTCCCTTCGTTTCTCCCATCAGCTTTCATCTCCTTCTTTCACCACTCTTTCCGCCACCCTGCAAACTTCACGAAAGTGTTTGACCAACTCCTTTCCACTTATCTCTTCTTTTATCATTCCATGCGATTCTACTTTTCTTGTTCACGAAATTCTCCACCTGTTACATTGCTTTTATCTTCTACTACTTCTTTACCTTCTTCTTATCCCTCCGCTTCTTCAATTCTCTTCATTCCTGCCATTCTCTCTTCAAATGTGAATGTATGCAAACATTTAAGGATTTCATTCGATGAGCTCATTGATTTTGAAATAAATGCCAACAAATAATTGATCTCCGTTTGCTTAATTAATTGCAATATAATCGATTGATCATTGTATCTAAAGTACCCCACCCTGCTTTTAAGGAATGAAACAAATGACCCCATTGGTCCAGAGCTAGCAGTTTTAACGAACAAGATATCCCATTTTGAATTTGTCAGACATAACTCATTAAGCACGACGCTCAAACGTAGCCTTCTCGCAGGCGCAGAAAGATGGCGAAAGGAAAGCTAAATATAGCAGCGAGACTTCTGGTTGATTCACCCTTTTAAGCGAAAGAGGGGAAGCAGTTCTGAAGGAGTTTCTAGCGCCGTCTGTTTATGTGTTTCGGTTGGTGCTGGCTGTTAGTCAGAAGTTATAACAAAAGAACGGAAAGTTTCTAAATTTCTCTTAATAAACGAGAAGTTTCGGCGGGGGTGGCGGTGGGTGTCGGGGGGAGGAGTAAAGTGGCTGAAAGCGGCGCCGCAGACTGTAGCTTACGAGTTTTTGGGTCAACGAGAGTTCTCTTTCGTTGGCTTTTCACGAAATTTCGTGGCTCCTTATTCAATATTTGCCAGTCGCGAATACTTGAGTCTGAGAGTACTTTCATCCTCGAATTGTCCACCTCATTTTTGTCAATATTGGCCCGACAGAGATATCGATTTGGTGACAATAATTTCAACATACGTTTCAGTTTACGGAAGTTTGTAAGTTTTCGAAAGTTTAAATGTGGAATGCGAACGAACCACGTGGTTTTATTGGTCAAAAATGCGTCGAACCCAAGTCGAAAAAATGTAAAGGGGTACACCTTCAAAAATTCTCAAAAATTAAAAGTCGCCAAAATCAATTCTAAACGACCCAAATCGATGGTAAATGATGTATAAACATATTCTAGGACGATTTCTGGTCGAAAGAAGCGGTTAAAAAATTTTTATTGGTCAAAAATGGGTCGAACCCAAGTCGAAAAAATGTAAAGGGGTATACCTTCAAAAATTCTCAAAAATTAAAAGTCGCCAAAATCAATTCTAAACGACCCAAATCGATGGTAAATGATGTATAAACATATTCTAGGACGATTTCTGGTCGAAAGAAGCGGTTAAAAAATTTTTATTGCTCAAAAATGCGTCGAACCCAAGTCGAAAAAATGTAAAGGGGTACACCTTCAAAAATTCTCAAAAATTAAAAGTCGCCAAAATCAATTCTAAACGACCCAAATCGATGGTAAATGATGTATAAACATATTCTAGGACGATTTCTGGTCGAAAGAAGCGGTTAAAAAATTTTTATTTCTCAAAAATGGGTCGAACCCAAGTCGAAAAAATGTAAAGGGGTACACCTTCAAAAATTCTCAAAAATTAAAAGTCGCCAAAATCAATTCTAAACGACCCAAATCGATGGTAAATGATGTATAAACATATTCTAGGACGATTTCTGGTCGAAAGAAGCGGTTAAAAAATTTTTATTTCTCAAAAATGGGTCGAACCCAAGTCGAAAAAATGTAAAGGGGTACACCTTCAAAAAATCTCAAAAATTAAAAGTCGCCAAAATCAATTCTAAACGACCCAAATCGATGGTAAATGATGTATAAACATATTCTAGGACGATTTCTGGTCGAAAGAAGCGGTTAAAAAATTTTTATTGGTCAAAAATGGGTCGAACCCAAGTCGAAAAAATGTAAAGGGGTATACCTTCAAAAATTCTCAAAAATTAAAAGTCGCCAAAATCAATTCTAAACGACCCAAATCGATGGTAAATGATGTATAAACATATTCTAGGACGATTTCTGGTCGAAAGAAGCGGTTAAAAAATTTTTATTGCTCAAAAATGCGTCGAACCCAAGTCGAAAAAATGTAAAGGGGTACACCTTCAAAAATTCTCAAAAATTAAAAGTCGCCAAAATCAATTCTAAACGACCCAAATCGATGGTAAATGATGTATAAACATATTCTAGGACGATTTCTGGTCGAAAGAAGCGGTTAAAAAATTTTTATTTCTCAAAAATGGGTCGAACCCAAGTCGAAAAAATGTAAAGGGGTACACCTTCAAAAATTCTCAAAAATTAAAAGTCGCCAAAATCAATTCTAAACGACCCAAATCGATGGTAAATGATGTATAAACATATTCTAGGACGATTTCTGGTCGAAAGAAGCGGTTAAAAAATTTTTATTTCTCAAAAATGGGTCGAACCCAAGTCGAAAAAATGTAAAGGGGTACACCTTCAAAAATTCTCAAAAATTAAAAGTCGCCAAAATCAATTCTAAACGACCCAAATCGATGGTAAATGATGTATAAACATATTCTAGGACGATTTCTGGTCGAAAGAAGCGGTTAAAAAATTTTTATTTCTCAAAAATGGGTCGAACCCAAGTCGAAAAAATGTAAAGGGGTACACCTTCAAAAATTCTCAAAAATTAAAAGTCGCCAAAATCAATTCTAAACGACCCAAATCGATGGTAAATGATGTATAAACATATTCTAGGACGATTTCTGGTCGAAAGAAGCGGTTAAAAAATTTTTATTGGTCAAAAATGGGTCGAACCCAAGTCGAAAAAATGTAAAGGGGTATACCTTCAAAAATTCTCAAAAATTAAAAGTCGCCAAAATCAATTCTAAACGACCCAAATCGATGGTAAATGATGTATAAACATATTCTAGGACGATTTCTGGTCGAAAGAAGCGGTTAAAAAATTTTTATTGCTCAAAAATGCGTCGAACCCAAGTCGAAAAAATGTAAAGGGGTACACCTTCAAAAATTCTCAAAAATTAAAAGTCGCCAAAATCAATTCTAAACGACCCAAATCGATGGTAAATGATGTATAAACATATTCTAGGACGATTTCTGGTCGAAAGAAGCGGTTAAAAAATTTTTATTTCTCAAAAATGGGTCGAACCCAAGTCGAAAAAATGTAAAGGGGTACACCTTCAAAAATTCTCAAAAATTAAAAGTCGCCAAAATCAATTCTAAACGACCCAAATCGATGGTAAATGATGTATAAACATATTCTAGGACGATTTCTGGTCGAAAGAAGCGGTTAAAAAATTTTTATTTCTCAAAAATGGGTCGAACCCAAGTCGAAAAAATGTAAAGGGGTACACCTTCAAAAATTCTCAAAAATTAAAAGTCGCCAAAATCAATTCTAAACGACCCAAATCGATGGTAAATGATGTATAAACATATTCTAGGACGATTTCTGGTCGAAAGAAGCGGTTAAAAAATTTTTATTGGTCAAAAATGCGTCGAACCCAAGTCGAAAAAATGTAAAGGGGTACACCTTCAAAAATTCTCAAAAATTAAAAGTCGCCAAAATCAATTCTAAACGACCCAAATCGATGGTAAATGATGTATAAACATATTCTAGGACGATTTCTGGTCGAAAGAAGCGGTTAAAAAAATTTTATTGGTCAAAAATGGGTCGAACCCAAGTCGAAAAAATGTAAAGGGGTACACCTTCAAAAATTCTCAAAAATTAAAAGTCGCCAAAATCAATTCTAAACGACCCAAATCGATGGTAAATGATGTATAAACATATTCTAGGACGATTTCTGGTCGAAAGAAGCGGTTAAAAAATTTTTATTTCTCAAAAATGGGTCGAACCCAAGTCGAAAAAATGTAAAGGGGTACACCTTCAAAAATTCTCAAAAATTAAAAGTCGCCAAAATCAATTCTAAACGACCCAAATCGATGGTAAATGATGTATAAACATATTCTAGGACGATTTCTGGTCGAAAGAAGCGGTTAAAAAATTTTTATTGGTCAAAAATGCGTCGAACCCAAGTCGAAAAAATGTAAAGGGGTACACCTTCAAAAATTCTCAAAAATTAAAAGTCGCCAAAATCAATTCTAAACGACCCAAATCGATGGTAAATGATGTATAAACATATTCTAGGACGATTTCTGGTCGAAAGAAGCGGTTAAAAAAATTTTATTGGTCAAAAATGGGTCGAACCCAAGTCGAAAAAATGTAAAGGGGTACACCTTCAAAAATTCTCAAAAATTAAAAGTCGCCAAAATCAATTCTAAACGACCCAAATCGATGGTAAATGATGTATAAACATATTCTAGGACGATTTCTGGTCGAAAGAAGCGGTTAAAAAATTTTTATTGCTCAAAAATGGGTCGAACCCAAGTCGAAAAAATGTAAAGGGGTATACCTTCAAAAATTCTGTCCTATAGAATTAGTCGTGTCTATACTACGTCTCTTCTAAGTGTCCTTGAAAATTCTCACACACACTAACAAACCCTCCTGGCGTGTGTGAAAAATCAATTCCAGAGGAATCCGTAAGAAACTCGGCTGACAACATCTAGAAAACTTCACTGCGGATCAAACGAAGTTGACCAGGGAAACTGGGAAGCGATATCTCCACTTCGGAATCGCATTAGCGGATAAAAAAGCGCGGATCAATATGTAGATGTTCTTATCACGAAATCGAATAGACTCGTTAAGTGAACTGGTTAGATATCCCCTCCCCCCGCCATGCTATCCAATTCCAAGAGATCTCCGAGAGATGTCTTCAATGTCTGCAAGCAATGTTTGACGAAGGACATCATAAAACTCACGTAATACTTTATTTATTACAGAATTGTTTTCTGACGATAATTGTAACTACTTTTAACACTTTGACGGCCGCTCATTTCACTCAAAGTCGCGCTACTACCGCCGGCATCTCTCGCGTGCTGAAATACGGAAAGTTCACGAAACCAATAATTTGAGAATGAAAAAACGCCAATAAACTCGTAACAATTGGAAGGCAGTAACTCAAAACCAGTTAAAAAGGATTAATATACAAACGTCGAATCTACGATCTCGAAATATTATATAATGCTGGTCTAAGAATGCCAGTGCGAAGTCACATTTACGTGACAGCGGCCGATAACCGCTGGCTGTCGAAATCACGTACACGTGACAGCGGCCATAAAGTAAGATCTTGTAATCCAAGTGTAGATAACGGCGGAATTAATAATTAATATACAAGGTTTGAACTCGAAATTCGGTCATTTTGAGAAAGACTTTCAGTTTGGGAAGATTTCATTGATACCACGTTGACTCGGAGGACTGTGAAGTATCATGTTGGCATTATCAAGTATTACCAACATTACCAGTGCATACATTGCATTTCCAGAATCCTGCTCGGTACAACCTTGCGGACTGCAATTGGTCGATATGTGGATCTGAGCCGCGCGAAATGTGAATGTATACTAACATCCTACTTGGAATTACATACTGGAATTTCATTTTCCGCAGGATTCCTTGATCTCATGGAAACCGCCTTACCGTTCTTGGAAATTGCTTTTCTGGTTCCGAGCAAATGGCGCGCGGAGATGTTTGAGATTATCCGGAAGATCGAATTGTTTATGTGGATGTTTTAGCATCTTCAAATATCGAATTGAATATCCCCAGGCTTGCGATTACATGAAATTATAGTGACTTAATTGTTCCTAGTAATAAATATACTTCACAGGGAATATAATGTATTAGCTCGTTCGACAAGTAATATGTTGTACTCCACGTGAAATAATGACGAGTTTATGTCACCATTTTGCTCGCATCGAAGTTATTAATAAATGATAATATGTTGAAAATCGCGAAAAAGCGGGTTTCGGTTAAACATGACGATACAAACGAATTTTTATCTCGGAAACTATGAAACTTACGGAAAAAGTTATTCTTTCATTTGCATCGCAGAAGATGGAGCTTTCTAAGCATATTTTTCATTCTGTTGTACGCAGCCATTTCGATTTGAAAATGTGAGTTCGAACAAAAACTTATATGCGAAGAATTGCAACAAAGTTAAGTTGTTATTTCTTCACTATTTTTTATCGTGCTTCGCGAAAGGATTGCTGCTCTTCTTAATTGCCCAACTGAAGGCATATTTACATAACAATATTATAAAACAATAATAAATAAAACAGGTTTCTGCTATCACTCCAATTGTACAGCATAATTCTTTCTATATTATAAAGTAAGCCACCGGCCACATCGATTTATTGGCTGAAATCTTCGATATTGGAAATAGATCGAAGCGAAATAAAAAGCACGCTTCGGTGATCGAGTCGATGTGCATTCGATTATCGAGCAACTTCATGACAATGAATCAGCAGTGCATAAAGCAAGCGATATGTCAGCATCGGTCTAATGAACCGCGAGAGGTGCAATTGCTGCTGCTACGTCAATGACTTAACGACTCTTCCCCCGCTTGCTAATGGACCATCTCTGCTCTGCTCTTCTAAAGAACGGAAAGGAGCCGTGCCGTGATTGGTTGAATCACTACATTGACGTGGGAATTCAATTTGTACCGTTTTGTTATCGAGTGTTTGTTTCTTACGGCGCGTGTTTCGCTCTACTCTCCGTGAGGGTAGCAGTTAACACTAAAACACCGCCGCTTGCAGGGAACGCAACCTTTAGGCAGGTACACTCCCGTTCATAAGTTATGAGACACTTACTAATAGTTTCAGCTTTCGGTTCAAATGAACGCTACAGATTTAGGACTCCAAATTAACCCTTCCGCAGATCATATTCACCATCTTTGCACTCCAGATTAACCACCGAGGACCATTCAGCTTAAGAAAACTTGTAGAAAAGCTTGATCTGGAGAAAAATGGCTGGTTCTTCCGGGAAGGAAGAAATGGCTGGTCCACCGCAGTGGCGGACCAACAAATTTTGGGCCCCCTCGCATTGCGGGGTAGTTTGATAGTTCCGCTACTGGTGCAGCACTGTGGATTGTGTCTGATACATTCTTCCTCGTCTGTTTCTCACCCTGATTCCACTATATAGCATATTTCTTAGCTGCACGAGTAAGCCGGGAACGAAATAGGAAGTCTAGAATACGTAACACATTGCAAGTTACTCTCGTTTGTTTCCGGGAGTAGTTAGTAATCAGTGCCATTCAGAAATCTACGAAGACTGAAACCACGTAATCCGATCACGATTGAAAGCAACTTGCTTCACCAACACCGGTGGAATGTCTCGGCATTAGCTATTTGCTACTCCTTTTCAACTATTCTGTTTTATTTCGATCTTCGAACTATTCAGGGTTACCGGGTTCATTGTTCCCTAACATAATTGCCCTCGTCGATCTCCTGTTTTAATAGAAACTCCTGTTTTCTGTACTAGAGAATACAACTGATAACGTCTCTCACATTGTCCTCTTTAATTTCGCCATCTTTCAGTTTCCCGGGGCTATTAGTTTTCTAGTGAATTAAGCACAGGCTTTGGGATTCTTTACCGGAAACTGAATAACTCGAATGTGAGTATTTGGGAGTCTTTACGAGAATGGAAATAACTCTAATGCGAGTATTGGGAGTCTTTACGAGAACCCGAATAACTCAAATGTGAGTCTTTACGAGAACCCGAGTAACTCAAATGCGAATCTTTGGGAGTCTTTACGAGAACCCGAATAACTCTAATGTGAGTCGTTGGGAGTCTTTACGAGAACCCGAATAACTCTAATGTGAGTCTTTACGAGAATAGGAATAACTCAAATGCGAGTCTTTGGGAGTCTTTACGAGAACCCGAATAACTCTAATGTGAGTCTTTACAAGAACCCGAATAACTCTAATGTGAGTCTTTACGAGAACCCGAATAACAAAAATGCGAGTCTTTGGGAGTCTTTACGAGAACCCGAACAACTCAAATGTGAGTCTTTACGAGAACCCGAACAACTCAAATGTGAGTCTTTACGAGAACCCGAACAACTCAAATGTGAGTCTTTACGAGAACCCGAACAACTCAAATGTGAGTCTCTACGAGAACCCGAATAACTCAAATGTGAGTCTCTCGGATTCTTTACCAGAACCCCTGCAACTCAAATATGAGTTAACCCCTTAGACTAAGTGGGTTACATTTCCCAAAAATTGGTGCCCGCCCCCCCTCCCAAAAAAAACACGCGTTAAGCAATTAAAGGCTGCAAATACAAGTTCTTCAATCAAATAGAAAATCATCCTGGTGAAAAATCAACGTTTTATGAAAAGTCCCAAATCGCAGAACATAAAAGATGAAACATACATCAAAATACACATTTAGATCTTTTACATTTTGTTACTAAACGATTATATCTTGTAAATGAAAAGGAATGCTTGAACTTGATGGACTCCAACGTTGCTGTCCAGTATTTTTTAGTTTCACATTTGGCATTCCCTTTTAGCCTGGATTTTGATGTTATCAGTGTAATTCTAAAAAGCCGACACCAAAAGGGAAGTTAATCAAACGGCGCGGAACAAAACTGCATTATTTAGAAGTGCATTACGTATTACACGAAACGAGAGTTCTATTAGAAATGGAATTAAAAGTAGGAGTTTTTCGACGGTTTCTCTTTTCTCGTAAATGCGTTGCGAAAAGTTTGTTGGAGTGACGGGAAACGCGAGAACTGGGGAAATGCCGAATCGAGGGAAAAAACGTGAAAAATGCTCGAGCAGGAAAATGCAAAGTGCATTCTTCGCGCGAGGCATTACGGAATCCGAATAAACGGGCATTACTACGAAGGCATTGTTTCAGAATACGACTTTTGCATCTGGCATCCATAAAAAAAGGAGATTTGATTTACGGGAAAGTAACGCCTCAAACTTCTTCTTTCCTGGTACACTTGAAAAATTTAAATTACTAAGGAACATCCGGAGCTGCACATCGTAAACTATACGGAAGTCGGATTTTGAAAAAACGTAGCACAGACACAACTAATTCTATAGCACACAATTTTTAGGTACGATGTCCCACGCGTTTTTCAAAAAAGGGGTTTAACCCTTTGCACTCGAGAGACGACTCTCAGTTGCCGCAATAAACTGAGTGGCGACTGAGAATCGCCCCTAGAGTACCGCAACAAACTGAGTGGCAACTGAGCGACGCCTCTCGAATTGCTGTAATAAGAGAGCGATAATGAGAATCGCCTCTAGAGTATCGTAAGTAACTGAGTGGCGACTGAGAATCGCCCCTAGAGTACCGCAACAAACTGAGTTAACCCTGCTAAAACCCTCCGGAAAATATGTGCCACCCACCCACCCCTTATCCTTCACTTCATCCCCTTCAAATTAGAATGTATTATGGATGGTACTGTATTTCTAATTAGGAACCTTTTGGGACAATATCCGAGGAATGATTACCGTCGACGTTAATTACCCTTGAGTACGAAAAGTGACAACCGTAGAAATACAATTATGTTCAGGTCAGATGTTGCTAGAACTGCGCCAAAATGACCTTCTTTAAAAGAGAAGACAGCTGTCGCTATAAAATTCTGACAATTTTCAGCAAGCTTTTCAATCATTCCAAAAAAAATGTGCGTCGCAAAAAATTCCCTATGAACCAGGTTAGCAGATTAGAATGTGATACTATTTTAGGATTCTTTCCGATGGAATATGATTTGTCTAAAATCTGTAAATTCAAATCGGGAGATTCGAGTGGCCATTCAATTATTTTTAAATTAGAATTTTCTGGTAATTGGTGTAAATATTTTCTATATACTCCGATATTTATATATAGGTTATATTACGTGTGTATTTATAATGCAGACGATTTCGATTTTATTAAATTAAAAAGATATATGTAAAAGACAGTGTGCGCAGTAGAATATGGCACAAAGGGCGGACACTTGAAAGTTATGAAATATTTAATGGCTTTTAAATGGCTTTCCGCGTAAATGTCATTTCCATTGTTATCCTTTTCGTTATTAACAAACGGTGCTTTTATTAGATACCGGACAAAGTTCGTGCGGATTTTTAAATCGAATTTCAAATACTCTGGACATTCTGGGAAGTAGTTTTATTTGACGAAGCAGTCACCGTTTATTTCTACAACTCTTTTCCAACGTTCTACAAGCTCATTCGTTCCCTTTTTTGTCAAAATCTGGTGCTTTACTCGGAAAGAATGAATTATAATACATGACAACGCACGGCCTCATATTGCATCTACGACTCGCCAGGAAATAAAGATGGCGGATGGCAAGTTTTACCTCATTCTCCTTACAGTCCTGATCTGTCTCCTTCTGATTACCACTTTTTGTTATCAATGTCAAATTTCCTTGCAAATAGCAGTTTGAAAAATGATGCCAAAATCAAGTCAGCAATTAATTCATTCTTTGCGTGTACCTAATAATTCCATAATAATTTCATATAACTTCTGTTACATAAAATAACATTCATTAGATTGTTCTCTTCGTCGTATATATGCTATCTATTTTCAAAATACTGTCCTATCTGATAAAACATCAAAAAGAAAAGTTGGCATAGCAATTATCATTTCAAACATGTTTCTTTAGATTATGCGCGTTACACGAGACAAATTCCCGTGCAGCACGGTTTCCTACAACGCGAATTCATTAAGCGCGTAACGTATTAACTGGGTTACACGGGAGTCCACTGTACAAGGAATACAGTGAGCTAAAGTAAATGTAATATGGCAAAGTGAAAGGAGAATGATATAAAGTCTCGCTTAGAGACTGTCGTCTTTCTTTGCTACAAAAACGGGGAACACCTAGACAATGGTTTTTACATTGTTTGAGAGATGAAACTATGCCCCGGCTCTTGAAATATCTGAAAGAGACGTAATCAAGATAAGAGCTGGATCTTTCATTACGCAAAGCAGCATCAAGGGACAGATGTTCTATATGAGAAAGCATAAACAGATGTGTATCCATATAATAATACTTTTTAACACTTTGAACACCACGCCGAAATTCGTGTTACACGATACGCGTAACACGTACAGTATGCTACACGAGTTTCATATACGCATAAGTGAATATACAGGTTTTTTCCGAAATCGTGGAAAAACCGACCGGAAGTTGATTCCTCACATAAAACTGAGTCGAAAATATAGAATAGATTTTTTTCGTACGTGGCTTCGTTTCCGCGTAAATCAAGTTTGAAAACTCGTTAAGTACGCATGCACTTAGACAAAAGGCTACGGGCGCGCCTGCGCGCGAAACGTAGACCGTTTAAGTGCACGTGCACTTAACGAATGTTCAAACTCAATTATCTCGAAAACGAAGCCCCGTACGAAAAAAATGTATTCTATATTTTCGACTCAGTTTTATGTGAGGAATCTTTTCCGCCCCGGCCGGTTGCGCTACGATTTCGGAAACACCCTGTATACGTAATTTAGTTTCATAGCCGCAATGTAAAGGCTTCACATTTTGAGATATAAGGTACTCCGTGTTGTGCGTGCCTGAAATTGTAACGTTATGGTTATGATAAATTTCGCTTGCCTGCGGTATGGCGCTGGACGTGAATTCCACCGATACAGTGATAAAGGTACTTACTTACAGTGGCCTCGTCGTCCAAGCAGTAGTGAAATATTTCCACATAATTTACGTCAACCTAGGAAGTCCGTAGATATCTTACGCAGCCACAGCGTGTAGTAAGAATACATAATGCCTGTCACGACTTCCTTACTTCGATCTTTCAGTTTAGAAATTATCGGCCGATCGTGTTAGAGTATTTTCCCACGGACGAGATAAAAGTAGACCAAGCACTAAATGGACTTTCGTGATTCCACTCAAAAATTACCGGCGCAGTCAAAATCAACGCAACAAAAGGTGACCCTTGCAGAAACGAGTCAAAGAATTCTGTACTGAAAGCACTCGAAAGCATATCGTAAGAAAAAGACGTGGCGACAAACTATTGTACAATAAATTGTGTGGGAATGCAATGAAACTATATTGCTACAAACAAATGCAAATGCGTTGCGCGCATCTACCTATCTTATTCGCAAGTGTATATATATTTTATTAACAATTATTATATATTTTATTAATATATTATATATATTTTAAGAACTTCAACAATCTACTTGAATCGTAATTTTAATTAATTTTATGAGACACGTGCCAATTGTTAATTACGGATTAATATTCATTTCAGACTCTGAAATAAAATATTATTTACTTTATTTCTTCGGCATTTTGAGCCACTTTTTCTTTATTATTTTCTCAAAGTAATAATTTCATTTTATTCTCACGATGATGATAAAGTAGGGGCGTATTTATTTAATAACTATAAAATAATGAAACACATATACATATTTGTATATATATCTGTTAAATGTCGAGTAATATGTATGCTAACAGACGTAAGAATTCTTAAAAAAATAATTTCATGTTTCATATTTGTAGTTTCGGCACTAAAAATATATAAAAACAGTTATTTTAGTTGGTCCACTTATATCTCGTCGGTGATTTACCTTTCTGCTGGTATTATCTTGAAATATATATTCGACCTAATCGCGCGAGCGTCAGCACGTGGGAAATTAGTAGGAACTCTAACTCGCACGTACGTGCTGAAATTTCCAATTGAACATTCGAGCTATACGAGTTATATTAGATTTCCGCGTTATACGAGTGCACGTAGTGCTTGAAATGAAATCATTTCGATATGTGTTGAAACTATATCGTATACGCGATTCTTCATTGTCATTGATAAATGGAATACAGTGGTACTTCGTACTTCGCACGCTGCTAACTTCGAACAATCCGAAGTTCAAACGCTTGAGAAAGCAAGTAATTTCATTCGAAGTTCGAACGTCGTTTCTAAGTTCGAATTATAATCCAGGAGCAATATTTTCGTCCTTCTGACGTTTATATTAAAAAATTATTCTTCACTTCTATTTCTATGTTATAATGCTTAAAATTAATAAAATAAACTTGAAATTATTTTCTTGAATTTTTTCTAAGTCATTAACTTTAAAACCCCAGAAGTCTAAAGTCTTCATTCGGACTTCGAACGATTCACATTGTACCCTGTGAAGTTAGCGGCGCGAATAGCGCTGCTGTCGCGCTGCGCGCGCACCCGAGTGCCGCTAACTTCACGTTGCACAGCGTAAGATGCATAAATGTATGACAATTCTTTCTAATTCTAAACCCTAACTTTTGTGCTTGTCCTTTGTTTCTTGTACCACGGTTTCTCATAACATGACATTCTCTGGGAATCTAACTACCGTGTTATACGGGGGACGCCTGTATATTTTCGATAGTTCCAACGTTAATACCAAAGTTAACGGTGTAGAAATATGGCAGTACGAGGGAAACGTGCGGATCTATGGAGAAACATGAGAGCGGCAGTTCTCGAGTTGCACGTTTTACTGCACAAACACAAAACAGTGCAGACTGCGGAAATACGAGAGAAAATGTCGGGTAGCGTTGTCGCGGTCAGATTTACAGCATATTTTCTACGATTATGGGAGATGCATGGTATGCGTCCTTGAACAATCGCGATGTTCACCGATTTATTCCCTTTTTCCTGGAATCAGATGAAATTCTGTACACGGCGCATACTGGTGGAGTGTAGATTTGCATGGGCTTCCAAAGAGCGCATAGTCACATTTGTCATTCCATATCAGTACTGTGAACCGAGACCGCATACGATTTTCATGATCCATTGGATAGTAATTCTAGACTCGTTTCTGGGAAATGTATATATGTTACATTTAACCCTTTATAGCTCCGTGTAACTGTGAAGTCACATACTCGTCTATCCGTATCTTTCATTTCAGTTAAGTTTTTCGTTGCAATAATAATTATTAAAAGTACGCGCAACGATTGTCACCTTTTTCAGTCCGTTTAAGTAATAATTACGGTACTATTTTCACGTAATGTAACTTCGTTAGAATCGCATTTAACTAGATTTACGTTTTAATATGAAACATGTACAGTGAGTGTAAGAAGTATACTCTTGCATTTTATCATACGTTGGTAAGAGGGCGAGATATTTCGAAATGATCTCGCATAGTACATTCACTAGGTATAGTAAAAAATCTGCGGTGTATAAACTTTCGAAGAGAAGGGTGAAAGAGAGTTGAAAAAAGGAGCAAAACAGGAATAGGAAGTAAGATATATCGGAAGTTACTCAGTGGAAAATGTATGTCCGCACTTTCAGGAAGTTCGGATTATCGGAAAAGAGGCTTTCAAATGCGGGTTACCGCTGAGGTGGATATCCGTAAAAATTCATGCGCGAAATTCCTCTCAGTTGGTTCAATTTAACGATTGGAGAGCAAGTAGCACTGATAATCCGTTCTCAAGTCAAAACTCTACCGAGAATCTATAAACATGGATATCTAACACACTGTGCTTTGCGGTATCGTGTTATACAAAGCCTTTCGAGGTTGTGGAAGTTTTCATCGAACCTAAAACTAGTCTATGGAGGATATTTTAAATACAGCAAAGATCTATAGTCCGTCCCAGGAAACCTTTCACTCTGCTCAGACGAGTTTGCGTTCGTTGTGC
This sequence comes from Nysson spinosus, assembly GCA_910591585.2. Lineage (NCBI taxonomy): Eukaryota > Metazoa > Arthropoda > Insecta > Hymenoptera > Crabronidae > Nysson > Nysson spinosus. The sequence continues at coordinate 1,271,255 of OU342855.1, forward strand.
GCAGGTCTCCCACTACCACTCCCTGCTCCGAACACGCTATTGGTCTTAGTCCCACTGTGACGTCACAGGAGTCGGGCATAAGGCAGTGGTGGGGAGAAAAGTTAGTGGAAGTTGGTGAAAGGTTTCCTGGGATGAGCAATATTGGGCGTTCACGTTTAGAATGAACCAGTGCTCGCGCAGTCCCCTCTACCTTTTCCTCCCACCACTGCTTTATGCCCGCCTTCGGTGACGTCACAGTGGGGGTAAGACCAATAGCGTGTTCGGAGCAGGGAGTGGCAGTGGGAGAGCTGCGCGCAACGAACCACAGCTCGCGCAGCCCTCAATACTTTTACCTCCCACCACTGCTTTATGCCCGCCTTCGGTGACGTCACAGTGGAACTAAGACCAATAGCGTGTTCGGGGGAGAGAGTGGTAGTGGGGGATCTGCGCAGAATGAACGAAACTCGTCCGAACTCTTGGCAAACTAATTCCAAACCCAGCATATCCTGAATACAGAATAAGATTACCCGGAGCTCGCGCAGTCCCCGCCTCCTTTTCTCCGCCATTATACAGGATGTTTCAAAAGTCTCGAAACGTTCAAATATTTAATAGGGGAGGCACTTTTCTTGAAAACATTAAATAGATAAGTTTTAGGATTTCAATCGAGCTATCAGATGAGGTCATTGATTTTTGGCCCCGGCCTAAATGGGCCTGTGAGAGTGAGGCCCGCGGGGCTCTCATCGAATTCTCGCCTTATGATACTACATTTTGAAATAGCATTCGAGTTTCACTTGTTCATTTTTTGTCAAAAAAATATATAATGGATTTTTTTGTCCCGTGCCCAGTTTGAACTGCATATACCCAGGCCCAGTAGTACAGACCCAGGCCCAGTCGTGTAAACAATTATACTCTATCAACGGAAACCTTAGAATTACCATTCCACAATTTACAAAATAAAAAGAGTTTCACTTTAATTGATATTAAAATATTATACAAAATTCGTGTAAAACCAGAATTGCGTCTACATTATAATCTAACGTTCCAGCGGAATTTCACATAAAAATATGAACATAAACATATTAACGATCTCCAAGTAACACCAACATTTCATCAAAATTTAAACAACGCTTGAACTGTTTCTTGAATCAGGAACAACCCGATGTTCGAAAAATGTTACAAACGCAATGTTTACACACCTTGATTACGTATTTGAAAGAAAACATGTCATGCATGCTAATTTGCATGCAAAATACACAATGGAGTCTAAGAACAGAGCGATTACTCGTGTTTCAGGCATACGTTGATTTAGTGAAAGCATGGGGCTGGAAGAGCTTTACCATCATCTACGAGAATAATGAAGGATTGGTGCGACTACAGGAACTCCTGAAGGCACACGGTCCCAACGAGTTCCCTATTACGGTTAGACAGCTCAGCGAGGGTTCCGAGTACCGGTGAGTTTTGTGTACCTGCCACTTCAAAGAGAAGGAATTTAAAAGGGTTAGAAAGCATTACATAATCAATGATGTTGCACACCGTTTCAGCGTTACGAGGGGGTTATTCCTTAGAATAGCAAATTTCAGTTGTGAAATTACCTGATACAGGGTTTGCAAATTAAACTCAGCCTCGAATCACATATTTACAGGAAATTCTTCTTTCTTTGAATAAGTATTTTATGTTCATCGTTATGCGCAGTAAAATTTTGAATTTCTGAAGAATAAGTTTACATTGGATTCGATTTTTATTACGAATTTGTGGAGAAACTTGAGCTGCAACTGGGTGAATTTCAAGTGCGAACATATCGTGGAGTTCAAAGGGTTGATACTTTAACGACAAGCATAAAAATCGTGGAGTATTTATTACATTATGGGAAAGTAATTAATAAACACTTAAAGAGTTCCTCATTGTGGATGCTGACCCTTTTATATCCTTCTTTTATATTTGGGAAGAGTTTTTATATTTAAATATTGGTACGCCCTATTTTCTGTATAAAAAGGAGGAATGGAACTGCAAAAATACTGTCTAGAGATCGACTGTCTAGACATCGACTGTCTAGAGATCGACTGTCTAGAGATCGACTCCCTAGAGATCGACTCCCTAGAGATCGACTCCCTAGAGATCGACTCCCTAGAGATCGACTCCCTAGAGATCGACTGTTTAGAGATCGACTGTATAGAGATCGACTGTCTAGAGATCGACTGTCTAGAGATCGACTGTCTAGAGATCGACTGTCTAGAGATCGACTGTATAGAGATCGACTGTATAGAGATCGACTGTCTAGAGATCGACTGTCTAGAGATCGACTGTCTAGAGATCGACTGTATAGAGATCGACTGTATAGAGATCGACTGTATAGAGATCGACTGTCTAGAGATCGACTGTCTAGAGATCGACTGTCTAGAGATCGACTGTCTAGAGATCGACTGTATAGAGATCGACTGTATAGAGATCGACTGTCTAGAGATCGACTGTCTAGAGATCGACTGTATAGAGATCGACTGTCTAGAGATCGACTGTCTAGAGATCGACTGTCTAGAGATCGACTGTCTAGAGATCGACTGTCTAGAGATCGACTGTCTAGAGATCGACTGTCTAGAGATCGACTGCCTACAGATCGACTGTCTAGAGATCGACTGTCTAGAGCTCAATTATGTGTGAGATTGTCCAACGAGATTTTGAAGAGACGTAGTATAGACAGAATTCATTGTATAGCACACAATTTTTAGGTGCGATGGCCCACGCGTTTTTCAAAAAAGGGGTTTAACCCTTTGCACTCGAGAGACGACTCTCAGCTGCCGCAATAAACTGAGTGTCGACTGAGAATAGCCCCTAGAGTACCGCAACAAACTGAGTGGCAACCGAGCGATGCCTCTCGAATTGCTGTAATAAACTGCGTGGCGATTGAGAGTCGTCTTTCGGATTGCCGTAATCAATCGAGTGGCGATTGAGAGTCGCCTCTCGAGTGCAAAGGGTTCGAATTAGACGCGTTTTCCATTCATTTATGCATCTTTCACTGTACAATGTGAAGGTAGCGGCACGCATAACGCTCCTGGCTCACAGCGCGGGGACCCGAATGCCGCTAACTTCACGGTGTACAACGAAAGATGCATAAATGTATGGAATCGCGTCTTATTTGAAACCCCTTTTTTGAAAAACGCGTGGGCCATCGCACTTAAAAATTGAGTATATTCCGAGAACATGCATTACATCTATAAAAACATTCTATAACAACTAGGTATACTTATACAATTAATTACTGTTAGGAGAACAATAAACCTGCCAATGTAACAACATTAAAAACAAGTTACTCCATCCATTACTTACGTCAGGTTATGGGAACATAAAAGAATATTTTCCCTTATACCTTCGCATTTCCCTTCATAATATCCAGCAATACATTTGAAATATGGAACTTGTATGTCCGACATTATTGACAACCTAACCCTCATCGCTTGTCACAGCACTTGCGCAGATTAAACGCGATACATGCTGGAAACAATGCGCAGATATCTGTCAAAATTGTTGGGAACTTTCAGATAAACTATCATCTATCATACAACACGCAGTGTTGTATAACCTCAAAAGCCTAGCTCGGTAATCCGTAACTTCTGACTTAATCCGAGCAAAAGCTTCCGGTTATACCAACTGAACAGTACAATCTTACGCCGCGTGATAATTTTTTATGGTGCGTCGCGATAATTTACTAGAAGAAGTAACGACATTGCAGGTTATTGGTATCTGGTTCTAGTTTATCTTGCCCGCTCTTCTAGGGAATAAGTTTCCCGCTTGCCCCTCTTGGTACGTTCCATTATTCATAATGCCGAACCACGACAGTGACTTATTGCAGCTGCCCTGTGGCTCGAAAGGTAAAACGATAGGGATTTGAATATATTTTGTTAGATTTTCTTTCTCTCTCTTCAGACACACAACGTATCCATTTTTGCTTAAAATTCAGTGCTTCCAACTGCTGGTTTTGTTCCCCAAATCTGGTAATATTAATACTGTCGAGTCCCTTTTTATGCGATAGATAGATTCCACAGAAAAGTACATACACCTAATTCTCTTTTTACACGAATTAAAAAGAAACAAAAATTTCTCTTTTACACGAATTGTTTTGTTTTAACACGATTTTTAATATTCTAGGAATTTTTCTTGAATCTCATAGAGCAAATAGAGCGAGATTTTTCGACGATTTTCAGATATTATTTCCTTTTTTCCAAAGTATAATTTATTTTTTATAATATATTTAATTAATTAAAATGTGTAAGCACGAAATAAATTAAGTGAACTCTAACATGAATTTTTTAATATTGTTTACACCTAATTCTCTTTTTACACGAATTTTTTGGGAACGTATCTATCGTGTAAAAAGAGAATTAGGTGCATATAAAAATACATGTATAAAAATATTGCATAAAGAAGACTTATTTTACGTTGAAAAATTAGGGACGCGTTTCATAATTTTCTAAAACCCCATGAAACCAAAGCAATAAGTTAAAATATATATAAATTCGTATGAAGAAGTTTATAACAATTCGGGAAAATAAGAATGCATAAAAAGAAATTCCTTCGAAAATCAGAAAGAAATTGATATCAAACTTCAAATTAATTCGCTTTTAAACTTTGTTCATTTAATGTTATTGAAAAGTAACGAATCTTTTCACAGTTTTTTCGTCAGAACTGGTGCGAAATCACATCTTGCATGTATACACCGTGCAATGTGAATCTATATACAACGTGGGAACCCGAAATTTGCATAAAATATGCACCGCGTAACCTCAAAACCTTTTTGAAAAGAGACTCGACTGTAATCAGATTATTCGGAGATCAGTAATTATAAGTTCTTCCATAAAGCTTTCCATCGATTGGAAGGATCGTCCTCGCATTGTAATCAATAAAAAAGATGTCGCCACTTCAGCAACACTTAACTGTACATCTTTCTGGAATCATTTATGTTCCATTCGTATTTGAGACGACAATTTGTTAACTTCAACAAATGTAGTCTGATTTTCCAAGTTCCTCTTGAAATGTGATGCATTAAAAATTAATGCGCGTAATGACGTCGTCACATTATGCTTGAGAAGAGTGACATTATGTTAGACATGAATTTAATCATTCTTAAGGTGATTTCAAGATGAATGTCGTACAAGGAACAAAGGAGACGAATAAAGCACTCAGTGAAAGAAAGATAATGTCGGAAATAAAGACCTGCCGTGCTTCATCTCGCACTTCGCATTTACGGCGTCCATTTAAAGACTTCCACAAAATGTATAATTTTGCGGCTATCACTTTAATTGGCCTTCAGAGAAGTACACTTGCGAAGTATACTTCGCACTGTCTGCGAAGAGATAGAAGGGAAATCAATGTTGCAGTAACACCAGTTGCTTTGAACCTTTTAGCTTTCGCGCATGACATCTTTTACCGTAGTAAACTGTGTGGCGACCGAGAGTCGCCTCCGAGTGCAAAATGTAAGAGGAAGATCCCTCGAAAGGGGAAATGGCGGCGGAGGCATAGTCCCGACGGGACGACGGGCCCTAAAAGGACCCGGAGTGGGGATGAGGGTCCGTCGCCCAGCCGCCGAGGGATAACGCGCTGAGAATAGAAATAGAATAGATATCGACTGTCTAGAGATCGACTGTCCAGAGATCGACTGTCCAGAGATCGACTGTCCAGAGATCGACTGTCCAGAGATCGACTGTCCAGAGATCGACTGTCCAGAGATCGACTGTCGAGAGATCGACTGTCGAGAGATCGACTGTCTAGAGATCGACTGTCTAGAGATCGACTGTCTAGAGATCGACTGTCTAGAGATCGACTGTATAGGGATCGACTGTCCAGAGATCGACTGTCCAGAGATCGACTGTCCAGAGATCGACTGTCCAGAGATCGCCTGTCCAGAGATCGACTGTCCAGAGATCGACTGTCCAGAGATCGACTGTCCAGAGATCGACTGTCCAGAGATCGACTGTCCAGAGATCGACTGTATTAGACATCGACTGTATTAGACATCGACTGTATTAGAGATCGACTGTATTAGACATCGACTGTATAGAGATCGACTGTATTAGAGATCGACTCCCTAGAGATCGACTCCCTAGAGATCGACTCCCTAGAGATCGACTCCCTAGAGATCGACTCCCTAGAGATCGACTGTCCAGAGATCGACTGTCCAGAGATCGACTGTCCAGAGATCGACTGTCCAGAGATCGACTGTCCAGAGATCGACTGTATAGAGATCGACTGTATTAGACATCGACTGTATAGAGATCGACTGTATAGAGATCGACTGTATAGAGATCGACTGTATAGAGATCGACTGTCCAGAGATCGACTGTCCAGAGATCGACTGTCCAGAGATCGACTGTCTAGAGATCGACTGTCTAGAGATCGACTGTCTAGAGATCGACTCCCTAGAGATCGACTCCCTAGAGATCGACTGTATAGAGATCGACTGTCTAGAGATCGACTGTCTAGAGACCGACTGTCTAGAGATCGACTGTCTAGAGATCGACTGTCTAGAGATCGACTGTCTAGAGATCGACTCCCTAGAGATCGACTAGAGATGGACTAGAGATCATAGAACAGTCGGAGTATAGTTTTTAAGCGACTATAGACGAATATAGATATAGCTCTGACGATAGAAAAAGCAATAGATATATACACATATAGCGGAGAGACCCTTTGGAATTAATCAGCGTGTTGTTGGTTGATTCTTCTTATAAAAAGATTAATATAGTTAATAAACTATATAATAAAGCATTGCATGTTGATTCGAGTTGCCGGCACGACGAGAAGTTCCTTCCTTTATCTTCACAGTGAAAACAGCCAAAAGTAAAGATGTCTAACCACTCGATAAAGTTGAGCTTTTCCCGAGCGGGATATAAAATGTGACCCATTTGGTTGGTAATACTTACAGATAAGAATATCGTGGTTCTTCTACGAGTCGTTTACTCACTCGGGTGTCAACTGACAAGATCCCGCTAACATTCTTCTGGGAGTAACAATCCTTGAAATGGTTGGGGTTTCGAGGTAAACAGACAACAGAAAATCTTTCGCTTCCATGACGGGACTCACGTTAGGGGATTCAAGTTTTCTTGAAGTGTACCGGCGAAATCGTGTGTAAACCCGAGACACTTCTACTACACGGAAAGGGAGACTAGATGTTTCCTCTTGAACGGTTGCGGCTTAAATACGATTCACCATAAACCAATAGTACCACTTTGCCAATTGCGAGAGACAGTGACACGCGATCTGTTATCTCGAAAGTATACCACGTATACTCGAAAGTTTCATTCCGTTGAAGAGAACTCGAGATTGCACTCGAAATAGTTCCGAATGATGTGTCGGTTTAAGGAGAATAAAGTGTTAGGTTTCGAAGATCAGTTTAACCCTTTTGCGTCGCGTGATTTTCAGCCGAAAGTTACGCACTTGTTGCGTATACAGGATCTTCCTCCCATCAGATCTCACTAAATTCATAACACGGGTCCCATAGTCCCATCTTTAGGGCCCAGCGCTACAGGAAAAGGCTACACTCATTCTTCAATCATTCCCCAACTGTTGGTATTGCGGTAATAGGGAAAATCAACATGGAGATTTAACGGTGGAAGAAGAGAAAAACGTTGCTAAGTTGGTCATGCTGATAGTAAAGCAGCCAGTAAAAGAGAGAAATGGAAGGAAGGAAGGAAGGAAGACGTTGGTCGCCTGGCAAAACATAAGTAATTGAAATGTTTCAAATCCTGAGGAGTAAAAGGCTTCGTTTCCGGTCTGCGAGGTGGATCGGTATGCGTTAAGCGTGATAAGAAGTTCAGTTCAAAGACTTCAAACGTATCCGGGTAACTTCGACGCCTTTAACTTCGAAGCGAGTAATGCCCGGTAGTTTCCACTCGAGCGTCTTCGTCCACCGCAGATGTTACGTCACGTCCGGAATCCCGTGGCCTGATTGGTCAAAGGAAAGATAAGTAGTATCCACCAGGGATTTTTTTTTATATCTCGTTTCTCGTCATCAATTATCTTCATCGACAGAAAATGGAACTTTTTCTTTGACAAATACACATTTCATGTTTTTCGGCGACAAACTACTTTTCTTGATCTTTCAAGAAAGTACTTTTTAACACATCACCGAAGGCTTCAGCGATTGGCTGAAGTTTGAGTAACAAGATAAAGTATGTATGCGAATAAGCAAATTCAAATCAGATGCAACCCTGGTACAATGCTGTTTCGATGTAACGCGGTTGACAAATTGTAGCGATTCTCGTATAACGCGAATACTAGTTCAGCTACTTTCTTCAGGGCGGTTAAAGTATCATCGGTGAAAGTAAAAGTATTTATGAGGGTTGAAGAATATCTGTGTTTAAGGTGAGGAGTTGAAGAATGCGAGGAACTAGGGAGTTGAAGGCTGCCATGACTCCTCGGAAACTTTGGCGATATATCTTTTTATCAGCCTCGGGGAAAGTATCGAGGACAGAAACGCAGTTATTGTACTTTTGATCGCGAACGAAAAAACGAAACTTTTTTACTGGACGAATCCATAAAAGTGATAAAAAGGAATATGGCATCCTTTGTTCTTATGTCTTCTATCATTTATCTTGTATATAGATTGCTCCTAACTTTTTATTACGGGACTATCAAAAACTACCTGAAGTCTAGGCTTCGAAAAAGCAAAAGCAATAAAGCAATTTATTTATGAGGCACCATGTTTGCTTCACTTTTTCATATTTTTTTTATTCCTGCTACAATATTTATGTTTTGCGTAAATCTGTAACTTTCGTTCATCGAAAAGCATCGATTTTTCAGTGTTTCGTAATCTTTCGTAATATATTTTCATTGGTAAATCAATGCGGTGGTTTTTCATAATCGTGAATTGTTTTTTACCGTAAGCCTACGTTGTGCGTGAGAATAATTTATACAATATGTTTTTTACTTGCAAAATCACTTCTAGTATTCTAATACGGATACCCCTCGTACAACGCGGTACTTATAGAACGCAGTTACTTTGTAACTGCCGCGTTCTTAATGGTTTTACGTAATTCCCGCGTAACGCGGTTAATACGTTTCGCGTTGTATCAGATCGTGTTATCCGGGAGTTTACTGGATACATCCAGAGTTAAGATTGATAACAATATTAACACGTTAAGTTCCAGATTGAACTCCGTGTTATAAGATACCTCGCGATGCGCGTCCATAACGTCTGAAAGTACAATTGTTGAACACGTTGAGCGTTGCGCCGAAATCCGTGTTATACGGTATCTCGCGATACGCGTCCACAACGTTTAAACATAAAATTGTTTAACACGTTGAGCGCCCCGCAGAAATCCGTGTTATACGAGACCTCGCGATTTACGTTCGAAACGTTTATATAACGTCTAAAAATAAACCTTTTTAACACGTTGAGCGCCGCGCAGAAATCCGTGTTATACGAGACCTCGCGATTTACGTTCGAAACGTTTATATAACGTCTAAAAATAAACCTTTTTAACACGTTGAGCGCCGCGCAGAAATCCGTGTTATACGAGACCTCGCGATTTACGTTCGAAACGTTTATATACCGTCTAAAAATAAACCTTTTTGACACGTTGAGCGCCGCGCAGAAATCCGTGTTATACGAGACCTCGCGATTTACGTTCGAAACGTTTATATAACGTCTAAAAATAAACCTTTTTAACACGTTGAGCGCCGCGCAGAAATCCGTGTTATACGAGACCTCGCGATTTACGTCCGAAACGTTTATATAGCGTCTAAAAATAAAACTTTTTAATACGTTGAGCGTCGCGTCGAAATCCGTGTTATACGATACCTCGCGATACGCGTCCGTAAAGTTTATATTATAACGTCTAAAAATAAAATTGTTTAACACGTTGAATGCCGCACCGAAATCCGTGTTATACGATACCTTGGCGATACGCGTTCGTAACGTCTATATAATGTAAAAAAAGAAAATTGTTTAACACGTTGAACATCGCGCCGAAATCCGTGTTATACGATACCTCGCGATACGCGTTCGTAACATCTATATAATGTAAAAAAAGAAAATTGTTTAACACGTTGAACGCCGCGCCGAAATCCGTGTTATACGATACCTCGCGATACGCGTTCGTAACGTCTATATAATGTCAAAAAAAAAAAATTGTTTAAACAATACAAGCGTAGTGGAGCGCGCAATGAATTAAACTAATGAAGTAATTAATTAACGCTGGCTTTATTAGTACTTGCGATGTTTGCATCGTGCGTCAACGAATGCAGGCGCACTGCCAATGCAGAATTGATCGCGACTGCTTTCACAAGCAATTTGATTGGTTACAGCTATTTTGTTAAATCCGGATCTTCAATGGGGGATTCCCGTGAGACAGATTTGCGTGCAATCTCAGGGTGACAAACCGTACGATCAAAAGCCTTTACTTACGAATTTTAACAAAAATCTCATAGAATTTCGTTTCCGCATAAAAGAAATTCTGAATATTTCCATAAAAACTATGGATAAGTAATATTTCTTTTCATGAAATTCATTCCGACGATTTCTAAGAATATGTGCATACCACTTGTTTTTTAAACTGATTTAAATAAACAAAGCTCTACGAGGTTTTTCTTAAAATTCGCTGTTTTCTGTACGCGGAAGTACAGTGGGTGTAAGAAGTTTTGAATTTATGGACGTTAATTATTTAATCAATAACGAAGTACGATATGAAACAGCAAATAAAATAATATCTCCGGTATACGTATTATACGTTGCGCACTAATACTGAGAAGAAAAGAACAAGATGAGAGTGTTATTTGGTATCAAAAGGGAGATTACTGTGATGAAATATGTGTGGAGAAAGGAAGAAAAGAATAACAATGGAAAGAAGGAATGAATGAGGAGGTCGAAAGCAATGTTTTAATATTCATGAAGCGAAAGTGTACAATATGAAAAGAAAGGCTGTAACGGGGTTAACGAGCGTTATTACAATTAATATTACTGCAAGAGAATGCGAGTTTCGCGTAGGATGATATTGAAAACAGAGGGGCGAGGTGTAAATGCGCTGTCATAACCTCACATTCTACAATGCCATACATTGATATGGCAATATAAACTTGGACGATGCTATTGATTTTCTTTGTAAGAATACATACAATTATTATTCTCGCCCCAAAAAGATACAATGTACAATTTATGGCTGCGACGAGTTAAAGTTTATACTCACAATCAGTACTTCTTGGTGTTCGGCCAAAATATGACAGCGTCGGGCAAAGTTAACAGTGGAACTACCGAAGCAGTCGAATGGCTTGTCCGCCATTTTGAATTCATTATTCGAATACGGCACGGCGCGTCGTTTGAAATTTGATATATGTAACGCAAATAATTGAATCCATTAATCCTTTTCACGTTTTTAGTGAATTAATACAGTATGGAATATATATTTGTGTAATCATTACAATTGATCGAATAATTGAATCTCAATTACTCCTTGATTTTTCTTACTTTTAGCGATAGAATTTAGTGTAACCCTCGCACAACGCGATTTCGATATAATGCTTGTATACGAAATCATATTATTCCTTATCGAAACGTTTCGTCGAACAATTGGAATAAAGAAGTTTTCTTTTAAATTCTTGGCCTTATTAATAGCCGCCTAAAAACTATATAGTACATATTAACAATATTTCGGCCAACCTTAACATTCAAGAAAATTAATGAAATCATATTTCATATGAAATGTTTTAGCTTACGCTAGCTGTATTTCATCAACTGCAATTTTAATTGTTAAAATCATGTTACGTGTGCAAAAAGAAACAAGTTGCAGAACAATATTTTAATAAAAATATTTTAAAAAGGGTGAAAACTTGTGGACGTGGAGCAAAAATATGGTTAGATTTTTAAATGAAAATTTTCGAGGGTGGAGTAAAAATATCGTTAGATTTTTAAATGAAAATTTTCGAGGGTGGAGTAAAAATATCGTTAGATTTTTAAATGAAAATTTTCGAGGGTGGAGTAAAAATATCGTTAGATTTTAAATGAAAATTGTCTGAGGCGGAGTATAAAAAGCGTTAAGGTGCAGTTCAACTACATCGCCTTCAACCATGTTTTCGTTTACCTTTAGTTACAAGGTACGTAGCAATATGCATTTTCAAGAAATACAGTTTTAAACAATGAACTCCTCTTTGTTATTCTGCATCATTATCATGAATTTAATGTTACGTGTCAGCTTTAAATAATGCTGTCCACAGAATATAAGCATTTTGATGGAGAGCGTCGTTTATTGGTCGTTTATTGGTTGCTCTCGTGATATTGAACGTGTTAATCGGGGACTATACATAGAGTGAGTGTAAACAGTATTCGTATAACAATGAATTTTAAAATGTACCTCGTAGAACTTTGTTTCTGCATGAAACAGATTGTGAATATTTCCATACAAGATATGAATTAATAATATCCCTTTATTTAATGCAATTCATTGCGAAGATCTTCTCAGATCTTCAGCATTGAATACATACTTTTCAAATCTCGCGCCAGTACTCTTCAAGATATCTTAATTCAACAAATAACTATTTTTAATTCTGCTTTAGATTGTCAGACGAGTTTCGTTCGTTGTGCGCAGGTCTCCGCCCTCCATACCCAGCTCCGAGCACGCTATTGGTCTTACAATTAGTCTCACAGTCCCACACATAAATCAGTGGTGGGAAGAAAAGGCATTGGGGCCCGCGGTCTCAGATTAGATTGCCAATAGTTCGCGCAGCCCCGCCCCATTCCTTCCCACCACTGCACTGCCCCCGCCCTCGGTGGCGTCACAGTGGCACTGAGACCAATAGCGTGGTCAGAGCAGGGCATGGAGGGCGGAGACCTGCGCACAACGAACGAAAATCGTCCGAGGTATTAGCAATCTGCTGAGAAGTCCCCTTTAGATTGAACCAGAGCCTGCGCAGTCCCACCTACCTTTCCTTCCCACCGCTGCTCTATGCCCAAATTCCGTGACGTCACAGTGGGACTAAGCCAATAGCGTGTCCGGAGCAAGATAATGGAGACCTGCGCACACGAATGAAAACACCTCCGAGGTTCCTATGATTCAATCTAAAAGTGACTCCCCAGTAATTTGAGATCCATTATACACTGTGTTTATAAACACGCCTACAGCGTTCGCTGTGCCCAATTTAGGGGACGTGTATAATGTATATGCGCCCATAACACACAGTGTACCAATTATTAGACGTGTTTACACGTCCATAACACCGGAAGGGTTAAGTAAACAAAGTTCTAACATGTTTTCATTAAAATTCACTGCTACATTGATACTTTTCGCACTCACTATTACGTCGAATACATTCTTCTGGCTAATATCTCACAATTGTCAGTCTGTCTACCATTGCACAATTCGGTTTCGCTTTCGGAGAAAGCAACCCTTCTAGTACTACGCCGTCAGAATGAGGAATGGCTTAGGGGTTAGTGGTACTATGTAACTTACACCTCAACTACTCGTCAAGCGTGCTTACAGTTTAGGCAACATACTAGGCCAACCCTTACAATCAATTTTGCCTCACTAAACCATGGAAATTCACTGTCAACAAATCGTTAGTCAACGTCAATCACTACAATAAATTGTCCTTCGGTTTGATCAGACTTTCTAAACATGTCACTAAACTTGAGTGGTCATCTCATGATCCCCAAAGTCTCTGGGCCAAATGAACAAGGGTTACCAACACAGTAGACTCCCGTATAAAGCAGTTAATATGTCACGCGTTGTACGAAATCGCGTTATAGGAAATTGTAGAGTAAAGGGTTTGGTATCTAGGGGAAAAATTTGTTTGGGGAGTTGCAGTGCGTGCCTCCCAGGGGGCGAATCTTGTAACCCAGAGCTAACCCTTCTTCTTCCTTCCTTAGGATGTTTCTCTTTGTTATTACATCAGTAGTTAAGAAAGCCGTGATGCTATTTATTCACTGCCCCGCGTTAAATGAAGTAGAACAATGTACAGTGAGAGAAACAATGCTAGCGGGTGCAGAGAAATGGAATTTTAGGATGAATCGTGGAAATTGGAATTCGTTAAGCAGAAACTTTCATGGAGCTCCTTCATATTCCAGCTGCAGGGATACCACTGGCAAACTTTCGTGGCTGGTTTTATGTACAGTGAGTGTAAAAAGTATTTGCGCAGCAGGAAGTTTTAACGAAAACCTTCGTTGAACTTTGTTTATTTAATACACTTTAACAACAAGTGGTATGTACTTCTTCTTGGAGATCTTCGCCATGAATTTCATAATAAGAAATATTACTTATCTATATTATTTCTTGTAAATATATACAATTTCTTTCATGCGGAAACAAAGTTTTACGAGGTTTCTTCGTATTCTTTGCTGCACGAATACTTTTTACATTTACTGTATGTTTTAATCTTCGCCTGGTTTTCTGACTCACGCAGTTCCATCGTAATTTTCATAAGAAATCCCACGTTCCTTTAGGAAAGCAGAAAGTTCATCTCCAGTTAGATTTTCCTTCGCGAAGTCAAACACGTTTGCTGGACGAAACTTCCTCCTTTTTGGTACGCCATCTTTCTCACGCTTGATTTCAGTAGAAAATCGTTTAAGTCCGGTGCTCCCTATCATACCAACTGCGCGGGCTTCGTTCTTCGGCAGTTACATTAACAGTGACTCGTATAAAATGAGGTTTCCATCAGTTAGTTTGCAAATTTCCGGATGTAACTTCTCGGCTGGGCCAAAGTTCAGCACGAAACCGTGGATGGTTGCTGCGTTCAAACTCACGTTAGTGCGATCGGTGACGTTTACGAAACTTTTCCATTGGCTCCGTCTCATCTTTGAACTCCCACGGAAAGGCATTCTTGCTTTCTTTGATCTGAAGGTTCGAAAGCGTTCTTTCATAGTTCCTTCCAACATTTCGTGAAACATTTATTTATATTTATTAATAAAGAGAGAAAATAAAGAGATCTTATTACGCGGTACTTGTACAACGCGGTTCATAAATTGTGACGATCATCCTATAACGTGATTAATAAATTATGAAAGATAGGATAACAAATTGGTTGATGTAAGATTTAGATAGACCCTTTATGATTTAGTTTTTGAAAGTTTATTGATCGCGAAACTTTGAATATTTTTTGAAAATATCTATTCTTCCAATTGGTACGTTTTCATATTTTTATTACCCAATTTGGGACAACCTTCAAGTTCATCATAATTCAGCATTTTTGATATTTAATGCAGCTGATTGTTTGGACACAAACCCCATGACACCTTTGGACGATATTAAATATCTTTAAATATTTCATTAAATTTTAATGAACGTCAATTAAAATTGAAAAGGGGATTAAATGTCCAAATACGTCAATAAATTCACTATTCAGATATATTATCGCAAAGACCGAGTAAAACGGAGTTTAATAAAGTTTCATGAAATTTAATTAAATTGAAGGATATTTCAAAGAGAATAAAAACTTAATTTTGCTTTCTAGCAAGCGGATAGTATTCTTTACCTTGTGCTGCATTTCTCAAGGAAATACAAGCTTTGCATTCCAAATTAACCCTTTTGCAGATCATTTTCACCTTTCTGCAAATCAAGCTTCTCTAAAAATTTGTTTTCTGAAGCTGCTGTTACGAAAATCAAATCCAATGTGAAGTTATTGTTTCGAACTAAACATTTTATTGCATTTATGTAATAATACTTAAATATATAACATAAAATACCATGAAATTAACATAAAAAATGTTGACAAATATTCAATTCGAAAATCTTTAATTGATAAATGTTTTTGGTGTTAAATAAGTATTTTACGTGAATTTTATGTCGCCTTGGATTTTGTTTGTATTCCAATAGCGTAAGAATACAAATTTGGAAGAAACCTTTTTGCAAAAAGGTGAACATGACTTGCGAAAGGTTCAGTTTGGAATGCAAACCCTGTACGACATCATACTCAAATAATTTCTCCCAGGTATTTAATTACACTGGCAATTTAAACACAAGAGGAAAGTAATATCGAAATGTGTTACAGTAAAAAGTTTGTCTAATTAGTCAAAGTGAGTGAAAGATATTCTTCGTTGGAGAATACAATACTCATGTTCTACTTTGAAAGAAAATGCTCTGAGATGGTGATCGAGATTGTAGTCCATAGGAGATTAGAAGTCACGTGGTCAGAGAGGGATTGAGTCCTCCTAAATCAGATGACACTCGCACTAAATCAGAGTCTTCCCTTACGCCACACTGTTCAAGAAGCTATTGAAAGCTCGTTAAAAAGAAATTGCTTCGTAATCGATCCTCCTGAATCTTGGAATTTCATACTTGCCTACGGGTAGCTGAAGTACCCTAGAATGCAACGGAAGATCTATATAAATTATGATCGCTATACGTGAGCGGTCGCGATAGAAAATACTGAATCGTTTCCTTCCACGAAGGAAGAGAAAAGTGTATTAGAGGAAGCAGGGAGCAAAAAGGAAGTCCATAAGAAAAGGTGGCTCGTTGTCGTCGGCAGCTGCTTTATCGAAAACCAATTCTTCATCAATCCGCACGATCCACGTAACACTTTCTACTAAACTAACATCCAATCATTGTAGGCGAACAATGTACTTTCCTCGAAAGAATTGTCAATCGAACACGGATTAGCTCTCAATTTATTGTTAGATATCTGAGGCAACGTGTGCGTCACCGCCCACAGTCCCAATTATAGGGCGTACGCCCTTAAGAAGATGTACGTCACCGCCCACAGTCCCAATTATAGGGCGTACTGCCTCAGAAACGAGTAAGGCACCGCCCACATTCCGAATCATAGAGCCTACTGCCTCAGAAACGAGTAAGGCACCGCCCATAGTCCGAATCATAGAGCCTACTGCCTCAGAAACAAGTACGGCACCGCCCACAGTCCGAATCATAGGGCCTACTGGCTCAGAAACAAGTACGGCACCGCCCACAGTCCGAATCATAGGGCCTACTGCCTCAGAAACGAGTAAGGCACCGCCCATAGTCCGAATCATAGAGCCTACTGCCTCAGAAACGAGTAAGGCACCGCCCACAGTCCGAATCATAGGGCCTACTGGCTCAGAAACAAGTACGGCACCGCCCACAGTTCGAATCATAGGGCCTACTGCCTCAGAAACAAGTACGGCACCGCCCACAGTCCGAATCATAGGGCCTACTGCCTGAGAAACGAGTACGTCACCGCCCACAGTCCGAATCATAGGGCCTACTGCCTCAGAAACCAGTACGGCACCGCCCACAGTCCGAATCATAGGGCCTACTGCCTCAGAAACGAGTACGTCACCGCCCACAGTCCGAATCATAGGGCCTACTGCCTCAGAAACGAGTACGGCACCGCCCACAGTCTTAATTACACTATTACAATATATTAGGAACAATAATTAGCGCTCAACTTATTGTTACTCATCTTAATTAAGAGAACTTCAGAATTGAAGTAGAAACCGTGTAATTTTCGGAGCATATCACTTCGATAATTAAATCTGATTTTGCGGATTTACTTTTGGCTGAGCAAACGTCTTACGCGAATTATTAGTTTTCACGACTAGTCTAGTTCTCCGTCTGCGGTGATTTACTTTGCCGGCTTTCAAATATATTAATATTACTTCATGTTTCCACTTAATTGGAAAAGTTTTTGCTTTTTGCTTGCGGAATAAGCCTTTGAAAATAAATCCTACCTAAACCAACTAACTTTGGATCTGATCGCATCTTATATAAAAGAGAAATTAACAGGTCTATTAACAGCCGGTCTATTAACAGGTCTATTAACAGCCGATACCCAAAACTACACATAGAAATTATTATTGGACCAACAAATAAACTATTGATTACTAAAACAAGAGAAATGTATGCGTTACAGGGTTTGGTCACCAAATTCGCCTTTTCGCTGACAAAATTCACTTGTTGCAAATCAAGTTTTTCCCCAGATTTTGTTTCCTTAAAATTTGCAATAAAAAGTAATTAGACCGATTTCTAGAAAGCGCAGCCAGTCGCCAAAGATGGCGGCACACGAAAGTCGAAGCACGTCAGATAACCCGCATTCAATGTGTTCAATCTACGAAGTTTTAAATCACTTTCGCTTGAAACTAAGTTAACTAGCCAAGTATCCAATTATTCTTATTCTACTTTCTTTTGTGCTTTCGATTTGAGTTGTATTTCTTTCTTTCGCTATACATCTTGATACGTTGTCAGAGTAGGTTATGAATGGGGCCCCCTAGCGGAAGAAAGTATCAGTTAAAATTCAATTCACAAGAATTCGATGGGCCGAGGAGAACATTGACTCGGTGGAATGGAAACTAGGTAAATAAGGTGTGAACGATGAGTTATCGCCGTCAAAACTTTCTCTGCTCATCCGTTACGTACAGTCAGCGCAAAAAGTATTCGCACGAGTTTTAACAAAAGCCTCGTAGAACTTTCTTTCCGCCTGAAACGAACTCTGATTATTTCCATAAAAACTGTGGATGAATAATATATTTTTTGTGATACTTTTTGTGATATTCATTCCGGAGTGAGTTACTTCGTACAAAATGTATCCCGATTAATGTTTCAAACTGGAAAACAATGCAGTACTGGAATAACGGGTTATTTGGAAACTGGAGCTTTCGTTGGGTCGTTTAAATCCTAGTAAATCTCAACTAATAAATTGGGAAACGGTACAATGTTTTTGTATTCAGAGTTGTCGCGATAAATATTGCAGGAAACGCAGGATGCGTGCAAAGGGGTTCGCGAACATGCATCAAACACGAGATATAAAGCACAGTATTTGCGTTACACATTTCGAATAAAAGTTTCATTATATGAAATACAGTGGAATCCGATCACTTTTGATGAAATTTTATTTCCAAGAATACGCTTAAATAATGATTCCGCGGGTGTCGAAATTGCATACAATTTCATTTAACTAATATTATTCTGATAATACGACGGAATCCGGGTTTTATAATCGCCGATAATGTTATCAATCGGTTATTCTTATCAATTGTGATAATTCCACTTACATTTAGACACAAAAACGTGCATATTTAGCAAATTCGTACTAAATAATGCTTTTCGTTCGTTTAAGCAGTAAAGTTTTATCATTAAATGGTGAATTTGACTGAAAAAAGGGTGAATTTATTTTGCAAAAGTATGAATTTGATCTGCAAAATGGTGAATTTGATTTGCAATCGGGTGAATTTGACTTGCAAAGGTGTGAATTTGATCTGTAAAAAGGTGAAATTGATTTACAAAAAAGGGGAATTTGATCTGGAAAAAGGTGAAGTTCACTTGCAAAAGGGTGAATTTCATTTGCAAAAGACTGAACTTCGAGTGCAAATCCTGTATATTTGCCGAGAGAATATAATTCCCAGTATATTGAAAAGTGTCGCAGAATGAAAGCTTCATTCCGTCGCAGTCATTTAACAATCTCGTTTGTATGGTCGGCTGGTTTACTTCCAGCCACATAAGTTATCCTGATTAAATTAAAGCTCTTTGCGGTATCCAGCCAGGAAAATTACGTAGCTTGTGTTATGAGGCAATCTTGCACACGCTTTAGAGGTTAAGATGCGCTCGCAAATTTGTCCTTCTGCATGCTTCAAGAAGAAACCAGAACGCCCTCTACCGTAAACAATGCGGTAACTAAAGTTTGCTGTTGGCGCTTAGCCAGAAGGATGCCCCAAGAAGCACATTTGTTTGTCCATCATTAGCACTTGCCTTCAAACTTAATTGAAACAGCAATAATTTCAAGTACAATGGTACCCCGTACTTCGTATTCAATTCGTTCCAGAAACCCATTCGAAGTATGAATCGTTCGAAGTCCGAATCAAGACTTTTGGACTTCAGGTTTGTTAATGTTAATGACTTAGAAAGAATTCAACGAAATAATTTCAAGTACAATAGTACCCCGTACTTCGTATTTAATTCGTTCCAGAAACCCATTCGAAGTATGAATCGTTCGAAGTCCGAATCAAGACTTTTGGACTTTAGGTTTGTTAATGTTAATGACTTAGAAAGAATTCAAGGAAATGATTTCATGAATTTTAATTTGATTTATGAATTTTAATTGTTGCGAGATAGAAATAGAAGTGAAGAATAAGTTTGCAATATAAAAATGACAAGGACGAAAATATTGGGCTTGGACTGTAGTTCGAACTTAGAAACGACGTTCGAACTTCGAATTTCTTGCTTTCTGAAGAGTTTGAACTCTGGAACGTTCGAAGTTAGAAACGTTTGAACTCTGGAACGTTCGAATTTAGAAACGTTTGAACTTTGAAACGTTCGAAGTTAGAAGCGTTTGAACTCTGGAACGTTAGAAGTTAGAAGCGTTTGAACTCTGGAACGTTCGAAGTTAGAAGCGGTTGAACTGTGGAACGTTCGGACTTAGAAGCGTTTGAGCTCTGGAACGTTGGAACTCTGGAACGTTCGAAGTTAGAAACGTTTGAACTTTGAAACGTTCGAAGTTAGAAGCGTTTGAACTCTGGAACGTTAGAAGTTAGAAGCGTTTGAACTCTGGAACGTTCGAAGTTAGAAGCGTTTGAACTGTGGAACGTTCGAAGTTAGAAGCGTTTGAACTCTGGAACGTTCGAAGTTAGAAGCGGTTGAACTGTGGAACGTTCGAACTTAGAAGCGTTTGAGCTCTGGAACGTTGGAACTCTGGAACGTTCGAAGTTAGAAACGTTTGAACTCTGGAACGTTCGAATTTAGAAGCTTTTGAACTTTGGAACGTTCGAAGTTAGAAGCGTTTGAACTCTGGAACGTTCAAAGTTAGATGCGTTTGAACTCTGGAACGTTCGAAGTTAGAAGCGTTTGAACTCTGAAACGTTCGAAGTTAGAAGCGTTTGAACTCTGGAACGTTCGAAGTTAGAAAGCTTTGAACTCTGGAACGTTCAAAGTTAGATGCGTTTGAACTCTGGAACGTTCGAAGTCAGAAGCGTTTGAACTCTGGAACGTTGAAAGTTAGAAGCATTTGAACTCTGAAACGTTCGAAGTTAGAAGCGTTTGAACTCTGGAACGCTCGAAGTTAGAAGCGTTTGAACTCTGAAACGTTAGAAGTTAGAAGCATTTGAACTCTGGAACGTTCAAAGTTAGATGCGTTTGAACTCTGGAACGTTCGAAGTTAGAAGCGCTTGAACTCTGGAACATTCAAAGTTAGATGCGTTTGAACTCTGGAACGTTCGAAGTTAGAAGCGTTAGAACTCTGAAACGTTCGAAGTTAGAAAGCTTTGAACTCTGAAACGTTCGAAGTTAGAAAGCTTTGAACTCTGAAACTTTCGAAGTTAGAAAGCTTTGAATTCTGGAACGCTCGAAGTTAGAAGCGTTTGAACTCTGAAACGTTCGAAGTTAGAAGCGTTTGAACTCCGGAACGCTAAAAATTAGAAGCGTTCCGCAGATATAAAAAAATACGAGTCTCTCAGTTTTTAGAGTACATAAACTTGTGTGAAAATGAAAAAGATTGGAGGCGGACACCTGCCTAGGATTCCTTTTTCGTTATTAAATTTAATACATCTATTTGAAGACAATTTACCGAGCATTAAATCGAGAATTCAAAAGTACGATATTGAATTTTATCACGGTACGTTATCACTGGAGATTCGCAACCGCGGGAATTTAATTTTCCCGAATATTGGAATATATTTTTATTACGCATACAGTACGTGCATTACGGTTGTCTAATATTTCTCGCAGAAATGTGTAATATAACCCGAGAGAAATGCGTGCATTCAGCTGTATTTTTCATTTTGTTGGCAATTATGTTTGTCATCATTTATAACATACAACGAGGGGTATTAGAGGACATGAAATATTTGATATTATGTAACTGTGACATTAAAATCAACCCTTTTGAACAATTCTCCACACAGAATCCCAAAACATACCGATAAAAGCCATAATACTTGTTCATATTTTTATTAAAAATTCCATGCTATTTCATAATTGATTTTGAGAGAAGCAATATCCGAATTAAAATATCTCCTAAATTAATGGTTTTTCAGTAGAAATGATTAATTACTTTTTTATAGAGAATCGCGAACTAAATCGACTGATGCACTGAAATATGTATAATCACGTTTAAAAAACAAACTTGACCTTCAAATGTCCTCTACGCGTGCGCTTACGAAAATGCAAATTATATCGAATAATGTACCCCTCGAAATCATTCAAGTTTTGTCTGAAACATTTTTCGATATAATCAACCATTTCGGAAATATTTCAACTTCCAGTTTTAGTTGAATCACCCTGTATAACAACAAGTATAATACAAAAACGACTATAATTCGGAAACAATGTCATATCCGGTATATTGTTGTACGAACTTGTTTTTTTAGCGTACTAAACCCACCCCACAAGTTCCGTCCACGTATTTTGAAACACCTTGTACATATATAGTAATTACAGTGGTTTAAAAATCACATTTTTGTCGGTGAAACTATTATTAAGTTTGTATATTCCAAGCTGTTTCCAATAGGAAGATTAGAAAATGAATTCCTCCAATGAAGTTTCAATTTGATGTGCCTGGTTTATGTTCCAACAAATATGTTCCAACGATTCGCTGGGCCAAGTAATCAAACACTTATCATGCTTTACCTGAAAACTGTACAAAGTGGACACGCTTCAAGTTCCTGCAACTTGAAATTCCTCCCACGCAGCAAAGTTTTTAGCTCAAGTGAATAAAAGTTCCACGAGGTACATTAGAGAGGAAGACGAAGATCCTTATCTGGCTTTCGCACGACGCGCTTAAAATGATTTGTCTGCGCGGGAAAATGTTCTTCTCGCAACATCTGCGCAGGAACTCCGAGAGTCCGTAACTCGGTTTGCGTTTTCTCTTCGAATCGCCTTCATTCGAAGCATTGACATGCAACATTTAGCGAGATATATTTAAGGAAACTATATATTGCGAAATTATGATATTAGTTTTCTTAAAATATCGCAATGATTATCCCTCGTAAATGGATAAATAACATTTTTACTTAATGAAATTCATTGCGAGGCTCTCGAAGAATATGTACGCGTCACTGTTTGCTAAAATGTATCTGTAATTTTGGGTTTCGGCTGTTAATAGACCAAATGTACAATTTAAACTTCTTTATTTTTAAAGTAGAAACGTTTCGGCACAAGTTTTGTGCCCTCTTCAGTCTGAACAATAGGTCTGTGTGGAAAAAATGTTCTCTATTATAATACTATTATAAATATGTTAATGTGTCTTAAATACCTATTAATCCTATGTAAACTAATTATTAAACACAAAATTGAATTGTGAGTGCCATTTATTCAATTTTAATATTTAAGACACATTAACATATTTGTAATAGTATTATAATAGAGAACATTTTTTCCACACAAACGTTTTTCCACGCCGAAACGTTTCTACTTTAAAAATAAAGAAGTTTAAATTGTACATTTGGTCTATTAACAGCCGAAACCCAAAATTACACATACAAGTTATTATTGGACCAATAAATAAACTATTGATTACTATGTTTGCTAAAATGTTCGAAACGAATAAAGCTGTACGTGGTTTGTGTCCAAACTCGCTGCTGCACGAATACTTTTTACGCTGACTGTATATTCGTCGGTTACTATCTTAGAAAAATGCAGTCAGTTTACCGAGGAAAAGCTACCTTGGGATTTGTAAGAAGAAAGGTGTGGCGTATACGACTTTACTGCAACTGACGCGCTGATTTTCCCTCGAGGAGTGCTGAGGGTAGCCAAGCAGTGAGTTCACGTTACTCTGTTGGTAATATTATCTTCTTTTCAGTGGCCGAGTGTCATCCTTATAACTGTTGGAGTCCTAAACGAGTCTTGACTTGGTTTAAGTGTTTTATTGCTTAACTTAACTTAAACTATTACAAAAGCTCTAAAACTAGTAACAGGAACTCTAACAGTTTAAAGAAGTCTTTAGTAAAGCACCAAAGAGGGGAAGAGTGTTGCGTGAACCGGAATTCGATTTATTCTGACTGTGATTACTGTATGGTGACCGAATCTGGGAAAGGTGAGGTCTATGTCTTTTGCTATTGGTTAAAAATGGAAAATCGTTGGGAGGATAGCTAAGGATCTTATTGGTGGTCATTGAAGAGGGTGGTTCTTGCACATAGGTTGTGGGACACTGTTTTAAGGAAGGGTGGAGGTGGAAAAGGGATTCGTGGGAACGTAGGAAAAATAGAGGATGCGCTGAGGAACTCTATGAATTGATTTATGACGGGGTAAGGACTGGGAAAGAACTAGGATATTCGAGAGGATGTCTGGTCTATGTAACGTGTGGCTCGGTAGGATAAGTGATAGAAGGGTCTTAGGTCCTAGTGCGTTGGGGTATCCAACATAACTCTTCCCTTCGTCTTTAACACTAGATTTACGGAATGAGCCCGTTTCCCTCATTTGAGATTTTATCGCCGTATATACAGCGCGGGCCAAAATTGACGGCCCAAATCAGGTCAGTGAGATAGTAGAACTAAAAACACCACGAAAAGCAAGAATAACAAAATTGCATTCGACGCTTAATTTGTGAGAAAAGTGGATTTGAAGATCAACTTACAATTAGTTTTGTATCTATGTACTTTCTGGCATGCCTGTACAACGCACGAGCTTGGCAGCGAAAGGGTTAATATGGCAGAATAACGGACAATTAATCTCATCAATAAATACATATAGACGAGCACGCAAACGTTAAATCCCTTGTTTACTTATTTACCGGATGTTTAAACACATTTATGAGCACTAATTTTAATGCTTATTTAATCTGTGTGTACCAGCTAATTAGATTGATATCATTATCGACTGCCCTACTGCAGACAATCGCAATATCGGCTTTCCGAAACAGACGCACTTTTCACTGCTAAATTACGAAGTTACTACCGCGTGCCAAGAGTGCTACGAATACGTCGATTCCCGTAACACTGGCGGTTCGCTAGATCCACCTGCGAATCAGAAGGAGACGGCGATATTGTAAACACACTGCTGTACGCCGAGGTATTTCTTGCGCGCATGTCTCGTCGAAGCCTAAACCAAGGTTGTTATTGTGTTAAGAATAGACCAAATGATTGCTGTCTACTGACAGCAGTCCTAGATTTGTAGGATTCAGAATATTACACGGAAAACAGTGAGAATTATAATGTATTGGGTTGCCCGGAAAGTTGATGCCGATTTTCGGTAGCTTTTTAAATTGGTCAATTTATGTGCTTGTGGCGGCCCTAGTTTTGCCATCGGCCGCTACGCGCTCCCGCGCCTACCCTCCGGATCTCGCAAGTCCGTATACGGAGCGCGGTGCATATACACCGCTCCGAGGGTATAGTCTTCGCCCACTTGGGCATAGGCGCGTCTAGGGCAGGGTCCGCTCATCAGCCCTACTGATGAGTCTATCGAGCGGACCCGGGACGAAACGCCAGAACATACTTGTTCTACCTTCTTTTATCTATGGTAGTCGACTTCTCCATTTTGTCGGAGCTAATACAGTCGCTACATGCTAATTTAGAACACAAATCTTTGTTCTTCTCAACATGAATTGAGAAGTAATTACTTCTGTAAGAGAATAAGTGCGTGGCATCAATTAAACTGCGATATTCCTCTGCTTCACTGTTCCTGTGTGCAAGTATTCGTTATGTAATATTAGCGGAGATATGTACAGTTACTCCTGAAAGTATTCGGGCACGGATCAAATTTGACTGCATTGTGATGCGTCTATGTCAATAATCAACGAAATGGACTAAATCTGTTTTTCGAGAAACGTCGTTTTTAAAGCTCCACAATTTCCAATGGGAATCCTTCGAAAATTGGATATTATTCGAATAATATGAAACTGATGAACCTCGAAATATTTTAAAGGATGCGAAATGTTTGAAAGAATTTAAAGAAGAATTTAAGGAAGAATTTAAAGAAGAATTTAAAGAAGAATTTAAATAAGAATTTAAATAAGAATTTAAACAAGAATTTAAAGAAGAATTTAAAGAAGAATTTAAAGAAGAATTTAAAGAAGAATTTAATGAAGAATTGAAAGAAGAATTGAAAGAAGAATTGAAAGAAGAATTTAAAGAAGAATTTAAAGAAGAATTTAAACAAGAATTTAAACAAGAATTTAAACAAGAATTTAAACAAGAATTTAAAGAAGAATTTGAAGGTTTTCAAAAGTATTAAATGAGAGCAGAATGTAAACCAAAAAAGTAAACGTTACATAACTGATCAGTTACATAACTTTGTACCTCGAATATTTCGTAAAACAATGCAGGAAACAAAGGAAAATGGGAAATTAATATAATAAAAATATACAATAAAATGCGGGGATTCCCCGTTTACTTTAGTCGAGCATAGCATACCTTGTTATCTCCAATTTCCTATAACGCGATTTCGTACTACGCGGTACATATTAATCGCGTTATACGGGAGTCTACTATAATCTAGTTGCAAACAAATGAATTCCTGTTTACGAGCATGTTTTTGTCCCAATGAATTACTAATTATTTGCGAGCCAGTACAATGGCGCATTTGCTTCCCGAAGATAACACTGCAGTCGTGGGAGTTAATTTCGGTCATCAATTTCCGGGAAACTATATAGATTATATCCTTTGTAATCTATACTTTATTACAAGGAATTATCCGTAAAGTAGAGAGTGCGAAATATGGGGGTTCATCTAAAAAGGTTCAATTTTGTCAAGTTGACCTAAGAACATATCTTTGTTAGAAAGGAACATGGCATAAAGTGAATCCCACTTTAGGTTCCTAAAGACTCGGACCAGTTCGTTCGTTGTGCGCAAGCGCGCCACTACCATTCCCTGCTCCGCCCACGCTATTGGTCTAACGAGGACAGTTTGTCAGTTGCGCGCGAATTTTGATTGTATTTTTACGAAAAGACTGAATAAAGGTATCAAGAAAAGCGTGCATGATTTATGCCTCATTCTATTTGTCTTTTTATACCCATATCTGGGGGAGAGTGAGGAAAATTATTCCCTAGGGTTAGACGATCCCCTGTTTTTTCTAGGGATATTAACGACGCCATTTGTCAGAAGCAATGTGAAGCCACGTGATGAAGTACGTCATATTTGCTTAATTGAAAATATACAATATTTGAATTTGATTTAAAATATTCCTTGTGAGAGATAATGCCACACACGTTTGTTTATTTAAGTAATAAATTAGCAAGATTAACTGCAGAACACATTTAATAGTGCACAGAGCTTTATTAAGATAGTGTTATAAGGACTTCCATACTCGTATGGGTGCAGCTCATTAAGTTTAATTACGGACTTTAAAATATAGGTTGCGGAGTTTGATACGCTCCATCTGAACCACTCTACTCCCATTTTACCGAAAATCCCGAAATACGTGGGCGGTGAAAGTTTTTATAAATATCGTATATTAATAGAATATTTTTCGGTGGAAACATCTTCAGGTTAAACTCATGTTGGTGCACATGCGATCACGTTTTTAATAGCAGATGCAGCTAGTATGCCACTTAAACTCTTTTATCAAATAACAAAATGGACAACAAAATGAATACTGTCACTAAACTTAGTGCACTTTTGGTAAATTTCTTTGAGACTTTTTTCTGCCTCATTCAGAACTTATCGAAACTTATTCTAGATTGATTGTATATTGAATCCCAGATAAGATTGCCGAGAGCTCGCGCAGTCCCCGCTACCTTTTCTCCCCACCACTGCCTTATCCCCGCCTTCGGTGGCGTCACAGTGGGTCGAAGACCAATAGCGTGCTCGGAGCAGGGAGCGGTAGTGGGGAGGCTGCGCACAACGAACGAAACTCGTCCGGGATTTTGGCAAACTAAGCTGGGATTCAGGGTAGACTTACTTGAGACTTATTCTAACTTCTGTACTGGATTTGGAATAAAATACTTATAATTAATATAATTATGATTATTATATACAGACCTTACAGTACAAGGGTGCCAGGGTTACAGCGAAAACGTCAATATATTTATTGTAAAATAAATAAACTTACATCGTCAAGAAATTGATAAAACAATATTTCGGAAGGATCTCCAATGTTTACGTTACAAATGAACTTAACTAACAGGAAACTTAAAATTGTGAATTTAACGTTTCTTTAGGAATTATATTTTATAAAACAGTTAACTAATTTCGTATATTCTAAGTGTTTCATTCTAGCAAAAGTTTGTATAGTTTTTTATGAGCTTATAAGATCTCAAGAATTCTAATGATACCATTTGATTTATCCATCGAATTTTGATGACCGTGGATATCTAATTTTGGAACGACACTTTAGTTCTGATGATTCCATTTTTGAAGTTTAAGGAAGCTCTATTTATTTCGTGTTTCCACTTGAAATCTCCAGATTTATCGACGGGTTTCTTTAAGAGGCACCAAAGAAGTTCAAGCTACAAATCGATACTAAACCACGAAGCTATTAGTCGGCCAATTGAATGGAATCAAATATCCGGAGTGCTAGAAACTCCGGTCAATTAAGTCCTCCTTACACCGTTCCTTGGCATTAATGATGTGCCAGTGTCCTTTTTCTTTACTTTCCTCGGCGAGTTTTTATTTCTTTATTGAAAACCTCCGTTAACATTTCATTATCGGAAACTCCTAAACAACTTACAGTTTCTCTACAGCAACATTTTCTTTTATGAATAGGCACGTAACAGATTATTTGTTAACGACTTCTCGACAATTCAAAAATCTACTTTATTAGTTCAAAACGATAACTAATTACTTAGAAGTTTATTAACGGTTAGGTCTGGATTAGACAAAGTTTTAAGATTTCAATTAAACTATCAGATGAACTCATTGCTTTTAGGGTCCGGGGCCCCCATTTGGGCCTAATATTGAAATAGATTGTTATTGCAGAGATATGAAACTAATGTGCTTCAAACTTATCCAATCAATCGATTTATAGTATCATGTATAAGAAGAATCAACGTATGCCGACGTTGGTTGATCCTAAATCTGTAATCGCTATACATATATATCTATCGCTTTTACTATCGTACAAAGCTCTATCTACATCAATCTATAGCTCCTTACGAGCTATACTCCGACTGTTCTATGATCTCTAGTCGATCTCTATACAGTCGATCTCTAGACAGTCGATCTCTAGACAGTCGATCTCTAGACAGTCGATCTCTAGACAGTCGATCTCTAGACAGTCGATCTCTAGACAGTCGATCTCTAGACAGTCGATCTCTAGACAGTCGATCTCTAGACAGTCGATCTCTAGACAGTCGATCTCTAGACAGTCGATCTCTAGACAGTCGATCTCTAGACAGTCGATCTCTAGACAGTCGATCTCTAGACAGTCGATCTCTAGACAGTCGATCTCTAGACAGTCGATCTCTAGACAGTCGATCTCTAGACAGTCGATCTCTAGACAGTCGATCTCTAGACAGTCGATCTCTAGACAGTCGATCTCTAGACAGTCGATCTCTAGACAGTCGATCTCTAGACAGTCGATCTCTAGACAGTCGATCTCTAGACAGTCGATCTCTAGACAGTCGATCTCTAGACAGTCGATCTCTAGACAGTCGATCTCTAGACAGTCGATCTCTAGACAGTCGATCTCTAGACAGTCGATCTCTAGACAGTCGATCTCTAGACAGTCGATCTCTAGACAGTCGATCTCTAGACAGTCGATCTCTAGACAGTCGATCTCTAGACAGTCGATCTCTAGACAGTCGATCTCTAGACAGTCGATCTCTAGACAGTCGATCTCTAGACAGTCGATCTCTAGACAGTCGATCTCTAGACAGTCGATCTCTAGACAGTCGATCTCTAGACAGTCGATCTCTAGACAGTCGATCTCTAGACAGTCGATCTCTAGACAGTCGATCTCTAGACAGTCGATCTCTAGACAGTCGATCTCTAGACAGTCGATCTCTAGACAGTCGATCTCTATACAGTCGATCTCTAGACAGTCGATCTCTCGTCGATCTCTATTCTATATCTATTCTATATATATTCTATATCTGTTCATGAAAAATCTTATTTCGACGACTAGTTTACTCAGAATAACTGATAATTGCACATTACTGTTATTGCACACGGTGTGCAGGCCGTCTTATAGCCTCGGAAAACAATTGCACACACGGTGTGCAATCGGTCTCGAATGGGTTAAGGGGCATGAAAACTTCTGTGACTCACTGTACATTGTACATACACTGTATATTACCATACAAGCAAAGCCTGCCTGCTTTGTGCCAACGTAACAAACATCCGTTTTGGATGCACAAATCACAAGGTCTCCCACTGTGTTGGGAAACCCTCTTCATTCTTCCGCATCGCAATTTTATTTTACTAACTTTTTCTTCCATTTTGTAATTATTCGGAGCCTTTCATGGAAACTTTGAAATCAAGCAAGTTTATGCTCTTTGATCTCAATTATTTTGTATTCTTATTCATGAAAATATACCATGAATTTAAACGAGATTGCTTTCGAAAATATGTTGCTGCAACTTTATTTATTTAATCCGATACCTCGGTGAATTATTAAGTTAATAAATTAGTAATTAACAAATTCTGTACCGTGGACAATTTTGTGCTTTTTGTATGCATAATTTACATGCTTTTATTGTTGGTGGTTTTCGTTTGGAAATATCGGTTCGTAAAATAAATTTTGTTCCATGTGTGGCGAAATAAAATCAAAAACTGAGTGATAAACTGTAATTACATTATCATTATCGGAAAATACAGTATTACAGTACTTTGTTACGATTCTTTATTTGATATCCGTATTTAATTAATGTTAATAACAAATTGATTTAGTGATTTCAACTATTCAGGCAAAGCGTC
Organism: Nysson spinosus; assembly: GCA_910591585.2. NCBI lineage: Eukaryota > Metazoa > Arthropoda > Insecta > Hymenoptera > Crabronidae > Nysson > Nysson spinosus. The sequence continues at coordinate 1,301,895 of OU342855.1, forward strand.
TTTCAGTTGTTTATATATATATATCGAAGTCCTAATAATTTATAATTTATAGTAAATTTATCTTTTATTGCTTACGTTTTTATAACGCGGCCTTTCTCTGGAACCTAACTGCCGCGTTATACGAGGGTCGTCTGTATTATAATTCATTCCTTGCGAGTAAAACGCGAACTTTTTACAAAAAGGAATGTGTAAGCTTGAGTCTCTTTTTATGCGTACCCTTTTCACGCGGTTTTGAAGCTCGGGAGAAAATATAGCAGTTGGGTTAGGTCTGGGTCTTAGGTCCCATTGTAATATCAGAGGTAAACAAGATTATAACTTGAAGCGTTCAGGACAAAATATAATAATAATAACCGGACCAGCGGTTGGGTTAGGTCTGGGTTAGGTCTAGATTCTTTACAATAACGAAAGTAAGCAGGTCTACAATTGGAAGCGTTCGATACAAAATATATTAGTAATAACCGGACCAGCGGTTAGGTTAGGTCTGGGTTAGGTCTGGGTGTTTCATAATACCAGAAGTAAACAAGATTATAACTTGAAGCGTTCAGTACCAAATATAATAATAATAACCGGACCAGCGGTTGAGTTAGGTCTGGGTTAGGTCTGGATTCTTTACAATAACGAAAGTAAGCAGGTCTACAATTGGAAGCGTTCGATACAAAATATATTAGTAATAACCGGACCAGCGGTTAGGTTAGGTCTGGGTTAGGATTGTTTTAAAATTTTAATTTTTTTGGTGAAATAAATAATACCAGAAGTAAACAAGTTTATAACTTGAAGCGTTCAGGACAAAATATATTAATAACCGGACCAGCGGTTGGGTTAGGTCTGGGTTCTTCGTAATACCAGAAGTAAACGAGTTTATAACCTGAAGCGTTCAGAACAAAATATAATAATAATAACCGGACCAGCGGTTGGGTTAGGTCTGGGTTCTTCATAATACCAGAAGTAAACGAGTTTATAACCTGAAGCGTTCAGATATAATAATAATATTACAAAATATAATAATAATAACCGGACCAGCGGTTGGGTTAGGTCTGGGTTCTTCATAATAACAAAAGTAAACCGGTTTAAACTTCGAAACATTTGAGTTAAAATATAATAGTAATACTATAACCAGACCAACGGTTAGGAAATGTTGTATTAGAGAACTAATAGGATACATACTTTTAGCGTACAACACCAATTTTGTTTCAAATATAAAAAGTAATTGTTATTTATCGTTTATTGTCCGTCCGCGTATCCGTAGAATGTCGTTGTGGCAGGTTTCCAACGTCGGTATTAGAACCAACAAAAAAGCGTGCTTTAATGGGGCCGCAATGGGCTATATTTCACATAAAGCCGAAATCGAAAGCGATCAAACGCTGTTCAGACTCCACCTTCCTCCATTACGCAAAATTGCACTATCCATTTCCCTGTGTACGTGAACAGGCGAAAGCGATATTTTCCTGGAAATTTGCATTCCCCTAATGAAACCTAGCAGCGTGGAGCTGCATCGCTGATAATCACACTGAAATAAGCAGTATGGAATGCAACTACCACGGTAACATCACTTTTCAGCCCTTTCTACTTGAGAGGCGACTCACAGTCGCCACTCGAGTTGCCCCGATAAACTATTCCGGGAGGATGGAATCTTGAATTTGCATAGAAAATGGAAAAAGGTTGTGAAACAAAGGGATGCGTACATAATTAATAAATATGTATCGACATAGAAAAATGTTGCCTTTGAAAGCAACATTAAGAATCGGCACGAACTTTCCGGACAACCTTACATTTTTACGGTTTTCTTAATCAGGAAAAATGGTTGCGTGTAAGTTGATCTTTCTTTTTAAGTGTTCCTCCAAATTCGTATGATTCGCTTCATTTAATCACTCTCTGTTCGCAATTGCAATCGCAATGACATCTGACCCCCGTTCTCAATTTCTACGACCTCTCGTACCATCTGCCGTGTTCGCACTGTGCCTCCGGCGTGCAGGGTGGCTTCTTTATAAAGAGGTTTCCGCGCACGCGCATACTGATACACGCATATCCCAGAGTCTCCTATCCAATATACCTCGAACTCAGATTCCTCTCTCGAATTTCATTTTGAAATAAAGATATCTTCTTTGAACGTGTTCCACGAACTGGTTAATTTCGAGTGCAAAAGATCGAATATGATCCGCAAAGGGGTTAATTTCTATCGCAAACCCTGCAACTGGGTCAAAGTATGAATCCCATCAAAAAGTTTCCTAGAAGTAGCATCCACGAATAATCCCTGCCAGTCCTTTCTCGCAGGATTAAAACATCCTATCGAACAGGTTTGTCAGCAAGGATTCTGCGGTAGTTCCTTCTAACATCCCTGGAGAATGACTACTTCAAGAGAGGTATCTTGGAAGCTATCTGGAATAGTGACGCGCGATGTAAAGTGCCCCAAGAAAAAGAAGAAGCAGGCCTGTCGAGCGACAGAACCATACGAAGAACTAGAAAGAGAAACAAGAAAGAAGGAGAGAGGTTTGCTCGGCTTAGGTTGGGCCTTTTGAGCCTTCGGAGAATACAAGTTGGGGTGGTATTACGTAGAGGGAGCAGCTATGGATAAGTGCGCGGGTAACCACAGAGTTGGTTGCCTTATCTGAAAAAGACTTATCGGTTCCTTATCATTCGCAATGCAAAGTTTATGTTCTTTGTTCCCAATATCCTAGGGAATAAGCTCTCTCGTCAGTATTCACGTGGATCTTAGATATTCGATTACCCTTTCACGCTACCTTCGTAAAGAACTTTTCAGCTTTACACATTTCACTATGGAGTAGCTTTGATATTAGATGTAATATTTCTAGATTAAGGCTTATTATTTATTACTAGAATATGTATACAAGTAAATATAATAGAGTACAATATATATATATAAGTATTTAAGATCTACACAAGATAACTAAGTCTGTAATAATGAGTTCGAGTTCACACATCAGAGTAACCGTTCTGGAGACAAAGGAACGTTCGAGAAGATTCTAGGGACGTAGTAGAGCGCAATAGGGTGGGGCCCAAACATGAGCGGGAGTATATAATACTGGGCCCTGCGACAGCCGTAATAATTGCCAGAATAATCTCTCATTAGATCTTAGATCATAGATATTAGATACAATATGTTGAAGGGAACGATATGCGTGCAGGGAACCCTGTTTCCTTCATCGCTGTCGGAATCGCGCAACTAGATATACATTATTCCGCCATTTTTATGAAAGATTGACAATCGTAGTAGTTCCGGTATATATATATATTATGTATAATATATATAAATATATATGTGTGTGTATAAGAACTCATGGAAGGACTTCGTAGTTTAGTGTCACTTATATGTGAGAAGCTTTCCCTAAATTATTCAGTACTCATCAAAAATTCCCAGAATGAGCAGAAGTTCAGGTTCTACCAGGTGCATGAGGAAATTCGGATGATCGTACATGTTGAATGACAGGAACTAACTGAACCCAGTGGGAAACTAGGGGAAGGGAGAAATCCCTAGCGTATTATGAATCTTTAATCAAAAGTATACAGCGTGGAGAATGCTTGGAATCGGAATTCTCTCAGAAGCATCCTGAAAGAATGCAAGCAAATGATCTTACCAAAAGTTTATGAACAGTCTGCCGTATACATTGGAAATATTATATTAAATAAGTTTAAAGTTATTAACGGCGTATTGTTGGATACCCGTCAGGCCCAACATATTGGAGATTCCTTAACCCTTTCACAGTGTACCTCGTGACAATCACGGACAAAGCGTCAAGTGTTTTAAAATCTACCATACACCAACTGATTACTAAGAAGGTACATATAAAACACGTTTTTTTACATTTTTGATTACATGCCGAAGTGTTTTCGAACTTAAAGAACTAGACACTCTTTGGACCAGAATTCGTAATTTTACCTCACTGTGAAAGGGTTAATCCACATCTAGAGGGCGCATTCCTGTACCCTATTTCTCGCTAGTTCACTAATGCGTCCTCATTCAAATGTGTAAGTCCCAAATCCAAGCACTCCATGTGTTGAGTCTGATGAGTCTGATGAGTCCGCGACGGTTCCAAGACGAAACAAACCCTTTCTTTTACCTTTTCCTTGTATCCACAACAATCCCCCGACTGAGATCCCTTTTCTGACCTAACCTCTCTTTGGGATACAACATTATGCTTTTTAGCGAGTGTTATTAAATATTATATCATACTTTAAATGCGACAGTAATCTTCAAGTAATTTAAAACAGTCCAATTCAACGAATTCAATGAAATGCGTTGAACATTAAATTAAATTAAACGAATTAAATAACAAACACGATTGGAGTCTCCGATTGATTGGCAGATTAATTCACGCAGTCTACGCTGCATTTTCTTCCGCCATTGCTTTATTAATATAATAGATAAATGGCATATTTCAAGAATATCGTAAAGTAATGAAGGATAATATGCAAATAACTTATTCCGTCGGATAACAATTTGAAATAATTGAAAGGCACAAAATCGTGAAACGTGAGCTTTCTGAAATCGGTTCGCCAAGAAGTTACGTTCCTTTACTTCAATGAGACGTTTTAATGAGATACTTCCTTTGATCTCGGAAAGACCAGATTGAAACGGTTCAGTAACAAACTCTGCCATTTTCTATGTTCTAATAAAGCCTATGAATTGTAAAGACTTTTTTATGCAGATATTTGAAAAGTCTGGAAAAAGTGAAAAATCTAATAGGGGAAGCTGTTTCGGTAAACATTAACTGGCAAAGTTTTAGGGTTTCAAGATGGCTCATTGATTCTGGGTCCCATGAGGCCCCAGTGCAAATATTTAAAAGGACATAATATGTAAAATCACGATTCTAATTAACAATTCCTAATAATTATTATTATTAATAATTTCGAGCAGCATTTCTTTATACCTGGAGATACGAAAATGATTTTGTCCAAGCGGTATTTATTTTTCCAAAAAGTTCAGCGTGATGTAAATTTTATGTAAATTTACATGAAAGCATATTCCATTCTGTAAATTGCAACATCCTTGAAGAGCGGCCACCTAATTTTCTTAAAAGGCGGCTCTAATTTCAAGGTACAGTGAATGCAAAAAGTATTCGTACAGCAACGAATTTCAACGAAAACCTCGTAGAACTTTGTAAATTGTAAATATTCGTATAAAAAATATGTATTAATATTTCGTTTGATAAAATTCATTGCGCGGATCTCCTGCAAATAGAATACGTACACTCCCGCTCAAAAGTCTCGAGCGCCCCGTGCTTTTTGGATGAAACAAGTTTTCGTACATACGCGAATGTTTTATTAAAAATATTTCAATTGTAAATGGAAATAACATTACATTGATGGGTTTTACAATTGGAATTGGAAGAATAATATTTTGAATTAAATATTGATTTGTTTAAGTGATTCATTATTTCTTTTGAATTTCGAACATGCTCGAAACTTTTAAAGCAGAAATTTCAGTCGAATATCGTTTTGGATATATTCTAACGTGACTCACACAAGTACAGTCGAGATAAGAAGTTTTACCATATTTAACTTGCCTTACACGTAGCATACTTACTTGCGTTGCCTACTTCACTTGATTCTCCCTCTTTGTTTCAGACCGTTGCTGAAACAGATAAAAAACTCGGCAGAGTCGCACATTGTTCTGGATTGTTCAACGGAAAGAATTTACGACGTATTGAAACAAGCACAGCAAATAGGGATGATGAGCGACTATCACAGTTACCTCATCACTTCTCTGGTAAGTTCTTTCATTAAATACGGATCCAATTAATGGTGAACTTTTCTCCGGAATATTCTGGGAAATTGGAAAGTCGCTGCCACAACTGATATGGGGACCTCTCTATTTCGTCTGAAAATACGAAATTTTGTCAAATATGTTTGGTAGAACAATTGTTAGAAATACTCGTACAACGCGGTTTCGATGTAACGCGGTTCACAAATTGCACCGATCCTCGTATGACGCGGGATTTTTACAGCGGCGTTTCGATATAACGCGGGATATTTACAGCGCGGTTTCGATATAACCCGGAATTTATACAGCGCGGTTTTGATATAACGCGATTCACAAATTGTGGCGATCCTCGTATAACGCGGGATTTGTACAGCGTGGTTTCGATATAACGGGATTCACAAATTGTGGCGATCCTCGTATAACGCGGGATTTGTACAGCGTGGTTTCAATATAACGCGATTCGCAAATTGTGGCGATCCTCGTATAACGCGGGATTTTTACCGCGCGGTTTTGATATAACGCGGGATTTTTACAGCGCGGTTTTGATATAACCCGGAATTTATACAGCGTGGTTTCAATATAACGCGATTCGCAAATTGTGGCGATCCTCGTATAACGCGGGATTTGTACAGCGTGGTTTCGATATAACGCGATTCACAAATTGTGGCGATCCTCGTATAACGCGGGATTTGTACAGCGTGGTTTCGATATAACGCGATTCACAAATTGTGGCGATCCTCGTATAACGCGGGATTTTTACCGCGCGGTTTTGATATAACGCGGGATTTTTACAGCGCGGTTTTGATATAACCCGGAATTTATACAGCGCGGTTTTGATATAACGCGATTCACAAATTGTGGCGATTCTTGTATAACGCGGGACTTATATAGCACGGTTTCGATATAACGCGAGATTTTTACAGCGCGGTTTCGATATAACGCGGGATTTTTACCGCGCGGTTTTGATATAACCCGGGATTTTTACAGCGCGGTTTTGATATAACCCGGAATTTATACAGCGCGGTTTTGATATAAAACGATTCACAAATTGTGGCGATCCTCGTATAACGCGCACATTCTTAGTTTCATACATTTTCTGGAAGCTATAGTCCGTTGAAGGTAACTATTTTATTAGTGAAGTTGCAACTTGAAGATTCCATCTTCCAGAACTTCTCAGGTTTCTCACCGAAAAACTACTGCAAAGTGACGTGAACTTATCAACGGTACCTAATATTTACAGCTCCATTGTTCATCAACATGTTCTCCAGTTTGAACATAGAAATCGATAACGTGATATATCGATTAAAGCACATTATCACGAGAAGAAAGGAGGCTGCAAATTATCATTAAGAATATCACGGGAAATCAGTTTTCGTGTGAATGGAGCATAATGATCACACATGGCGTTCCACTGTCGTTTAGCTAGGTTTCTTGTCATTTCAATTACAAGACTGATTTTAATCGATGGCTGGTTGTTTCCAAAAAGTTTTACAATTGGCGTTTTACAAAAAAGGGGTTTAAAATTAGACGCGATTTCCCGGCATTCTTTTTCAGTCTTTCATTCTGCTTCAATAAATTAATTAACTGAGGCACCAGGAACTATTGTTACATACTATATATAATTAATACACAGTATGCATATTAATATTAAGCTTACCATAAATAACTACGTTAATAATTTACACATTACAAAGTATACGATATTGAAACTTCACATAGATGGATGTATGAATGTATTTCCAAGTACAGTTCGGGAATTATTAATTGAAAGTTTTCGATGAAATACGATGCAGGCTGGGTTTAATAAATTGCATTGCCTCTTCGTAGGAAAAAATAGTTTACGAAATCAATACTGAACTTTGATCCAATTAAAAACTTCGATTTCAAGGCTGAAGTTTTCTTTAGGAACTCAAAACGCGTACGTTTGATGTATAAGCCAATCTGTGGTGGCAAGTATATTGGAACGGGTTGAATATGCGTGGCGTAATATGAAGTTTCTGAATCCAACGGCGCTTACGTAACAAGAATACAATGGCGGACTGGCATGGAAAGGTTGGAATGGATACAAGATACAAAAAACAAATGAGTTAGAAGGCAACATTCATTTCAAATATATCGTTGATGTAATCAAATATGTTTGGTAGTACAGTTGTTGGAAATACTCGTACAACGCGGTTTCGATATAACGCGGGATTTTTACAGCGCGGTTTTGATATAACGCAGAATTTATACAGCGCGGTTTTGATATAACGCGATTGACAAATTGTGGCGATCCTCGTATAACGCGGGAGTTATACAGCGCAGTTTCAATATAACACGATTTGCAAATTGTGGCGATCCTCGTATAACGCGGGATTTATATAGTAGACTCCTGTATAGCGCTGTTAATACGTTACGCGTTGTACGAAATCGCGTTGTAGGAATTCGCGTTATAGGAACTCGCGTTGTAGGAATTCACGTTATAAGAATTCGCGTTATAGGAATTCGCATTATAGGAACTCGCGTTATAGGAATTCGCTTTATAAGAACTCGCGTTGTAGGAACTCGACTTATTGGAAATCGCGTTATTGGGACTTGCGTTGTAGGAACTCGCGTTATAGGAATTCGCATTATAGGAACTCGCGTTATAGGAATTCGCGTTGTAGGAACCCGCGTTATACGAGGGTTACCAGCACAGTAGACTCCCTTCTAACGCGGTTAATACGTCACGCGTTGTACGAAATCGCGTTATAGGAAATTGTAGATAACAAGCTATGCTATGCTCGCCTAAAGTAACCGGGGAATCCCCGCATTTTATTATACAGCGCGTGGTACTAGAATCACGTTATATAAAAAAGTCGTCGCAATATCTCCAGCGCGTTGTAGGAACTCGCGTTATACGAGGGTTACCAGCACAGTAGACTCCCTTCTAACGCGGTTAATACGTCACGCGTTGTACGAAATCGCGTTCTAGGAAATTGTAGATAACAAGCTATGCTATGCTCGACTAAAGTAACCGGGGAATCCCCGCATTTTATTATACAGCGCGTGGTACTAGAATCACGTTATATAAAAAAGTCGTCGCAATATCTCCAGCGCGTTGTAGGAACTCGCGTTATACGAGGGTTACCAGCACAGTAGACTCCCTTCTAACGCGGTTAATACGTCACGCGTTGTACGAAATCGCGTTATAGGAAATTGTAGATAACAAGCTATGCTATGCTCGACTAAAGTAACCGGGGAATCCCCGCATTTTATTATCCACCGCGTGGTACTAGAATCGCGTTATATAAAAAAGTCGTCGTAATATCTTTAGCGCGTTATAGGAATTCGCATTGTAGGAGTTTGTGTTCTAGGAATTCGCGTTATAGGAATTCGCACTATAGGAACTCGCGTTATTGGAATTCGCTTTATAAGAACTCGCGTTGTAGGAACTCGACTTATTGGAAATCGGATTATTGGGACTTGCGTTGTAGGAACTCGCGTTATAGGAATTCGCGTTGTAGGAACTCGCGTTATACGAGGGTTACCAGCACAGTCGACTCCCGTGTAACGCGGTTAATACGTTACGCGTTGTACGAAATCGCGTTCTAGCAAATTGTAGATAACAAGCTATGCTATGCTCGACTAAAGTAACCGGGGAATCCCCTAACTCCATACTTGCCATCTCAGAATCCGCGTGATCGAATTTCCAATCTACATGCAGTTTCCCCGCTCGATTCGCGCGAATGCATTATTGCATATTAATGCATACCTAGTAGATCTATGTACTCTCCTTTGTACTCTTTTACGAAAGTGGAATATCCTTGGAGAATTGAACAATCCTCGCAGATTTTTCCGATTCAGATTGTGCAAGGAACGAGGAGAAAGAAAGTAAAGAAAGCGCGAAGAGAAATGTACGGTCGACGAATAACGTGTTGTGCCAGAACTGCCGGAGGCTCGATCACTGTAATATTATCGATCAACTCAGTATTCCCTCTTTTTGCAACTTTTCTGCTCATCTCGTAGTAGAACAGTTTCGAATACGTAAGGAAATAATATTCTCGGAAACAGAGTAGGAAATGTGTGTAAAAAACCGACATATTTAGTTGAAATCATAGAAAGAATTACAGCTGCTTCATATTTCACTCGTTTTTTTCACTGAAAAATCCTTTCAGAACACGGCATCACGCGAGTGCTTCCAATTTAGTAATAAAGTAAATCTGTGCGTTCGCAATTCAGTTTATGATTATAAAATAAATCAGTTCATAATTCTCTCATTGAAAATTCTTATTTAAAATAAATTCTCTACGGTGGAAATTACAATTCGTTGTTAGTTTACATTTGTTTATATATATTATTATGGTTTGTACGTTTTACTAAAATATATTGTATTTATAATATGAAGGATCTCGTCAGAAGTTTTTGCACTTCAAATTAACCATTTCGCAGATCTTATTCACCCTTTCGCAAGTCATATTCACCCTTGCATTGATCAAAGTCACCCTCAAATTAACGTGAAATACTTATTTAACACCAAAAATATTCAAAGATATTTAATTTATAAACATTTTTGTTGGAGTATAAACGTTTTGTTTTATAAATAAATTTCCGGTCTGCAATTATAAATAGTTTCGGTGTTAAGTATTTTATGTTTATTGTTCAGTGAAGTTCGAAGTGCTGGATTTTTGACAAAATAATATTGATTTCATCCAAATTAATCCAATGATCGCTTGCGTGCTCTTTTTCCGTCGTTTTTCAAAAACGTAAAATTAACTTTATCCACTAGGATTATAATGCAAGTGAAATAAAACGAAGGAGTTTGCTTGTATTATTTTGAAAAATCTCTCTTTATATAACCGGAATTACTTTCACCCTCTATTTCTTTGTATTATGGGGAAAACTCGCGGATATCCCTTTTCTGCTCCCATTTATTTACTACGGAATTCCGAAGACAATGAAAAAACGCTTGAAAGAGCACTTGTGCGTGCTTCCCCTTACGCAGCTGCTATGGAAATATTTACTTGGCAAGAGGCAAATTTCCGCAGTTACCAGTAATTAAGGCTAAAAGCAGTCTCAGGATAATTAGCAATTAATCGCCCGTTCTAAAATGAATTCTATTATATCAAGTACGCAACAAGATAAATGGGAACCGTGCGCGGAAAGTAAGTTTGAAAGGACATTCCAGAAGGAACAGTAAATTTGATCAATTCTGGTGACCCTCGTATAACACGGTTTCGATATAACGCGGTTCACAAATTGTGGGGATCCTCGTATAACGCGGGGTTTGTAGAATGCGACTTTGATATAACGCGGTTCAAAAATTGTGGCGATCCTCGTATAACGCGGGGTTTGTAGAATGCGACTTTGATATAACGCGGTTCACAAATTGTGGCGATCCTCGTATAACGCGGGGTTTGTAGAATGCGACTTTGATATAACGCGGTTCATAAATTGTGGCGATCCTCGTATAACGCGGGGTTTGTAGAATGCGACTTTGATATAACGCGGTTCAAGAATTGTGGCGATCCTCGTATAACGCGGGGTTTGTAGAATGCGACTTTGATATAACGCGGTTCGCGAATTGTGGCGATCCTCGTAGAACGCGGGGTTTGTAGAATGCGACTTTGATATATCGCGGTTCACGAATTGTGGCGATCCTCGTATAACGCGGGGTTTTTAGAATGCGACTTTGATATAACGCGGTTCACAAATTGTGGGGATCCTCGTATAACGCGGGGTTTGTAGAATGCGACTTTGATATAACGCGGTTCACAAATTGTGGCGATCCTCGTAGAACGCGGGGTTTGTAGAATGCGACTTTGATATAACGCGGTTCAAGAATTGTGGCGATCCTCGTAGAACGCGGGGTTTGTAGAATGCGACTTTGATATAACGCGGTTCACAAATTGTGGCGATCCTCGTATAACGCGGGGTTTGTAGAATGCGACTTTGATATAACGCGGTTCGCGAATTGTGGCGATCCTCGTAGAACGCGGGATTTTTAGAATGCGACTTTGATATAACGCGGATCACGAATTGTGGCGATCCTCGTATAACGCGGGGTTTGTAGAATGCGACTTTCATATAACGCGGTTCAAGAATTGTGGCGATCCTCGTATAACGCGGGGTTTGTAGAATGCGACTTTGATATAACGCGGTTCGCGAATTGTGGCGATCCTCGTAGAACGCGGGATTTTTAGAATGCGACTTTGATATAACGCGGATCACGAATTGTGGCGATCCTCGTAGAACGCGGGGTTTGTAGAATGCGACTTTGATATAACGCGGTTCAAGAATTGTGGCGATCCTCGTAGAACGCGGGGTTTGTAGAATGCGACTTTGATATAACGCGGTTCACAAATTGTGGCGATCCTCGTATAACGCGGGGTTTGTAGAATGCGACTTTGATATAACGCGGTTCGCGAATTGTGGCGATCCTCGTAGAACGCGGGATTTTTAGAATGCGACTTTGATATAACGCGGATCACGAATTGTGGCGATCCTCGTATAACGCGGGGTTTGTAGAATGCGACTTTCATATAACGCGGTTCAAGAATTGTGGCGATCCTCGTATAACGCGGGGTTTGTAGAATGCGACTTTGATATAACGCGGTTCGCGAATTGTGGCGATCCTCGTAGAACGCGGGATTTTTAGAATGCGACTTTGATATAACGCGGATCACGAATTGTGGCGATCCTCGTATAACGCGGGGTTTGTAGAATGCGACTTTCATATAACGCGGTTCAAGAATTGTGGCGATCCTCGTATAACGCGGGGTTTGTAGAATGCGACTTTGATATAACGCGGTTCACAAATTGTGGCGATCCTCGTATAACGCGGGGTTTGTAGAATGCGACTTTGATATAACGCGGTTCACAAATTGTGGCGATCCTCGTAGAACACAGTACTTGTACAACGCGGTTTCGATATAACGCGTTCATAAATTCTGGCGATCCTCGTACAACGCGGGATTTATACAATGCGACTTCGATATAACGCGGTTCACAAATTCTGGCGATCCTCGTAGAACACAGTACTTGTACAACGCGGTTTCGATATAACGCGTTCATAAATTGTGGCGATCCTCGTACAACGCGGGATTTATACAATGCGATCTCCCAAGATTTTATTATAATAAATATTGTAGTTTAAATAACAAAGTTCAGTTATTATTGGGTTGAACGGAAAGTTCATGCGTTTTGGATGGGACGCCTATGTACGGTGGGATATGAAGGGAATCATTTATTATGAACATTTGCAAGCAAATAAAACAATTCATTCAGAAGTTTATTGTCAGAAATTGCAATTGCAATCACGGTTAATACGATAGATTCCACAAATCTGAAAAATTAGGTGCTTTGATACATCCATTGGTACCTGAATTTATTTTTCGAATTGGATAAAAGCTTTTTTATGATACACTTCGACCACTCTATTGTACATTTTATTTATAGCCCTCTTAATCTCTCTCGTATTAAACAACCGTATATCGTAGTTTGATTCCAAGTTATATCGGTTTTATACACTGAAATTTATGGAAAACCGTAAATCGCCATTCGCCTCCCAATGTTCGTTTATAAACTAACATCCATGTTAACAAATTTGTTTATAACACTGTCATTCTTGTTATTTTTATATCCGATGATATAATAGTTCGATACTTCAGAATGAATTGCTACCCTCAGCCTGATTCGAAGGATTTTACTTATTAAAATGACAAAAGCAACGAAAATTCTACCACATAAAGTGAGGTTATCGTAACCCAACCAAACCTAACCTAAAATGAGCTATCTCCAACTCGTTAGCCGAGGATGACGATGTAACTCATCCTATCTTGCGAAAAGTCTGGAAACAGTCCAATATCCAACAGGGGAAGCATTTTCGTTGAAAACACTAAAAGACAAAGTTTTCGGATTTCAATCGTCCAATCAGATCAGCTCATTATTGCCAACCAATCGCTTCCGGTGCAAAGGGATAACTTACATTAACCCTTTCCACTTGAAAGGCGCCTCTCAGTCACCACTCAGTTCCTTGATATTCTTCGAGTTAAAGAGAAAAGAGTTAAAAATGAAAGACCGATATATCGGCTCAAGTTGTTTCTCAGAACAGCCGCAGTGTGGATACATCGGCTGGTACTAAAAGGGTTAAGATAAAGTGACCTTGTCACATAAAATTTGTATCACATGCTTTCGTAAAAGCAATACCAGCACAAATGCGACGCATTGTCAAAACTGTTTTGATGTCCCGAAGCAGAGCAGTGATCGATTACTGTCAGAATCGATCGGACCAATAGCAGTGTATCATCCGAGCTCCCCATTGGCTAACTCGTGAAGACAGCCGGCACCTTATCTATCATGCTCCGAATATAGGACAAAGGATAATAAATGGTTACATCGTCCTGGCCGGCATTAAAAACGATGGACCGAGTTCCGCTTCGAAGCTGGACAATTTTCAATCACTTAGACAACTACGATGATACAAATCAGTGGTGCCAACCTGTTTTTGGCAATTTGTTGGCATCATATAATTCTTATTATTTAAAAAGTTAACTCCCATTCACGTGGAGGAAGCCTAGGAAGCCAGTAACTTGTTCTTAACACTTAGACGGCCGCTCATTTGACGCAAAGTCGCGCTACTACCGCCGGCACCTCTCGCGTACTGAAATACGGAAAGTTCACAAAACCAATAATTTGAGAATGAAAAAACGCCAATAAACTCGTAACAATTGGAAAGCAGTAACTCAAAAACAGTTAAAAAGGATTAATATACAAACGTCGAATCTACGATCTCGAAATACTTATATAATGCTGGTCTAAGATTGCTAGTGCGAAGTCACATTTACGTGACAGCGGCCGATAACCGCTGGCTCTCGAAGTCACGCACACGTGACAGCGGCCGTCAAAGTGTTAACAAAACGGAAAGTTGACAAAACCAATAATTTGAGAATTAAAAAACGCCAATAAACTCGTAACAATTGGAAAGCAGTAACTCAAAAACAGTTAAAATCAATTAATATACAAACATCAAATCTACGATCTCGAAATACTTATATAATGCTGGTCTAAGATTGCTAGTGCGAAGTCACATTTACGTGACACCGGCCGATAACCGCTGGCTCTCGAAGTCACGCACACGTGACAGCGGCCTCGTCTACGTCTTCCGGTATAGCAATCCCTTAAAACGGTAGAAGAATATGAATTGAAGACTCCTCGTAGAAAACACTGTAAGTACGGAAACTGAAATTCTTCAGGAAAGAGAAAGAACCAGCGTACAATCTTTTAGCAATATTATTAACTATTTATAAAAGAAAATTGTACTCAAATTGTATACTACAGTATTACCACTGGTATGCAGAACATTTAACGATCGAGGAAACAATTGTTTCCCTGGCACTTTCAGTGTTTGCACAAGGAGTCTTCATCTATTGTATTGGATAGAAATGTAAAGCAGTTTCTCCTGCTATTTCTGCAGGGAAATTTAGAAAGGCATGTTTTATAACGTTCTCGTATTTTCATGTTTCATGGAATACCAAGAAAGTTGTATGCCAAACAATTATTTATAGCATTTTCAATGTTAACATTCTCGACCTGGCTTGTATTGGGAGTAATATTAATTTAGAAAGTTTACCGAATTGTTTCCAGGACCTGCATAGCGTGGACCTCGAGGAATTCAAACATGGCGGGACCAATATCACTGCCTTCCGATTGGTGGACCCTGAGAAACCGGAAATCCAGAAAGCGGTTCAAGACTGGATATATGGCGAGAAGCGTTACAACCGCGAACTCGATATGGGTCAAAGTTCGAATAAGGTAAGTCTCCAAAATAATAATATTCTTGCATAATTAATATAAAATAAAATGGATTAACAGTTAGATCGCATATTTTCGTCGATTTTGTAAAAAACGCCTTGCAAATCCATATAAAAATGGATGGCACCACAGAAAAAAATACTTTCAGGATTAACACGTTGTCTGCCGCAGGGGAGCCCCCGATTTACACGGCATTTGAATTGTACGATTTCAGTTTAACACGCTTCAAGAAATGTGGAAGAAAATATGTACTTTTGAATTATGTTATGTATATCTTGCTTTAAATGAAGGAATTTTTATTTCAAAATATGAACTCTGATTTTTTTTTGTAAATACGTAAAATTGTTTCGTATGGATTTGTTAAATTTATTGTATATTTATTTTCAATGTCAAATGCGGATTCGCAGTGCACGATTTCAATTTACACGGCATTTTCGGGCAGCCAATCTACCGTGTATATCGAGGTTCATTTTTAGTATCGTGTTATACGGATTTCTGACCGGCAGTCAACGTGTTAATACGATAACATATCTTGTTGATATATATATGTATGAATTTGAGAAATATTAATGCATTTTTTATATTAAAAATCAAGAAAGCAACTCCTCGCAGCTGTGAACGAACTGTTTATATCTTATAAAAAGATAAATATAAGTTGCTGGTTCCATGTACAGTGAGTGTCAAAAGTATTCGTAGAGCGGCAAATTTGAACAACAACCTCGTGGAACTTTGTTATCTCATCAAGCAAATTGTGAATATTTCCATGAAAAATATGAATAAATTACATATTTCTTATGAATTCAGTGCGAAGATCTCAAAGAATATGTACATACAACTTTTTTGTAAAATGTTTTAAAAAAACAATGTTTTCGGAGGTTTTTGTAAAAATTCGCTCATCTAATTAGAAAGGATTTTAGAAAGATACATTTGTTAGAAATTAAAGGGAGTCGTACCAACCTCAGCTGGGAAATTATCAGATATTGTGGAATGTTTGATTAGTATAATATTAACACGGAATTCTGGGAACGCGGTTTCGATATAACACGGAATTCTTAGAACACGGTTCAGATATAACACGAAATTCTGGTAAAACAGTTCTGTTATAACACGGTTTCGATATAACACGGAATTCTGGGAACACGGTTTCCATATAACACGGAATTCCGGGAACATGGTTTCAATAAAACACTTAATTCTGGGACCACGGTTTCGATAAAACACTTCATTCCGGGAACACGGTTTCGATATAACACGGAGTTCCGGGAACACGGTTTTGATATAACACGGAGTTCCGGGAACACGGTTCAGATATAACATGAAATTATGGTAACACAGTTCTGATATAACACGGTTTCGATATAACACGGAATTCCGGGAACATGCTTTCGATAAAACACTTAATTCTAGGAACACGGTTTCGATAAAACACTTAATTCCGGGAACACGGTTTCGATAAAACACTTCATTCCGGGAGTACAGTTTCAATATAACACGAAACGCATTCCTCTAATGTTTACTACTTCCAAGTTTCGCTTAACACCGATTCAATACAACACGCATCGAATTAATCATGTTATGAGAAATTCGACTGTAATAACATTCTAACCTCACATTCTTCGCGTAAACGCGCTCGACATCTACATCGATCTCGCTCATCGGCTTCTATTCGAAAGTTAGCAGAAGCTACCTCTTTAGTCCCATCGAGAATAACGGAGGAAACGTAATAATTGGATATTACCTATTCAAAAGTTGAATAGTGCCGCGGGAAATTCAATTTCCGGTGGCACGTGCCGAATCTTATAAGAATGCAAATACCACGAAGGGCAAACTGCGACGAGTTTCGCGTCAGATTCTGCGGCTGAACTTTTCTTCGAGATAAAGACGATAAAAGATCGTTTTATCTGTAAAAACTTTCATCTACAGATACGTAAAGACAATTGCACTTATACAGATGAATCACAAACACGAGAATTGTATTTAGGAAGTCCAAAAGTAGTCTTAACCCTTTCGAGATTAATGAGGGGACATGCACGAATCTCTGGTATTTTCTGAAAAAACTGATGTGCAAAATAAAGTGGTTTTGAGGAAAGAGGAATGTATAAGTACAGTCGGGGCCACAATTAAGTGGACACCCGCGTATCATATGTGAAAACGTCGCATTTCAGTGATTTTTTCTAATTAACCCTTTGACTGCTAAAGGCGTATATATACGTCCTAACAAATCCATCAATATATACGAAAAGCGTATATATACGCCCTCACAAATCCATCAATATATACGCCCTAACAAATCCATCAATATATACGAAAAGCGTATATATACGCCCTAACAAATCCATCAATATATACGAAAAGCGTATATATACGCCCTAACAAATCCATCAATATATACGAAAAGCGTATATATACGCCCTCACAAATCCATCAATATATACGCCCTAACAAATCCATCAATATATACGAAAAGCGTATATATACGCCCTAACAAATCCATAAATATATACGAAAAGCGTATATATACGCCCTCACAAATCCATCAATATATACGCCCTAACAAATCCATCAATATATACGAAAACGTTTTCGTCACACTGGCTTCATCGTTTTTTGCAAATTATATAAAATTTCGCAGTATATAAAAAGTTGGAAAAGAGTTGTGGAAATAAATGGTGACTGCTTCGTCAGATAACATTACTTTCCAGAATGCCCGGAGTATTTGAATTTTGAGTTAAAAATGGGAATTACAGGAACAATGTTTCTTTCTCTTTGAGTAATCTTGTTTTCCAACGATATTTTCTTGTATGGTTTCTTTCCAATATCGTAAATAATGTCTCTTGTAAATAACATCTTAGTTGAACTATACGTACTATGCGATTCATGATTCCATTTATAATTCAGCAGACTGTGTTCTTTACGTTGCCATCCGCTTGATGTCGATATTAATCATATTTTATAACTCACTTGATTTCGTTTCGAGGATACTTCCATAATAAAAATGAATATTTCATGCCCTGCCGTAAATTACAACAACTCGCGGATTAACACGTTGAGCGCCACGCATAAAGACGTGTTATACGAGACCTCGCGATACGCGTTCGAAAATCCATATAAAGTGTAAGAAAATTGTTTAACACTTTGAACGCCGAGTCGAAAGGACGTTGATGGACGTGTTTCATGTTTTAGTTGATTAAGTGTTCGAATTATCTTATCATATATATATAGCTAAATTAATTCAGACTTACAACATGAAAAGATTCTCACCCCTGCATTGGATCCTCCGCGTTTCTAAACGGCCTTGCCCTTTTTTCATGGTTTATTAGACAAAAAAAACACGATGAGGGAAACTTGTATTATGGCTATCCAGAAGTACGATCCGCTTCTAATTGGTAGTTCGTTGGACAATACGTTCCTAGTTGCTCGCCCAAAATTATATCATCGCGTGCATCTGGCACCGCATCAACCGTGGGAAAGTTGAGGAGGAAATTTCGGCATTTGGTAATTGCGTTATAAGAACATCTGTTGCATCCAGCGCCAGATTTTCGGCCCTTAAAAGGGCGAAACTGTTTTGCTACGCGTGCACGTATGGCTAAACTTTCTAATAGCTTTTTGCGAATAGTTTCTATCACGTACTTTCCACGTTATGGACATTCATCTAACGGACTCGCATTATCACTGCAACCATATTTTGATACCATGTCTACATTTTGTTTGGTTCTGTAATCATTCATACAGTAATTATTCTGTATTTAGAATAAAATTGCCCAAAGTTCGCGCAGTCTCCGCCTCCTTTTCTCCCCACCACTGCTTTAGCCCCGCCTCCCGTAACGTCATAGTGGGACTAAGACAAATAGCTGTTCGGAGCAGGGAATGGGAGTGGGGGATCTGCGCAGAACAAACGAAACTCGTCCGAACTTTTGGCAATCTAATTCCAACCCAGCAGATCCTGAATGAAGGAATAAGATTGCCCGGAGCTCGCGCAGTCCCCGCCTCCTTTTCTCCCCACCACTGCTTTAGCCCCGCCTTCCGTAACGTCTTAGTGGGACTAAGACCAATAGCGCGCTCGGAGCAGGGAGTGGGAGTGGGGGATCTGCGCAGAACGAACGAAACTCGTTCGAACTCTGGGTAATCTTATTCTAAATACGAAATTGTCAGTTATGTTTACACATTTATTTATACATAAATTATGGCCGGAAGAAATAAGTTCATTAATGGATTATATTATTCGGATTATGTATATAAACTGAAAGTATATAAAATCTGGAAGAATTCGCCGTGGTATATTGGAATAATTGAACTGAAAATGGCGGAAAAGTAATTTCGACTCCTTTAGTAGTTCTAGTGTTAAACTCGCGTGAACGCCGTGGCAAACGTATTTAATTGTTTACCTCGGAAATAACCTTTTTCGTTCGATTTCGATTACGTGGAAATACTCATTTAGGAGTGGTCCAATAAAGATGTTAATGGTTGCCATTCGATTTTCAATCGATAGCGCACATTTACCGTTTCAGTACTTGGATTCCTTCCAAATGCTGAAAAGTGTCGAAGTGCGGATACTTTCCAAGCAGACGAAGTGTTTTGTCGCTGAGAAACGTGGTCGGATTAGTTACGTCGAAGTTTCTTATCTCCGTTATAATCTTCGATAGTTTCTACTTGTTTTTAAAACGGTATTTTACTGTATTTGTCGAGTAACATTTAACATTGGAATTACGAAAGGAGCATAAAAGTTACGTGATTCTAAGAAAGCCGCGTTTAAATTTGAACGCGATTTTCATACATTTATGCATCTTTCGCTGTACAACGTGAAGTGAGCGGAACTCGGGTGCGCGCGCAGTGAGCCAGTAGTTCTGCGTTCCGCTAACTTCACATTGTACAGTGGAAGATACATAAATGAATGGAAATCGCGTCTGATTTTAAAGTTCTTTTTTGAAAAACGTCATCGCGCAGGTATTTTGTTCAGTAAATAATTACTAAAGATAGAAATCCGCGAATATTTATTATATAATATATGTTTGTCCATCAGACTTGGTTCGCAATACAATTATTCTTACAATGTGAAGAATTAACGTTAAATTTACAAAAATAAGTCGGACCCATCCAATTCGAAAGAACTAAATTGCGAGCGCGCTTACAATTCTTGTATAACTTTTGTTTAAAATTTATAACTTAATATCGTTTTGGGTATCCTTTGTTTTTTCAAACATTTTTTAACCTATTTTTCATGGTCCTGGTCCTGTTGTGGTGCATTCTAAAAATCAGTAATAGAAACTGCATTCTTCTAACTTTTTGTCAATTTTTAATAATCTCAAATATTATGAAACTCTTCTGCAAAGGGATGTAATATAGCAGCTCTACTTTTCTCTGTGTTCTATTCAGTTGGACGTTTTATGTACAAAAAAGCGTCACTTCCGTTCTACGGCTTGAATATGCTCTTGATCTGTCACTCTGTACACCGTCTGATCGTTTTTTAAATTTCTGCGAGAAAAAGTATGCGCCGGACGAATTTCTCATAACGGATGAAGCCCGGAAGAATGACAAGACACTTGGGAGAGATATCAAAAGAAGTTTTCTCTGTGTTTTTAAAGGTGCGAAAAAGCTTGAATTGAAGAGCGTGCACTGAATCATAGTGTTACAAAGCTGAATGAACATTTTTGTGAAAATGCATATAGAAGTAACCCTCGTACAACGCGGGTCTTATATAACCTGGTTTCGATATTACGCGGTTCACTAATTGTGGCGCTTCATATATTATATAACGTGGTTTTGATATAACGTGGTCTACAAATTCTGGCGATCCTCGTACAACGCGGGTCTTATATAACCTGGTTTCGATATAACGCGGTTCACTCATTGTGGCGCTTCATATATTATAGAACGTGGTTTTGATATAACGTGGTCTACAAATTCTGGCGATCCTCGTATAACGCGGTCCACAAATTCTGGAAATCCTCGTATAACGCGGTCCACAAATTCTGGCGATCCTCGTATAACGCGGTCCACAAATTCTAGCGATCTTCGTATAACGCGGTTCACTAACTGTGGCGATCCTTATACAACGCATACCACAAATTCTGGCGATCCTCGTATAACACTGTCCTTAAATTCTGGAAATCCTCGTATAACGCGGTCCACAAATTCTAGTGATCCTTGTATAACGCGATTCACTAACTGTGGCGATCCTTATACAACGCGGTCCACAAATTCTATCGATCCTCGTATAACGCGGTTCACTAACTGTGGCAATCCTTATACAACGCGGTCCACAAATTCTGGCGATCCTCGTATAACGCGGTCCACAAATTCTGGCGATCCTCGTATAACGCGGTCCACAAATTCTAGCGATCCTTGTCTAACGCGGTTCACTAACTGTGGCGATCCTTATACAACGCGGTCCACAAATTCTGGCGATCCTCGTATAACGCGATCCACAAATTCTAGCGATCCTTGTCTAACGCGGTTCACTAACTGTGGCGATCCTTATACAACGCGGTCCACAAATTCTGGCAATCCTTGTACAACGCTGTTCACTTACGGTGGCAATCCTTTTACAACGCGCTTTCGATATAACGTGATCCACAAATTCGTACAACGCAGTTTCCATATAACGTGATCCACAAATTCGTACAATGCGGTTTCTTTTATAACCTGCTCCACAAATTGTGCCCCACATTTATTTAACTACAATGTGGAATGATAGGTAGATATTTAATTTCTACTTTTTGTCTCAAACGCCAAAAAGGTATAAAGCAGAAAACATGATCAATTTCAAATAACAGGAAAGCAAATAGTCCATTAAAATTAAGGAGAAAAAGTTAATAGCGAAGCACAACTCAGGTGGAAGATAGCCTGAAGTATTATGATGACGCGGGGCATTATATTTTTCTTTCTTTTATGCTTTTTATCTTTTCTGTGCTTCCATTTTCTCCTTTTCTTTGGAAGCCACGTTTCCTCGTTTGATCTCTGACCCGTTCATAATGCGCAGAGAACGACTCTACTCACAATGCTGCAAACGTTCTCCTGAATAAGATATATCTACAATGTAGATTCTACACGTGCAGATCTTCCGAGATTTCAACGATTCTTATTTATAACGTACGCACTTACCTTCCGTCCTTTTTTGGATTTCACTCTACCAAAATAAAACTTCAAAATACTTATCGATATAAATGTATGACGTGTTAATCAAGCTTTCAATTAACACAAACTTTATTGTAATACAAGAATTTTGTAACAAAAACTGGAATTTAAGTAAACCATCGCAGAATTAACCAAGCCATTAGCCGAGGCAGACTAAACTTGTAAATATTTTGGTTTCACGCGGACCAAATTTCTACGGTACGAATACTTCTGTGGCTGACTGTACCCTTGTTCCGCAGATGCGAGGAGTATTCTTTCAAAAGTTACTGGCGGTGGAATTTACTGTTTGAAATACTTGAATACTATTTTAATTATGAACTAATCATCTCTTTTTTTCATGCTTTCGTGGATTAGAATAATCTCACCTGTATAAAGGTAAGGACGTGTCAATGAATACCTGAAATTCGCACAGCACGTATTAATTCAAGCTTTAAATATTTTTCGTTAAAGTGGGGATTAACGATTTTTATTTTGATAAAAAAAGCTTTCTCGTTGAATTAATCTTTTTGTTTTAAATATTTTTCGTTAAAGTGGGACGCCATCTTCGAATCCCGGAATGATAGACGTCAAATCTGATTCGGCCGGTAATTATGAAAATACCGAGCAAGGAAAATAAGGGAACACGAGAATTCCAAAAATACTGAAACTTTCCACAAACATAGAGTAATTCATCCAGAATCCGAAGCTATTTTTCGTTGGCGTCCAAAAACGGTTTAAAGGGGTGAAATCGCTTCTCAAAGAAAAAGTGATTATGTTCTTTTCGGCTATTATCCCCAAAACTTTTGACCGGGAGTGTACAGCAATGAGTAAAACTGCTTTTGCATGAAATTCAGCAGCACAATAATTATGTCAGCGCCGTCGTATCGTATCTCGTTCGAATGCAACTGACAAAATCAGTAAAAATATGAATGATAGCAATATTTGGTGCATTAATCACAGTTCGGTACAAATTATTTGTTTCGAATATTTTTCATTAAATTGGGGATTAATGATTAATTGTTTAAATCGAAGCATTTTTCTCAAGCTAAATTATTTGTTTCGAATATTTTTCATTAAATTGGGGATTAATGATTAATTGTTTAAATCGAAGCATTTTTCTCAAGCTAAATTATTTGTTTCGAATATTTCTCATTAAATTGGGGATTAATGATTAATTGTTTAAATCGAAGCATTTTTCTCAAGCTAAATTATTTGTTTCGAATATTTCTCATTAAATTGGGGATTAATGATTAATTGTTTAAATCGAAGCATTTTTCTCAAGCTAAATTATTTGTTTCGAATATTTTTCATTAAATTGGGGATTAATGATTAATTGTTTAAATCGAAGCATTTTTCTCAAGCTAAATTATTTGTTTCGAATATTTTTCATTAAATTGGGGATTAATGATTAATTGTTTAAATCGAAGCATTTTTGTCAAGCTAAATTATTTGTTTCGAATATTTCTCATTAAATTGGGGATTAATGATTAATTGTTTAAATCGAAGCATTTTTCTCAAGCTAAATTATTTGTTTCGAATATTTCTCATTAAATTGGGGATTAATGATTAATTGTTTAAATCGAAGCATTTTTCTCAAGCTAAATTATTTGTTTCGAATATTTTTCATTAAATTGGGGATTAATGATTAATTGTTTAAATCGAAGCATTTTTCTCAAGCTAAATTATTTGTTTTGAATATTTTTCATTAAATTGGGGATTAATGATTAATTGTTTAAATCGAAGCATTTTTCTCAAGCTAAATTATTTGTTTCGAATATTTTTCATTAAATTGGGGATTAATGATTAATTGTTTAAATCGAAGCTTTTTAATAAATCGCAGCACAATAATTATGTCAGCGCCGTCGTATCGTATCTCGTTCGAATGCAACTGACAAAATCAGTAAAAATATGAATGATAGCAATATTTGGTGCATAAATCACAGTTCGGTACAAATTTGTATCCGGTGTCGATACATGTTTCAATCCATGAGAGTTAGAAACCCTGACATCTGTACGTGAAATGAAGTGAGTCGAATTGGATGTGAATTTTCGTGTCGAGTCAGATTTTACTGTCACATTGACAAGTCTCTTATAAAATGAAGCTACGAACAACATATAACTAAAGGGTTATTACTATTAAATAATGAATTATCTGCAACAGTGTGACTTCAACATCCGCACGAACGTTTTCCAGCACATAATATTACGTATTTAATTCTATTAGTTATAATATTAACCCTTTGCACTCCGAGTGTTTTTTTCTGTTTTACTAAAAAAAAAAGATCTGTTGTTATCAATTAAATATGCAATGAAAGCATATGGCGCAATAACGGCGCCTACGGAGTTAGTGCACTGATAGCACTGGCGCAATAGCGGCGCATATGGAGTGCAAAGGGTTAACAACCATTTTGCATGATGCTTTGGGAGCTGTCTCTTTAGCTGAATGCCGGTAACGTAATTCTACGTCATTTTAAATTTGTTAACTGAATACTGGCAACGTAGTCCTACGTCATTTCAAAATTGGCGCTCCTGCTAGCCGTGAGACTCATATATCACACCAGATGGCTGAATACAATTTTCATTAGTCTAATAAATATATGAACGTTCAATAAATAAGTGAACAATAATATTGCAATTATCCAAACTATAATAATATCGATCGATCGAAACTATAATAATTCGACATGCATACACTTCATCTATGTGATCTACTGTTTGACTTATGACTTTTCATTTCTCTTGTATTTTGTTTTTGTATCTGTACTAAACACAGGGACTTTTCCCGTTAATATATCAATAAATATTAATATCATATAATATCGGTGAATACAGCCATGAATACAACCCGTAGCAGTATTCAGCTACTAGATTCTAACCTAACAAATTCCAAACACTCGAAGGGTTCTCTTCTGCTTTCAGACTGAAACATCTCTGATGTACGATGCTGTTCATCTATTCGCGAAGGCACTCCACGATTTGGACACGTCACAACAAATCGATATTAAACCGTTATCTTGTGAGTCCACTGACACTTGGCCACACGGATACTCGCTGATTAATTACATGAAGATAGTAAGTAACGCGTCACCAATATATTAGTTAACCCATTGACTGCCACGCAAATTTAGCGCGTCTTGGTCCCTGGGCGCCACGGTTTGATTTTAACCCTTTGCGGTCGGTGTCCCCGTAGCGGGGACATTTCTAACTCGTCGTAGAAGTCGGTGTCCCCCTAGCGGGGACATTTTGAAATAGTCGTAGAAGTCAATAACCCCGCAGCGGGAACTTTAAATCCTGTACGGAAAAGTCATTGCGAAACGATAGATTTCCTCCGACCTACTGGTACTCCCAAAAGCGAAATCTGCCGATCGCAAAGGGTTAAAGGAAACATGAAGTTTTACAAAATATAATAATATTAAGTTACCGATCAAATATTGCAACGGCATTTACAATATTTTTATTGAAAAAAACAGTACGAGATAACTCGTAGCTGGCGTCACAAAATAAGACTTCTATGCTGGGTGCCACTACGAGATATCTCGTAGTTGGCAATTTTGGTACAGACGCTTACCACGAGATATCTCGTAGTTGGCAGTCAATGGGTTAACTTGTCTGATACGTGGACTAACCAGCTGATTGTTTTTGGCTACGTAGTGATAATTCATTATCAGCTACTCATAAGTAATCAAACTTTTCAATACTTTCGAAAACATCAGATTTTGAGAACAAAGGAATGCATAAACGTGGGAAACTGAGTTGTACACATAAATGGTGCATTAATATTATTAATATAAATAATTGGTTGCCACGAAGTTCTTCTTCGAAAACCTGCAATAAATTCTTGAAATCTATTTTTACTTTCGAAAACATCAGATTTTGACAAAAAAGGAATGCATAAACGTGGGAAACTGAGTTGTACACATAAATGGTGCATTAATATTATTAATATAAATAATTGGTTGCCACGAAGTTCTTCTTCGAAAACCTGCAATAAATTCTTGAAATCTATTTTTACTTTCGAAAACATCAGATTTTGACAAAAAAGGAATGCATAAACGTGGGAAACTGAGTTGTACACATAAATGGTGCATTAATATTATTAATATAAATAATTGGTTGCCACGAAGTTCTTCTTCGAAAATCTGCAATAAATTCTTGAAATCTATTTTTAATTCCGATAATTATTATTAATATTGTTTATTAAATGTGTTAGTAATTAATGGAAACGCAGATCATAATATTCCACGGTGATAAAAGTCGCAGGTTGAATATTATACGTTAATGCGTAACTTAATATTCTCGCGGAGAACATTTTCCTGTATTTCACCCTCTGCGCTTGCGCACTGGGATACTCGGCAAGGTACTTCTACCGTCTCGGATGAAAGCCGGAATATTCCCGGTTCGTTTACTTTACACAATCTATGAATAGAAGATTGGGCTGCAGCGTTAATGTAAAAAATAAGCAAATCCAACCAAAACCAAAGAGATCGGGCAACCGTAAAGTGTTAATAATATACTGCGCCACTGATTTGTAGAAAGGATACGTACCATGCTTGTTATAATGAATATTCTTATTAATACTCATTTTTGAGTAATACAGGCTTTGCATTCCAAATTGATCATTTTGCAGATCATATTCACCTTTTTGCACTCCAAGTTGATCATTTTGCAGTGAATATGAACCTTTTTGCACTCTAAATTGATCATGTTGCAGATCACATTCACCTTTTTGCACTCCAAATTGATCATTTTGCAGTGAATATGAACCTTTTTGCACTCCAAATTGATCATTTTGCAGTGAATATGAACCTTTTTGCACTCCAAATTGATCATTTTGCAGTGAATATGAACCTTTTTGCACTCCAAATTGATCATTTTGCAGTGAATATGAACCTTTTTGCACTCCAAATTGATCATTTTGCGGATCATATTCACCTTTTTGCACTCCAAATTGATCATTTTGTAGATCATATTCACCTTTCGCACTCCAAATTGATCATTTTGTGGATCGCATTCACCTTTTTGCACTCCAAATTGACCCTTTTGCAGATCATATTCACCTTTTGCACTCCAAATTGATCATTTTGTGGATCATATTCACATTTTTGCACTCCAAATTAACCATTTTGTAGATCACATTCACCCCTTTTTGCACTCCAAATTGATCATTTTGCAGATCATATTCACCTTTTTGAACTTAAAATTAACCATTTTGTAGATCACATTCACCTTTTTGCACTCCAAATTGACCCTTTTGCGGATCGTATTCACCTTTTTGCACTCCAAATTGACCCTTTTGCAGATCATATTCACCTTTTTGCACTCCAAATTGACCCTTTTGCAGATCATATTCACCTTTTTGCACTCCAAATTGATTATTTGCAGTTCATATTCACCTTTTTGCACTCCAAATTGATTATTTTGCAGTTCATATTCACCTTTTTGCACTCAAAATTAACCATTTTACAAATCATATTCACCTTTTTGCACTTCAAATTAACCATTTTGCAGATCTACACCCTTTTGCAGATCACTTTCACCTCTTTGCACTCCAAATTAACCCCTTTGCAGATCATATTCACCATTCCGCAAATCAAATTCACCTTATTGCAAATCAAATTGACCCATTTGCAGATCATATTCACCTTTTTGCACACCAAATTCACCAATTTATAAATCATATTCACGTCTTTGCACTCCAAATTAACCCTTTCGCATACCAAATTCACCACTTCACTTTAAATTCGACTATATTTTTATTAAAGTGACTCAACTCTTGGCAAAATTTTGCAATTCCGTTCGCGGTAAATAATCTTGTCGATAATTAAAGTTTTATCTCCCGTTATCAGTGTTGAAGCTCATTATCATTACGTAATTTACAGCACGACAAAATCCATTTACAACGTCATATCGCTTAAAGAACTATTATTAATGTGGGCTCCAATCGGGCGCATTAAAATCATGTCAAACAATACTTGCCCGCGGTGTTTTGTTTATTGCTTATCCGAGGTTCCAAAACAATAATTTAATAAATCGTGCACGGATTCGCGCAGTAATTCTATTAGATTATAACGAAATGAGACAATTAATATGAAAGCAAATATGTACGTACAGTGAGTCACAAAAGTATTCGAACCCCGTCCTAATTGTCGACTTCAAACGATTGATATTCTTTTAGGACGCAAATTTGAAAACGCTTATCAATGTGAATGTATGACGTGCTAATCAAGCTTCCAATTGATACAAACTTTATAGTAATATAACAATTCAGTGCAACAAAACAGGAACTTAAGTAAACCATCACAGAATGAACGCCACAGAAGTATTCGTACCGTAGACATTTGGTCCGCGTGAAACCAAAATATTGACAAGTTTAGTCCGTCTCGGCTAACGGCTTGGTTCATTCCGTGATGCTTTACTTCAATTCCTGTTTCCGTTACACTGAATTCTTATACTACAATCAAGTTTTATATCAATTGAAAGCTCAATTAACCCTTAAAAGCTATCATCGAAAGAAGTCACGTTAATGTAAGTAAACGTACGTTTACAGCAAACGTGAGAGAACTGATCTGACGTTGTATGCTAACGTCGTCACTACTGATAGTCTGCATAAATTCCCAAAAATGAGTGTTACGAGTCGCTGCGTTGTTTAAAATGATTAAAACAACATTCGAATGGCATGAATTGTCAGCCATGACAGTATTAAGAGTTAACACGTCATACATTCACATTGATAATACCTCTGTGTTCGCTCACTGTATCTCCAAGTCGTTGATTCGCCAATTAATCGATAATGATCGAAAAGCACGGAATATCATCAGAGTGACAACATAATATTTCCGTTACCGACGGATAACACCCGCCGTTTTGTTAACGCGCGCATAATTCTGCGGACAGACGCTAATATAACGGGTGATCGAATACATAACCTGCACGGGGAATTAATATCGCGAAATTATGAACATGAACCGGTCGTCCGGGGGTCGTAATGCGCCGATCTACCGATATCCTTAATCGGTTTCTCTTTTCCGTCCCCTGAACCTATCTCGTGCTTATTAACGAACGTTGGCAGCACTGGGACCCGGGAATAGAAGCACTGCAGTGGTTATATACTCCTGCAGGACCAAATTAATCCCTTCTTCCTGTGCGGCTGTTGCAATTGTTCCACCAAACAATAGAAAGTTACTTGCAGTTTAAACGAAACCGTCGGCCCAGTTGACAAATTGTTGCTTGTGGTTTCGCGGACTGAATTCCGGCTGATGTCTACGTTTTCACTTCATAGATGGATGAAGTCTGAAGCGTGTGAAGTACCGCGAAATATATTGTAATATTGTTAATGTATATATTAATTATGACCTGCGAAAGGGTTAACTTGGAGTGCAAAGTCTGCATCAAAGGTTTCTTTACCGATAGTCAAACTGTTGAATCGATCGAGTACAAACGAATCAATTATCTTTCCATTTTGAATACAGCAAAATAATATATTAATTTTTATCGTGTTTCTAGTCGCGATAAAAATTCTGCAGATTTTCCGAATAAAGTGGTATAATTTATTTTTGCAATAAAACTCTGCGAATCTGTTTAAACACAGGTTAAAATTACGGAAACACGGTTCGCGTGCTTATTCCGCGAGATTCTTTTCAAATTTCCGTGAAAACGGGACGTCTGACGAGAGTTCTAATTACATTACGCGATAGAGCGGACATTTTTCTTTGGAAAACAGTCGTAACACATGCAAAGCAGATTTCAGGTTCCCACAGGAAAGTCAAAGAGTCGTGCGAGTAACGCGATGTTGGCAGAGGTTCTCTGCGAGCGTAGAGCGCATGCGCTAGAGCGCCCACTTCAAAAACACTCGTAGAATTAAAACCTATATAAATCGATTCTAAAGCTTTAAATCTAATTATTCCATAATCAACAATTTAATACAAAATATGAATAAATCATTCATATTTTGCGTATACTGTGCTATGTCTTATTTAGTCTTATTAACTTTGGTTTTTATCATATATTAATACGATACCAAAACTATGTAAAGTCTGTTCAGTTTTGCTGAGGACTGTACTGCTAGAATATATTCCCACGTTCATTAGTTGATATCCAATAAGCAGTCAGAGTTAAAATTCAATTCGCGTACGTTCATGAGCTAGCGATTAGAACTAGTCGCCCATAATTTTAGCATCAATTATACCTTGTACACCAGAGGGCAGTGTAGCGTGTAGGTTATGTAGACCTCGGTCATCGTACCAAATTTAATTACACGCTAAAGCTGTTCTACGAATATTGCAGAATATCTACATTCACATTCCGGGCTGCTACTCTTTACGAACATTGCAGAGTTTCGTTATCTCTCGAAATACGGACACTTTGGTTCACCTCATACGCGATATTACATATTTAGTAATATTTACATGAACATATTAAGTGGATACGAAGGATTTATTAAAGTTTCGTACCACGGTAGTTAATTTGTGCGCTGAAAGCAAATAAATGTAAATATTCGCGGGATTTATTTTGGGTGTTAAAGGGAATTAGAATATACAGGGTGATTCACTTAAGACTGGAAGTTGAAATATTTTTGAAATTGGTAATTATGTCGAAAAATGTTTCAGACAAAAGTTAACGGTTTTGAGGGGGACATTATTTGACATAATTAGCAGTTTTGTGAGTAGACGCGTAGAGGAGATTTGAAGGTCAAGCTTGTTTTTTTAAATGGGATTATATATATTTTAATACACTAATTAATTCGGCTCGTGATTCTCTATATAAAAGTATTAACCCGTGCATGTCGAAAAGTTGTTAGTTTAGAAGATATTTTGATTGAAATATTGTATGTACAGTAAGTGTAGAAAGTATTTGTACAGCAGCGAATTTTAATCAAACTCTCGTAGAACTTGGTTTATTTAAAACATTTGCACAAACAAGTGGTATGAACATATTCTCAGAGATGTTCAGAATGAATTTCATGAAACAAAATTTTGTTTATCCGTATTGTTTATGGAAGTATTAATAATTTCTTTCATGCGGGAACAAAGTTTGCACTCCATTTCCAGTGCAAAATGGTGAATATGATCTGCAAAAGTGTTAATATGCCGTGCGAAACCTGCCAGCAATAAATGCAATTTTTGCATTTCCTTCGTTCTCAAATATTCCAAAGGAAAATTGATTAAATAATTAATATCTTACAGTAAGGATACAAAATTGAAACTCGTGTAAACGATACAAAAACAAGATGAAATTGGATACCAAACGAGACACTTCTAATTTGATTAATATTTCCCTTCATATTCTATGAACCTTTCCCAACTTGTTGCAAGTTTTAGAATTCCCGTTTTATAAAAATCTACGTTTTTATTATTAAAAACTTCCGAAACTGTCTTGTTTCCTTTTTCTCCGTTTGCGAAGTTTCTATTCTCTAAATGTTTTTGAAATGTTAAGAGATGGTAATCCGTTGGAGAAAGTTAATAGAAATGGAGTTCTGATGCGCATGCGCGTGAACGTGGGCGTGAACATGCGCGTGAACATGCGCGTGGAGTGCAAAACCTGTACACTCAGTTATCCCAAATGCTTTAAAACGTTCGATTTGTGTAACTTTAGGTCGAGATGACTGGCCTAACAGGAATTATAAAGTTCGATCACCAAGGCTTCCGGTCTGACTTCATTCTTGACATTATTGAGCTCAATAATAAAGATGGCTTAAAGAAAATTGGAACTTGGAACAGCACCAAAGGCATCAATTTCACGAGGAGTTATGGCGACGTGTACACACAAATCGTCGAGAATCTTCAAAATAAGACTTTCATCGTGACAACAATATTAGTGAGTGCAAAAGATTATTATCACATATCGTCTATACTTCACCCACCATTTTGCAAATCGTTATCTGTTATAATAAATACCAACAAATACAGTCGAATCTCTTCATGCGTTGGATACGTACACTCCCGCTCAAAAGTATGCGTACATTCCTTAATTGTTACAACTACCTGAATATAACCTCGTAGAACGTTGGAAGAGTTGCAAAAATAAAAAAAAAATTCGGAGTATTTAAATTTTGATTTAAAAGTGCGCCCGAAAGTTTTCCAGTTTACTTTACTTATTTACAATTCATACATATATCGGTTATCAAAAGCTGTTCCGGTTTAAACAAATCATAAGCGAATAATGGAAGTTAACCTCAAAAGTCATGACAAGAGATATTCATGCCGAACGCAGCAATTCGAGATGTTTTTCGATATTTTCTCGTGACTATCGAATCAAGGAAACGAACCGTCGGTAAGGAAGATTCCTATTGGCAGAACGTTATATTGCCTCGAGTTTCCTCGAATAAACATGTCGGAATAAAAATACATATTTGCTCAACAAGATGGATGCTTTTGTCAACTGCAAACGGGATGGCATTCGTATTTACTTCTTACAACTTTCTTTGTCGTTCGTTATTGATTCTCTTTACTGATTTCTTTCATAATATCACATAACCAAGAAAATTCCTGCGGTTCTAGGGTTGCCTTATCAAACTGCGCATGCGCATACTCCGTCAATTAACACTGAAACTACCGAACTTATGCTCGGTTATATTTACACATTTAATTGCATAGAAATTATGGCTGAATTAAAATATATAAAATCTCGAACAACGCGCCGTTGCATATTGGAATAATCTTAATAAAAAGAGTAGGACGGTCAATTTGAGCGCTTCGGTAGCTTTAGCGTTAAAAGTGTGGTTATGTGTGATTATCACGTTCGCAACCAACTTCACACATGTGTGACGGTAGCCGACTTCCATAACAGCCCAGCGTACCAGATGTGTGAAGTTAGCCGAATTTGATTTATCGCTAAATAAATAATAACGCTGCCCCAAAAATTAGGAAACAAGATTTCATTTAATATTTATTAGATTTAAATCGTATATTTGAACACATCTGCAATATATTTTACTGAAATTGAAAAATTAAGCATAGACTCTATTTAACAGAGACTTTACCGGTGTGTAACATTTGCGGAAATTAATCATATAAAGTTTTAATAATGTGATGACGTATGTGGCAGAGTCAGTGCCGGATTATTTAAGTTAATAATCCTGCGTTCGATGGTGTTCTAAAAAGTTTCAAGAAATGGAATTATAATGAATATAAGATGGAGAAAAGAGATCTTTCCTTCAGCAGACTTTTTATTCATTACGCGCGAAGTGAGTAAAGTAGAGAGTTAAGAAATAAGGCTGTTATGCAATTTAATTGGAGCTTTCACGGTAAGCTCCAGTCGTATTATTTATTCTTGAGTTATGATAATCACTGTGACAACTCGAATCTCCGGGAACATATTAACGAGCTTCAAAGTTTTCGCGAAGAAAAATTCTCGAAATTATAATGTTTCTTTTAAAAGCGTTGCGAAAGGCAAGCAGAACAATAATAACAAATGTCAGTGGAATTCTATTTGGATGTTTATGAAAATTTCACTATGTGGTATAAATAATGTTATTTTGAATAAGAAATTTTAATTTTAAGTAAATAAATATTTTCTTTATAATATTGTTCTTCGAATTCCAATTATAAAACATATTAATGTAATGCTCTTTTTATATATAAGAACAATATTTTAACCCCTTGCGCTGTTCATTTGTCCCAAAAGTGGGAAGAACGTGCGTAGCACGTCCACCATATATTTCATTTAATATATTGTATGTCTAATATATTTAATTAGAACCGAGGCAGTACAATGAAATCGAAGCTCGCTTCGAATTACTTCGAATTATTCGAAAAATTGGTTTCATTCAAAAAGCGCAGATTGCTCCATACTTTTGAGCAAGAGTGTACATATTCAGCCGAAGACATATACTGTAGTACCTTCTATTTCGTATTCAATTCGTTCCAGAAACTCGTTCGAAGTCCGAATCAAGATTTTAGATTTGGAGTTTTTTTAATGTCAATAACTTCGAAAATTTCACCAAAATAATTTCAAGTTTATTTGATGAATTTTAATGATTACAACCTAGAAATAGAAGTGAAGAATAATTTTTTAATATAAAAATCCCAAGATCGAAAATATTGTTCCTGGACTATTTCGAACTTAGAAACGACGTTCGAACTTCGAATCACATTTCTTGCTT
The DNA here is from genome assembly GCA_910591585.2 of Nysson spinosus. Taxonomy (NCBI): domain Eukaryota; kingdom Metazoa; phylum Arthropoda; class Insecta; order Hymenoptera; family Crabronidae; genus Nysson; species Nysson spinosus. The sequence goes on from OU342855.1 coordinate 1,336,598, forward strand.
TCTCAAGCGTTTGAACTCTTGAACGTTCAAAGTAGATGCGTTTGAACTCTGGAACGTTAGAAGTTAGAAGCATTTGAACTCTGGAACGTTGGAAGTTAGAAGCATTTGAACTGTGGAACGTTCGAAGTTAGAAGCGTTTGAACTCTGGAACGTTCGAAGTTAGAAAGCTTTGAACTCTGAAACGTTCGAAGTTAGAAGCATTTGAACTCTGGAACGTTCAAAGTAGATGCGTTTGAACTCTGGAACGTTAGAAGTTAGAAGCATTTGAACTGTGGAACGTTCGAAGTTAGAAGCGTTTGAACTCTGGAACGTTCGAAGTTAGAAGCGTTTGAACTCTGGAACGTTCGAAGTTAGAAGCGTTTGAACTCTGAAACGTTCGAAGTTAGAAGCGTTTGAACTCTGGAACGTTCGAATTTAGAAGCGTTTGAACTCTGGAACGTTCGAAGTTAGAAGCGTTTGAACTCTGGAACGTTCGAAGTTAGAAAGCTTTGAACTCTGAAACGTTAGAAGTTAGAAGCATTTGAATTCTGGAACGTTCAAAGTAGATGCGTTTGAACTCTGGAACGTTAGAAGTTAGAAGCATTTGAACTCTGGAACGTTCAAAGTAGATGCGTTTGAACTCTGGAACGTTCGAAGTTCGAAGCGTTTGAACTCTGGAACGTTCGAATTTGGAAGCGTTTGAACCCTGGAACGTTCGAAGTTAGAAGCGTTTGAACTTTGGAACGTTCGAATTTAGAAGCGTTTGAACTCTGCAACGTTCGAAGTTAGAAGCGTTTGAACTCTGGAACGTTTGAAGTTCGAAGCGTTCGAAGTACGAGGTACCATTGTATTCCACTTGTGACGTCATCTGATTAACCTACAGAGCGCACCATATTGCATGAGGAAGGATTCGAGCGAGAAACTCACCGGAAATGCGCAGTTCGAAGGCTACAGCGTCGATTTGATTTACGAGATATCGAGGATTCTCGGCTTTAATTATACGTTCCGTTTGGTGCCGGATGGACGCTACGGATCGTACAACAAGCAGACCAAAGAGTGGGATGGTATGATGAAAGAACTTCTCGATCAGAAAGCTGATCTAGCGATTGCAGATCTTACGATCACTTACGATCGAGAGCAAGCGGTAGACTTTACGATGCCATTCATGAATTTAGGTAAACTGGACTATTTAACACGTTTTTAGCGAAGCGTTTCAGTCCACAGCTCAGCCCAGGTAACCTTTCACCCGGCGCGCGCAGTCCCGCCTACGTTTTCCTCCCACCACTGCCTTACGCCCGCCTTCTGTGACGTCACAGTGGGACTAAACCCAATAGCGTGGTCGGAGCAGGGAATGGTAGTGGGGGACCTGCGCACAACGAACGAAACTCGTCCGAACTCTGAGGCAATCTACTGACGTGTCGCGTTTAGTTGGATCAGCGCTCGCGCAGTCCCCACTGCCTGTTCCTCCCACCACTACCTTAGCCCCGCCTTCTGTGACGTCACAGCGGCACTAAGACCAATAGCGCGCTCGGAGCAGGGAGTGGTAGTGGGGACCTGCGCACAACCGACGCAAACTCGTCCGAGCCGAGTGAAAGGTTACCTGGGATGCGCTGTTTATATTCTTTGCGTTATCCGCCGCCACGTTTCGCAGTCGCTCAGAAAAGACTGACTGTTATAACTGACAGAGTGTCAGCGTATATTGAGTTATCAGGAAAGTTCGTGCTTTTCAGTAGCTTTCGGTGAAAAACTTGAGAAGTTCTGAGAGAATAGAATCTTCAAGTTGCGTGAAAAATGGAGAAAGGTTGTGAAACAAAACGGTGCATATATAATTGAATAAATATTGATCGACATATTAAAATGTTGCCTTCGAACTTTCGTTAAATATCGACATGAACTTTCCGGACAACACGGTACTTCGTTAAATTGGACATTTAAACATGTTCAATAAAGGTTTTGCACTCCAAGTTAACCCTTTTGCAGATCATATTCAGCTTTTGCGAATAAAATTCACGTTATTGCAAGTCAAATTCACTTTTGCAAAAAGCTTTTCAACAAATCTGTTTTCTTATGATATAAAATAACAAAATTAACATAAAATACTTATATAACATGAAAAATATTTACAAATATTTAATTCACAATATTTAAAAAAAATTGTTTTTACAAATATTTACAGATATTTAATTTGTAAATATTTTTCATGTTAAATAAGTATTTCGTGTTAATTTAATGTCATTCCACGTCGCTTTATGTTTAAGTATTATTCCATGCAATACAATTTTCATGACATTTATTTTACAAAAGGACGAATTTGATTTGCAACGGGGTGAATTTAAATTTGCAAAAAGGCGAATGTGATCTGCAAAATGCTTAATTTCGAGTGCAAAACGTTGAAAGAAGCAGAAGCTTCAGAATGCTACAAGTTTATAATAAAAAATGAATAGCGAAAACAGTTTCTCGTACATATTCGGGATGATGGAGAATGCATATTAGTTATGAGAACGGTGGTCTCCATGCAAATTATTCCTATTATCGTAGGTCCTTTATTGTGGATGCTAAAAAGGAGATTTTGAATTTTCAGGGATCAGTATACTTTACCGGAAACCCATAAAGCAGCCACCGAATCTGTTCTCGTTTCTTAGCCCCCTCAGCCTCGACGTATGGATCTATATGGCTACCGCTTATCTCGGCGTCTCCGTGCTGCTTTTCATACTCGCCAGGCAAGTGATTTCATTTTACCTCGTATCCCTAAAAATATCGCACCACACATCCTACTTTTGCGTCCAAACATTTCAACCTATTAAGTTGGCCAGAAAGTACGTTCAATTTTCAATCCTTCGTTGCATCTCATTGTCAAACGGAGTTTTGGGACAGAAAACGAATCTTTGTCGGGAGAAGGGAAAAGTAAAGGCGTATTTCGACTTGGAACTGTCGCGGACTTATCAGAAACGCCGATGCGAACGCAGTTGCCTATCCTGAAGGGGTGAATCTACATGAAAAGGTAACTCGATAATGTAGACTCTATTACTAATTAATTTTCTACAACGGTTTATTTGGAAATGAAGCTTCGTACGGAAAAATGTGACTCCACATTTTTGAATTACTTTTTCATGTAAATTCATACCCTTCCGGCTGTTCGGAAACGTCTTTTCTCGGTTTGTCAATGCGTCATAGTTTTGATTAATTATTTATTATTTTAATAAACATATTTGAGTTAGGTATGAAAATAAACTGGTATGCTTTTGTTCATTTCTTGAACCCTGTTTCTTGGACTAGTTCTTTGATTCTTATAACGCGTTATTCTTTCGAACCTAACTACCGTGTTATATGGGGGATGCCGGTATAAATAGGCAGCGATTTTCATTCAATTTTTAATTTCTTTTTCAATTTTGTTTATCCAATAATGTATGACCCGTTTTCATTTATAATATATTTCCGTTTTCTTGACGGCCTTGTAATCGAGTTTTGGTAAAAATCACTTCATTTCTCTGGAAAGAACGGATGCCAACTGCACGAACTTTCTGGCCAAGCCAATATAGTCGAGTCTCTTTTTATGCGGTAGAAACGTTCCACAGAAGAGGTAACTTACACTCATTCGTAAAAAGAGACTCCACTGTACTTGAATTCACCAACAGATTACGAGGTGTGGCTACAAAATAATACGCTGTCAGTTACTCAGACGACACTGACAGTTATAAGAAACATTATTCGTATGGAAACTATTAAAACTGTTATTATGTAAATCCTAGGGTATTATAATCGTACTCTTTTAAATACCGACGTAGAATAATACAGAATATTGCAATACGTTTGCAAAATACGTTTGAAAAACGTTGGAAATAATGTTTTGAATAAACCAAATTCTACGAAGTTTTTCTCAAATTCAGAACTGTACTAATACGTTTGACACTTCCAATTTCGAATTTGGAATTTAAGTAAACCATCACGGAATTAACCAAGCCATTACCCAAGGCAGCCTAAACTTGCAACTATTTTGCTTTCCCGCAAACCAAATTTCATGGTTTACTTATATTCCATTTTCTTTATACTGAATGCTTATATTACAATAAAAAAATATCAATTGAAAGCTTAATTAACATCATACAATCACATTGACAAGCATTATAAAACTGTCCTAAAAGAATATTAATCGTTTGAAGTCGACGAATACTTCCGTGTCACGCTGGACATATATGTGCAGGCTTAAAAAATGGTCTCCTCGTAAATAATATTAAATGATAGGTTAAAAAACGCCGGATAATTAGCAAATGATTAGAAGAGCGAGAAAGATGTCGACCATTAGTAGAAACTAGAAATGTTTGGAAGCTGTCTAGCATTGGTCAGTTTAGATTCACGCCGTACGAGTGGTACAATCCTCATCCGTGCAACAAAAACCCGGACCACCTGGAGAATCGTTTCAAGTTGCTGAACTGCATGTGGTTCACCATTGGATCTTTAATGCGGCAGGGTTGTGACATTCTGCCGAAGTAAGCTATTAGATGGCAGCACGGTCGCTTCTTGATTTACGTTGTCGTTGTTTTCTCTACATTTCGTTTACTCTCCTTACAATAAATCATGTAATGCGCACCAGCTACCGTGTTGTCGATTAAACTTACGTGGGAGCTGCATGGGAAACCACAAACCACTCGGCAATTGTCAATAAACAATTGTCTCCTTTACGTTTGTACACTTCTGGATCGAAAGCCACCCCAATGTGAGTGAAGAATGCATCGGTCGTACGTTGAAACGTAATTTGTACTTTGTGGAATCGTGTTTAGTAAGAACACATAGTGGACCTTTAATCGTATTTGCTTGTTTTCTTTGTTACGACATTATTAGGTTAACCCTAATTTGTTTACGTCATTGTTTTGTACAGAGAGTCTGTTCCCAGTGTATTCAATGGTGTAACTCTTCGAGGTTAAGTAAGAAATTAACGGCAACTATTCTCAGAGTCGTAGCTACGTTCGTCGCAATCTGCGAGAAATGATCCTAAATATGATCTCTGATCTATCATAGTCTCATATTTACTGAGGAGGCACTCTTATTTGGACCTCAGCTCGGACGAGTTGTCATTCGTTCTGCGCAGGCTCCCATTCCGAGCGCGCTACTGGCTTAGTCCCACTGTGACGTCACAGAAGGCGGGCTTAAAGCAGCGCTGCGGAGGAGAGGTGGTAGAACCTGCGCGCGCTGGGGTCCAACCACCAATGAATCCTCAGAATCATCAGCAAACATACTTATTGTTATAACCAACTATGCTAGTTTTGGTAAAATACAGCAAAGTTATGGAATCTCGTTGTTGCTGCTGTTATATTCTCATATCTATCACACCGCCATGTTTATCCTGCGCAGGTGTAATAACACACAATCTAATTACGTTAACGACACCAAATTGTTTGAAGAAGTACTCCATCAGTGTTCTCTAACGGGTTAAACCTACTTGAATCCGTTCGGTTTAAAAGTACTTTTATTATACGATTCGAGAGCACAGGAAAAACTTCTAACGCGAGACTGGAAGTGGGGCAAAAGTACTTGGCAGTCATAAATTGGCAGTGAGCGATCAGCCAATGAGATCAGCACACCCACGTCACTCATTTTCTTCTAGGAACTGATTGTACAAGCAACGCGATTCAATCAGTATTCAAGGAGACTAACTTCCACGTGAACTTCTTCCTAATCAATCCAATCTCGCTATCATTTATTGGTTACATAATCGTTTGTTACGGCTCTGAGAACTAATCCCCTCCCCCTCCATTCACATGTCCGCAGGTTCAGCCCTTACGAGTGGGAGAACCCCCATCCATGCAACGGCCAGTCCGAGGTCCTCGAGAATGAGTTCACCCTCCTGAACTCCCTCTGGTTCACCATAGGCTCTCTCATGCAGCAAGGCTCTGATATAGCGCCGAAGTAAGTCACCGATGAAGTACACACCATAATACCTTTGTACGATTCTTTTAAGGCATTTCCATGTAAAAAGCACCAATCAAAGTCAGAACTCTGTTAACCCTTTGAGTGCTGAATACTCGGGGCCTATGTGGTCCGTACGGACGACGCGCGGCTGGCGCTGACGATCGCCGGGGACTGTTTGCGTCCATAGTCTGTATCGATAGCTTTCGCTGGACGCATTGTGCGCCCATAGCACTCAAAGGGTTAAAGAATTCCAACTAGATGTCTAGCTAGGGATTTATCTCGACGTACAAAAGGTGGTAGAAGTTAGAGACTTTTCACTGAGCCGGGAGTTTAGGAGATGCATAATAATATCCTGGATATGCTATATCGTAGGCTTGCTGCAACTTATCATTTCAATGTGTCGAAGCTTACCGAGCGCTTTGTTATTACTATTGTTATTGTTTTTTAACCCTTATCACTCCAACGGTTTGGCGCCACCGTCGACCGCCATCTTTTGTCGCGATAATATGCAGATAATTGGCTTCAAATCATTTTGAGACAACCTTATTCATTTCAAAGTAATATGAAGTTCGCTAACAATATTTAATAGACTAGTTGTAATTAATTAACGTGTAGTGCAGACGTCCCCCGTATAACACGGTAGTTAGTCTGTTCAAGGAATGTCGTGTTATACCGAATCCGTGTTATAAGAAATAAAGTACTGCTACAAAAAATAGGGTGTCGAAAAATTTCCAAAAGTATACTCTTTTCTTTTAATAACTAAAAAGGTATATTTTTGTAACAACAATCAATAATTATTTAAAACTATTACATATTGAAAAACCGAGGATGCATCGTTGTTTCATCAGTCTTCGAATCGTGTTGGAGAAAATCCGTGTTGTAGGAGGACCGTGTTATACGAGGGACGCCTGTATTTCTTAGACTTGGAGTGATAGGGGTTACTTCATTCTCTTTGTTATTATTTATTATGGTTAATATCACGTTTAACATCAATTTTTCGAGTTACTGGAAAACTTCCGTGTATCCTTTTTTTAATATTTTTATTAGACATTTTACAAATTTATGGCGAGAATTTTAATATTCTGTTAAATATTGAATATTTGGGTTGAAAAATAATCAGCAATATATCTTGGATTATTCTAATTTTTAATATTATTTTAATTCGTTAAGAATTAATTTTACGCCAATTTTTTAGCTTGACTTAGCCTTTTAACTTTTTAGCTATCAAATATAATATAATCATCAAATATAAATTAAATGAATAGATATAAATATAATATAATATAAATATAAAGATAATAAATATAATATTAAATAATTTCTTTCTACTTATTGCACGACAAAGTTAATTTCCTTTTATGGCTCTACGTAGATCTGCTCTCAAAAATGACGCATTTCTGAAATCCCTCGTTAATTGGAAAGTCATTAAGCTTTCAGGTTAAACGTGTTATCACTATATATTAATTTTCTTGAATGTTAAGGCTGGCCGTAATATTGTTAATACGTACTATGTACTTTTAAGCGGCTATTAATAAGGCCCAGAATTTAAACGAATTTATTTACTTGTTTATTTATCTGTTCACATCCAACATATTTATCACAATTTCTCATATTTGCGTTTTTTGACTTATAGCACATATTTTGATAATAGCACGTACTTTCTACCTTACATTTATATGTTATAGTTCTTATATATTTTATACTTATATTATCTATCCGTCCAACAGACAATTTAATCCAATGAAGAGGATAACAACCTTGTTATTGAAACGTTTCGTCGAACCATTGGAATAAAGAAGTTTTCTCTTAAATTCTTGGCCTTATTAATAGCCGCTTAAAACTACATTGTACATATTACTATTTATGCAAGTTTATCGCAATGCATGAATTTACGCAGTGTGTTTTAGATCTAGATTCGTGAGATTACGTAACAATTGGTGTACCATGTACAGGCAATGTAAACAGCTTTACATCCTATTTTAATCTAATAATAAAAGTATAATAACGTTTAATAAAAATTAGGGATAATATGGTGACTCGAACTACAGTCGAGCCTCTTTTTATGCGGGGAAACGTTCGAAAGAATTCCGCGTAAAAGACTGCGGAAAAAATAGAACTTTCTTTGTAAAATTAAGGATAATTTGTTGAAATACCAACAACACGAAAGAAATAACTTACACTCATTCAGTTGTTTTTTTATTTGTGCATAAAAGATAAACAGAAAAATATAAAAAGAACGAAAAACTTCCCAGATTTCTTGGATTACTTACTTGTTCTTGATTTTTTGCTTCACCATTTTGTGCATAACCTCAAAGCTATGTTAAAAAGAGACGCATAAAATGAGACTCGACTGTATATTGTTGAAACTGAAACTAGTTAATTAATAATTTTATTAATTAATAATTTCATTCGCACAGTATTCAATAAATAGAGCTTTAAAAAATTGAGTAAAAAAGAGAGTACCATATTTAATCTAACGTAATTTCTATCACATCGTGTAATGTGAAATGTCGGATTATTCAAAGAGAAAGAAAAATTTGTGTTTTAATTCAATCAAGTCTGTCAAGGTGTGATAAGAAATCCGACATTTCATATAAATGTACACTACCAGCCATAAGTTTGGGATCACTTACAATCGTTAAGCAAATTATTAAATAACTTGTCTATAAATGGAATGGATACTTCTCTTTGGGTATATCTGTAGGTTGATGTACGTTGATATTATAAGACAGAAAAGTTGCATCAATGTCGTATATTTGATTCTATATTAATTACACATTTCGCTTAATACGCGATTCGTCGAAGTATCCCCCGTTGTTCATTATTGCTATTTTACATATTTCCGACATACCCCAACAAGTTTGCGTAATGTTTCTTGCTGCATAGTTCGCCAACCTTCTTGTAGTAAAGTCATTTCTTGCGGGGAAACTAAAAACCGACCGATGGCAATAAACGGACCCGAACGATTTTAAAGGTAACAAAATCTTATTACACCCAGGTGCCAATACAATATGTGTCTGCGTGGCAAGAAAATAGTTTAATATTAATGGTAACATTATCAAATGGACAACGGTTTTGTATTCTATTTACTTTTAATGTTCGTTCTAACGTTTAAAGTGAACGTTAGAATGAAGACAAAGCAAGTGATCCCAAACTTTTGACCGGTACTGTATGTATGAAGTACTTATCTCTAATGGCCACGTTTTACAGACCTAGTTTTTGCACTCTTTGAATTCTTATCACAGGGCCGTTTCAACACGGATGGTAGCCGGAATGTGGTGGTTCTTCACTTTGATCATGATTTCTTCGTACACTGCCAACTTGGCGGCTTTCCTTACCGTGGAAAGGATGGATTCACCAATCGAAAGTGCCGAAGATCTCGCGAAGCAGACGAAAATCAAATATGGCGCTCTCAAAGGGGGCAGCACCGCTGCGTTCTTCAGAGTAAGCTACTTGAGTATATACATATATATAACGCATGTTCCTACAACGCTCTACATAATCAAATGCGGGGATTCCCCGGTTAGTTTACTTTAGTCGAGCAAATCGAATTCAGTTTTTGCAAATTGGTGAATTCAATTCAAATGCACCCTTTTGCAGATCAAATTCATGCTTTTTGCAGATCAAATTCATGCTTTTTGCAAATCGAATCCACCGTTTGCAAATCAAATTCACCCTTTTGCAGATCAAATTCATCCTTTTCCAGATCAAATTCATGCTTTTTACAAAACTAATTCACTTTTTTGCAAATTGAATTCACCTTTTTGCAAATCGAATTCACTTTTTTGCAAATCGAAATCACTTTTTTGCAAACCGAATTCACCTTTTTGGAAATTAAATTCACCTTTTTGCAAATCAAATTCACCTATTTGAAAATCGAATTCACCTTTTTGCAAATCGAAATCACTTTTTTGCAAATCGAATTCACCATTTGGGAAATTAAATTCACCTTTTTGCAAATCGAATTCACCTTTTTGCAAATCGAAATCATTTCTTTGCAAATTGAATTCACCTTTTTGGAAATCGAATTCGCCCTTTCGCAGATCAAATTCACCCATAAATCAATATTTCCTGTCAATTTAACGCAATCATATTGGATTTGATTTTCATCGCAATACCTTAACAGAACAAATTTCCAGGACAGCTTGACCCGCAGAAATTCGAATTTGATTTTCGAAAGGGTGAATTCGATTTGCAAACAGATCAATTATGATTGCAAAGAGATGAATATGATCGGCAGAATGATTAATATCCAATGCAAAACCTGTATATCCCTGAACGACGTTTTCGTTCCAGTTAACGGCTCTAAATTCCATTTTGAGTGCTCCGTCTATATTGCATTAAATTCCTCGGTCGTAGCGGTACTAATTCGAAACAACCGAAACATGCAATCGAATGTATTGTATGTACAATGTTAGAAGCGTGCTTTACCTGGCACGTGCTAAACCTGAACTCCTTAAAGATTAACCAATTTCGATGAACGATCGATACTGAGTCGAATCGCGAGAGTCGATTCTTAGTCGAATCAGGAGAATCGATTCTTAGTCGAATCGCGAAAATCGATTCTGAGTCGAATCGCGAGAATCGATTCTGAATCAAATAGCGAGAGTCGATTCTGAGTCGAATCGCGAGAGTCGATTCTGAGTCGAATCGCGAGAGTCGATTCTGAGTCGAATCGCGAGAGTCGATTCTGAGTCGAATCAGGAGAATCGACTCTTAGTCGAATCAGGAGAATCGATTCTTAGTCGAATCGCGAGAATCGATTCTTAGTCGAATCGCGAGAATCGATTCTTAGTCGAATCGCGAGAATCGATTCTGAATCAAATGCAGTGGAAGGAACATTCAAGCATGAAATTCCTCGCTTGATTTAGGATTCCAATTTCTCGACGTACCAGCGCATGTGGTCCTTCATGGATTCGGCGAAGCCCACTGTATTTACATCAAGCAACGTCGAGGGTGTAGACCGTGTAATCAAGGGTAAAGGTAGCTACGCATTCCTAATGGAATCCACTTCCATCGAATATGTCATTGAGAGGAACTGCGATCTGACTCAAGTCGGAGGACTTCTGGACTCCAAGGGATATGGAATTGCTATGCCACCGAGTAAGTTATTCGCTTTGCAAATATTATCCGATACACATCGGTTCACTGAACCAGTTAATAAGTGACGCGACTCTCGGTCGCCATTCAATATGTAATGCAACTTCAGTGGCAACTGAGTAGCCGATCCGAGCCTTAACTAACAATAAGGCTATTAAATAGAAAATATAATATTTCATCAAAAATTAATGCAACTTATTGGGATAATTTATTAGCTCCAGTTATTTGTTGTTATTGGACTCTAAATCGTGGAAAACCGGTGACCAAAGCGTTTATTTCCGAAAGTATTACAATAAATAAAATATTTATACGAACATTACGTCTTTTGACTCAAGCGAATTGCTTCTAACTTAATTCTTGTTATTGTTGCACTGAATTGTTAAATTTCAATAAAAATAGAATTATGAAAAACGATTCTCAATCCACTCAGGAGAATCGATTCTGAGTCGAATCTGGAGAGTCGATTCTGAGTCGGATCTGGAGAATCGAGTCTGAGGCGAATCGAGAGAATCGATTCTGAGTCGAATCAGGAGAGTCGATTCTGAATCAAATGGTGGGATATGATTCTGAGTCGAATCAGGAGAGTCGATTCTGAGTCAAATCAGGAGAATCGATTCTTAGTCGAATCATGAGAATCGATTCTGAGTCGAATCAGGAGAGTCGATTCTGAATCAAATCGTGGGAATCGATTCTGAGTCGAATCGCGAGAGTCGATTCTTAGTCGAATCAGGAGAATCGATTCTTAGTCGAATCAGGGGAATCGAGTCTGAGGCGAATCGAGAGAATCGATTCTTAGTCGAATCAGGAGAGTCGATTCTGAATCAAATCGCGAGAGTCGATTCTGAGTCGAATCAGGAGAGTCGATTCTGAATCAAATCGTGGGAATCGATTCTGAGGCGAATCGAGAGAGTCAATTCTGAGTCGAATCAGGAGAATCGAATCTTAGTCGAATCGAGCGAATCGATTCTGAGTCGAATCACGAGAATCGATTCTGAATCAAATCGTGGGAATCGATTCTGAGTCGAATCAGGAGAGTCGATTCTGAATCAAATCGTGGGAATCGATTCTGAGTCGAATCGCGAGAGTCGATTCTTAGTCGAATCAGGAGAATCGATTCTTAGTCGAATCGCTAGAATCGATTCTGAATCAAATCGTGGGAATCGATTCTGAGTCGAATCAGGAGAATCGATTCTGAGTCGAATCACGAGAATCGATTCTGAATCGATTCTGAATCGACTTTGAATCGGATCATGAGAATTGACTTTGAATGGGACCATGAATCGATTCTGAATATTTAATAATTCCTGTCATTGTTGCACTGAATTCTTAAATTTCAATAAAAATATCAGAATTGTGTCCTAAAAGAATGTCAATCGTTTGAAATCGAAAATTACGAAAAGTACGAATATTCCTGTGAACCTAATTAGATTGCTTTTGATGGTTTACTTCGATCCCATGATCTCACGGAAGACAGGGGTTGGTAGGAACGGGAGCCAATAAAAACAATTGTATGATATCGGCGATGAACGTCCTCGCAAAGAACGATAACCATTGTTTGGAGCGATTGTCTTGACGACACTTTCGTAAAGTTTGCTACGACGCGATAAAAGCTCCTAGAAAAGGGGAGTCTCTTAAAACGACCTTGGAACTTCAGATTCGCCGTACAGAACGGCCATAAGCGGCGCCATCTTGAAACTTCAAGAAGAAGGAAAGCTGCATTTGTTGAAGACGCGATGGTGGAAGGAGAAGCGCGGCGGTGGATCGTGTAGGGTGAGTACAAACCCGCACAAAATAAATCTAAAAGTATTCGTACAACACCGAATTTTCCCAAAAACCTCGTGAAACTTTGTTTCTATGAAACAAATTGTCAACATCTCCATAAAAAATGTGAGTAAACAATATTCTTCTTTTATGAAATTCATTACGTCGATCTCTAAGAATATGTGCGCACAACTTGTTTCTTAAAATGTTTTTAATAAACAAAGTTCTACGAGGTTCTTGTAAACTTTCGTTCCAGTGGAGATACTTTCTACACTTACTGTACATGTTCCTACCGGAAGCCCTGCTTGTCTTTTCTTCGGAGACATTCGCAGTGACAGTCTAGTCAATAACTGTGCACCGGAAATGCTTGTTTTCCATTGTTTCGAACAATCTATGATCCCATTATTTCAATTCGGTGAAAACTATACTTCGAATCAATCTTGATCCAACCTAACCTCTTCTGCGTCATTCGACGACACATTGAATCTTGTAAAACTGAAATATGAGATGAAATATGAAATGTAATGTAAATATAATATATTAACCCTTTCGCTGCGGAGTGCTCAGAAGAGAATTGCGCGATAACATCGTTCCTAAAATGGTGTGCGGAGGCAATTTTGAATAACAATAATAACAGCCAAACAATAATAATAATAATAATAAGAACAATATCAGTAATTTTTAATAATCTTTAATAATCGAAGACAAACGAATTAATGGCCATTATTTTGCAGTTATTAATAGCAACAAATGCAAAACAAATGCACGCCGCCTAAAGGCGCTTTTCGCAGCGAAAGGGTTAAGTTTCGAAACAATAAGAAATGCTTTTGATTTGTTCTTTCCTAGGATGACACTTCGAAGAGCAGCTCCGCAGCCAATGAACTGGGACTAGCAAACGTTGGGGGCGTGTTCGTGGTACTAATGGGTGGTATGGGCGTGGCTTGTGTGATCGCAGTGTGCGAGTTCGTTTGGAAAAGCCGGAAAGTCGCCATCGAAGAACGGGTGAGTGAGGTTAAGTAGCACATCGAAGATGGCGCAGTAGCGCCGGAAGTAACGTCGCCCAACACGCATCTCGATCCCGATGCAATTTATCCCGATATACCGCGCGAATATATCAGTTGATGTTCGCGCGATGGTGGAGTTCCTCTTTAACGATCGTGGCACAAATCGTAGACTCGGGTTTGATCGTCCATACAATCGATTTCGGATCGATGATTTATCGTACGAATGGCAGGAAAACGAGAAAAGCTTTAACCCTTTGCGGTCGGTGTCTAATTCTTGCTGTTTCTAATTATGAATTATTATTATGCGGTTTTTACAAATTCAGACTTTTGTGTATTTGACAATTCGTCCGATCCTTTTTTTAATAACGTAATAACGGTAAATGTTGAAGGTGAATTTTACTCGACATTCTTTGGTTTTTCAATATTAACCCTTTTCGGTCGGTGTCCCCCTAGCGGGGACATTTCTAAGTCGTCGTAGAAGTCGGTGTCCCCCTAGCGGGGACATTTTTAAATAGTCGTAGAAGTCAATGACCCCGCAGCGGGAAACTTTGAAAATCGAAAAAATTACAAAACACGTGATTCGTGATTCGGGACACCGACCGCAAAGGGTTAAATCCTGTACGGAAAAGTAATTGCGAAACGATAGATTTCCTCCGACCTACTGGTACTCCCAAAAGCGAAATCTGCCGATCGCAAACGGTTAAATATATATACACATCATTTCATTTTATCTGTTTTCCCTTTTTTTACGAAAATGTTATACAATTTACCATCGCTCGGGTTTCCTCATAAAGCCATTGACCTACTTCTCCGATAAATGGAAGCATAGTTTACGATACTACCATTGTAAACTTCGGTACTTCAATTTTAGAACCACAAATCCAGGCGAAAGTAAAACTACGGAAGTCATGTCCGATAGAGTGCTTTATACATTTGATTGTTCGTATTCCCTTCATTTACGACATGTTATTTATGGACGTATATATACGTTCCTCGGGAAACCGTGAATTTTGCTAATATTATTTGCAATACAAAAAAAAGGGTTCGAGAAAGAATTCCACTTCGACGTAGCTCCGCGTGGAGAAATGAAATTAACGTAAACGGTGTAGCAACTCGCGCAGAACTTTCGCGAGATTCCGTGACTGCAGTATTCGCGCTAGCGTTTGCGTGCATTCAAGCGGTAAGCAAACAGCGAAGTATTTGAGGAGGGCTCGACCACAAATACGAATATGCTGCTTTGCTCCGGCGAGGCTACCAACTCAACGGGCAAACAGTTCCGCGGAGCAACAAACGTGAAGTATTACTGTACCCCTTCAGTTGGCGATACCTGTATTAAAGCAAAACCTACGGCACGACTTAATTGTATCTCAAAATCATCATCGATTTTTCATAACGCAAACAGCAAATACAAAGAAATAAAAACAGTAAAATTGGACAGCCGTTTATTTCCTAAAGCGAATTGGTTTTAAATTGATTAGTTAAGAAGATATGAATATCGTCGATTTTTATTCGATTTTTCGATACGAAAGAGATTCAACCTTTAGTTTGTTTAAAATGAAATCGAAACGTTTCTTAAGATCGTTTCTTAAAAACGATCTTATTCCCGTGATTAGTTCTTCAGCAGTAACTTATAATATTAATCATAATATGATTGGCTACGAATGGGTTACAGAGACAATCTTCCAAAGATGCGCTGAATACTGTTTCAAGTTGCGTTATTATTTTTGTTCATCGTCATATTTCAAATAACATATTTCCAAAATTCAATGCAGCTCGATTGCCTTCGTCATCCGATCATCGATATGCTTAACCTGACGAAATCTTATACGGACATTTTGGTGTTCTGTTTTAGAAGCAGAAATCTTCGGGGAAACCGATCTGTGAAGGTTTTACCGATCTCCACTAACGGCCGATATTGCACTACGCTTCAAAAACAGATTCCTATGTCTAAGCCGATACTTCTAAGTGTATCTGACCCGAATACAATGGACGTAAGGAAGAACTCCACCATGAGTGATCGAGAAATGTGTGAAAGCATAGAAAGAAATTCTAGGCAGATAAAGAACCGTATAATCAAAACAGCAGCAACGATCCTCGACCTTTCCAGTTTTCATCTCAATCGTCATTTTCTTTTTTACCGACAGTAACCTACTTTATCGACTGCTCTCTCAGATACTCTTCACCTGTGTCTTTTGCGATAACTGTAATGTACGACTATTTGTTGACGACTGCCACTTAAAATACTTGATTCATATTGAAAAACATATATCGGTAATACTTACGAAACATAAGTCTCTCTTTTATACGTGTGCGTAAGTAAGAATCACGATGAGTGAATGAGTTGACATCAGAAATTGGAAAGGTCAATGCGTTTGCCATTTGCTCATATCAAAACTTAGAGTAATTAACAATGGCGTTAAGCCTGGCAGCAGAAGTGAACAATCTGCTAGACAGTTGTTAATGCTGTATGACGTAACTTCTTTGCCATTCGAAGAAAGTTACGTCAGTGTTTTGACTGAATAACATGCTGCAGAGTAATCAATATTTAAGAACAATCAGAATTTTATACCAACTAGATAATGAATGTATAGTATCAGATTACAATCATTTTATTGTACATATTGTGTAGTGCAAAGGTCGATACGGTTGCACCTGGAGTCCGCTTGCTTCTTAATCGAAAGACATTAGATCAAGAACTCATCAAATGTTGCAAATGCTACGAAACAGTTTCATGTGCACGAAGAGAAGCCTACGGATTCCGAAACTTTGATTATGCAATAGGTGATTTTTATGTCTCGACCATGAAACTGTATAAAAACTGGGTTATTATATTAAACTTAGATATAAGTAAATTCTATTGAAAGGACACGCTGTGTGACAGTTTAGTATGACATTGTTAGTTGTGTCGCAATGTTTCTTGCCTCTATCATCACGGACATATAGGAGGTGAGTAAATCTTGGTTGATTGTTTTATTACACTTTATCTTACAGTGTACCATTAGTACCACTTAGGGATGTTCGATTCTGTTTAAAGGATCGATTCTGAGTCGAATCAGGCGAGTCGATTCTGAGTCGAATCAGGGAATCGATTCTTAGCCGAATCGGGGAATCGATTCTGAGTCGAATCAGGGGAATCGATTCTTAGCCGAATCAGGAAATCGATTCTTAGTCGAATCAGGAGAGTCGATTCTGAGTCGAAACAGGGGAATCGATTCTTAGTCGAATCAGGAGAGTCGATTCTGAGTCGAATCAGGAGAATCGATTCTGAGTCGAATCAGGAGAATCGATTCTTAGTCGAATCAGGGAATCGATTCTTAGTCGAATCAGGAGAGTCGATTCTTAGTCGAATCAGGAGAGTCGATTCTTAGTCGAATCAGGGGAATCGATTCTGAGTCGAATCAGGGGAATCGATTCTGAGTCGAATCAGGGAATCGATTCTTAGTCGAATCAGGGGAGTCGATTCTGAGTCGAATCAGGGGAATCGATTCTTAGTCGAATCAGGAGAGTCGATTCTTAGTCGAATCAGGGGAATCGATTCTGAGTCGAATCAGGGGAATCGATTCTTAGTCGAATCAGGGGAATCGATTCTTAGTCGAATCAGGGAATCGATTCTTAGTCGAATCAGGGGAATCGATTCTGAGTCGAATCAGGAGAGTCGATTCTGAGTCGAATCAGGGGAATCGATTCTTAGTCGAATCAGGGAATCGATTCTGAGTCGAATCAGGAGAATCGATTCTTAGTCGAATCGCGAGAAACTATTCTTAGTCGAATCGATTTTGAGTCGAATCAGGAGAATTGATTCTTAGTCGAATCAGGGAATCGATTCTGAGTCGAATCAGGAGAATCGATTCTTAGTCGAATCGCGAGAAACTATTCTTAGTCGAATCGATTTTGAGTCGAATCAGGAGAATTGATTCTTAGTCGAATCAGGGAATCGATTCTGAGTCGAATCAGGAGAAATATTCTTAGTCGAATCGATTTGGAGTCGAATCAGGAGAATCGATTCTGAGTCGAATCGATTTGGAGTCGAATCAGGGAATCGATTCTGAGTCGAATCAGGAGAATCGATTCTGAGTCGAATCGTGAGAATCCATTCTGAGTCGAATCGTGACACTCGATTCTCCTAAAAAATCGAAATCAAGAATCACTATGTATAATTCAGATAATACGAATTAATTACAATTTATAGCTTTTATTACAAAATGTTGCGATTTAAAAATTAACAAAAAATTGTATTAACCATACAATTTTATATTTTTTTGGATCTTCTTTCCAACTAATCAATTGTTGGCTCAGAAAAAGAAAAAAAGGGGCAACATCGGTTGTCGATTCGCGAGAAAAAGAATCGATTCTCAGAAGATTCGATACGCGGAAAATCGATTCAAATGATCGATCTTTTGAAGAATCGAATCAGAATCGAGCATCGCTAGTACCATTAGTAGAATTAGTACCATTAGTATCTTGTACCATTCGCATAGATCGCCACGCTTGAATGTATCAATTACAACTTTCCCAAATAATTACTATTCAATTAAATTTATGTTTTCGGAGATTTCACGCAGTTTATTTCCATATAAAACTCTTTTTCAAAACGGTGTCTGTACTTCGTGGAAATCCGCCTCAAATAAATGCACGCTGCACGGCTGCATCTGCATGAAACGCTTCTGTATCTACAGTCAGTGCAAAAAGTATTCGTACAGCAGCGAATTTTAACAAAAACCTCGTCGAACTTATCGTTAATTTATTAAAAACATTTTAACAAAGGAGTGCTACGTACATATTCTTAGAAATCTTCGTAACGAATTTCATAAAAACAACTATTATTTATCAAGATTTTTTATGGAAATATTCAGAATTTTGTTTCATGCGGAAACAAAGTTGTACGAGGCTTCCATTAAGATTTCTTGCTGCACGAATACTTTTTACACTCACTGTACATAAAACAGATGACATTCTCGAAAAAGGTACGCATTTAGTGAGGAATGCAATCAGACATCATCTTAGCATTAATTATGCATTTTAAGTATATTTCTATAAGATATGATGAAGTTAATTGTAATACAATATATAATAAAGGTTCATGGACTCAGACTAAACGTTTGCACTCGGTGGCGACTCTTAATCGCCTCTTAATCGCCTTCGAGTTACCGCAATAAACTGAACGGCGCCTGAGAATCGCCCCTAGAGTACCGCAACAAACTGAGTGGCAACTGAGCGACATCTCTCGAATTGCTGTAATAAACTGCGTGGCGATTGAGAGTAACGCGTTAGATGGAAACCGCGTTAAGAGAGTAACGCGTTAGATGGAAACCGCGTTGAGAGAGTAATGCGTTAGATGGAAACCGCGTTAAGAGAGTAATGCGTTAGATGGAAACCGCGTTGAGAGAGTAACGCGTTAAGAGAGTAACGCGTTAGATGGAAACCGCGTTAAGAGAGTAACGCGTTAGATGGAAACCGCGTTAAGAGAGTAACGCGTTAGATGGAAACCGCGTTAAGAGAGTAATGCGTTAGATGGAAACCGCGTTGAGAGAGTAACGCGTTAAGAGAGTAACGCGTTAGATGGAAACCGCGTTAAGAGAGTAACGCGTTAGATGGAAACCGCGTTAAGAGAGTAATGCGTTAGATGGAAACCGCGTTGAGAGAGTAACGCGTTAAGAGAGTAACGCGTTAGATGGAAACCGCGTTAAGAGAGTAACGCGTTAGATGGAAACCGCGTTAAGAGAGTAACGCGTTAGATGGAAACCGCGTTAAGAGAGTAATGCGTTAGATGGAAACCGCGTTGAGAGAGTAACGCGTTAAGAGAGTAACGCGTTAGATGGAAACCGCGTTAAGAGAGTAACGCGTTAGATGGAAACCGCGTTAAGAGAGTAATGCGTTAGATGGAAACCGCGTTGAGAGAGTAACGCGTTAAGAGAGTAACGCGTTAGATGGAAACCGCGTTAACAGAGTAATGCGTTAGATGGAAACCGCGTTGAGAGAGTAACGCGTTAGATGGAAACCGCGTTGAGAGAGTAATGCGTTAGATGGAAACCGCGTTGAGAGAGTAACGCGTTAGATGGAAACCGCGTTAAGAGAGTAATGCGTTAGATGGAAACCGCGTTGAGAGAGTAATGCGTTAGATGGAAACCGCGTTGAGAGAGTAACGCGTTAAGAGAGTAACGCGTTAGATGGAAACCGCGTTAAGAGAGTAACGCGTTAGATGGAAACCGCGTTAAGAGAGTAATGCGTTAGATGGAAACCGCGTTGAGAGAGTAACGCGTTAAGAGAGTAACGCGTTAGATGGAAACCGCGTTAACAGAGTAATGCGTTAGATGGAAACCGCGTTCAGAGAGTAACGCCGTCTTTAGTCCGAGTCGTCTTTCGGATTGCCGTAATCGATCGAGTGGCGATTGAGAGTCGCCTCTCGAGTGCAAAGGGTTCAAATTAGACGCGATTTCCATACATTTATGTATCTTTCACTGTACAATGTGACGGTAGCGGAACGCATGACGCTCCTGGCTCACAGCGCGCGCACCCGATTGCCGCTAACTTCACGTTGTACAGCGAAGTATGCATAAATGTATGGAATCGCGTCTTATTTTAAACTTCTTTTTTGTAAAACGCTTGGGCCATCGCACTTAAAAATTGCGTGCTATAGAATTAGTTCTGCCTATACTATAATACGTCTCTTCAAAATCTCTGTCATAAATCTTAAAAACCCAATTGATGCCTTTATGCAATTCTTGTTTCGTAAACATTCCAGAAATCCATGTGTTCCGAAATGGCGAGTGAACTTCGGTACACCTTGGATTGCGGGAACGGTACTAAAAAACATTCGAAGACTGTTTGCCGACGTCAGAGGCACCACTCTACTTTATCGATCGTCTCGAAAGAAGATCGTTATCCTCCGTGCAACAAGTACACACACTTTGTTGGCAAAGCACCATTAACATGAATCAAAAGTGTATCGATCAAAGTGTCGTTGAATAGACGGAAACTTGAATGCTAGATGAAATCAATTATATCATAATCGATGAAAATAGGAAACTAACCAATGGGGCGTAATCCAAAATCGATTTACACCAAATGAACTTGTCTTTATCTCTGTGTATACGTCTGACTTTTTTACAAACAAACGTTCGGTAATACAACTACTTGATTACCTCTTTTCATGTACATGCCATAAACATATAGATATTAATAGCATTTACCTAAAGTTAGACAAGGAAACAATTACTTTTCGGATGAAAGCGTGTGTATGTTCTCCTGTGCGCATGCGGGTGTGGTATGTTGCGTATGCGCATGCGCGTGTGCGAGTGGAGAATAATATTGGGTTGCGCAGAAAGATCATGCCGATTTTGAGTAGTTTTTCTGCGAAAAATCTGAGAAATTCTGGGAGTATGGAGTGCTCGAGTTGAATAAAAAATGGAAAAAGGTTGTGGAATAAAATGGTGCATACATAATTGAATAAATATATATCGACATGTAAGAATGTTGTCTTTGAACTTTCTTAACCCTTTGTCTGCGAAGGCGTATACATACGCTCTCATATGTCCATGAATATATATGA
The DNA here is from genome assembly GCA_910591585.2 of Nysson spinosus. Taxonomy (NCBI): domain Eukaryota; kingdom Metazoa; phylum Arthropoda; class Insecta; order Hymenoptera; family Crabronidae; genus Nysson; species Nysson spinosus. The sequence goes on from OU342855.1 coordinate 1,357,898, forward strand.
AAGGCGTATATATACGACAAGTAAAATGTTGCTGGGTGCTAGGCATTTACTTTTTTAGTAAATAAATAGAGTATGGAACATACTGTTATGTGTTACATAACCGATCGAATAACTGAATCTCAATAATTCCTTGATTCTCCTTATTTTTATTTTTATCGACACAATTTAATGTCAACTACTGCCACGCGAATATCGCATCGTACGAGGTTAATTGTTGTTTGTTAGAACACGCCGCAGTCAAAGGGTTAAAATCATAAAAAACCATGAACTTTCTGGAAACCCAGTAGAACAAACAAGAACTGAGTGAGGTTAGATTGATTTGGAATATTGCATTATAAACCATCCCAGGAAACCTTCCACCCGGCGCGCGCAGTCCCGCCTACATTTTCCTCCCACCACTGCTTTATGCCCGCCTCCTGTGACGTCACAGTGGGACTAAGACCAATAGCGTGCTCGGAGCAGGGAGTGGTAGTGGGGACCTGCGCACAACGAACGCAAACTCGTCCGAGCCGAGTGAAAGGTTTCTTGGGATGTGCTATAGGAGTGTGTTTGAATCAATGAAGTACATAACCTATTTCTAGGATCATGCAGGATCTCTGACAAATCATATATCACAGTTATGATCTAATTCGAGTGAAATCAATATTCATAACTGATTAGAATTACGCGTAGTTCACCTTTGACTAGGATTATGTCAATAAGTAACATTGTCACATGTAGCGGCTTTGCATTAACATTTATTGTAAAGTCCCGTATAACGCGCTGAAGATATTGCGACGAGTTTTTATATAACGCGATTCTCGTACAACGCGCTGTATAATAAAATGCGGGGATTCCCCGGTTACTTTAGTCGAGCATAGCATAGCTTGTGATCTCCAATTTCCTATAACGCGATTTCGTACAACGCGTAACGTATTAATCGCGTTATACGGGAGTCTACTGTGCTGGTAACCCTCGTATAATGCGGGTTCCTACAACGCGGTAAAGATATTGCGACGACTTTTTATATAACGCGATTCTCGTACAACACGCTATATAATAAAATCCGGGGATTCCCCGTTTACTTTAGTCGAGCTTGTTACCTCCAATTTCCTACAACGCGATTTCGTACAACGCGTAACGTATTAACCGCGTTAATCGGGGGTCTACTGTAATATTTATTAATTAATAGTAAATTTTATTATATAACGCGATTCTCGTACAACACGTTATATAATAAAATGCGGGGATTCCCCGTTTACTTTAGTCGAGCTTGTTATCTCCAATTTCCTACAACGCGTAACATATTAACCGCGTTATACGGGGGTCTACTGTAATATTTATTAATTAATACTAAACCAACGTCATTTAATATAACACTTTCTTCTACTTCTGTACCGTGCTATACGAAATTCTTGAATTAAAAGATACGAAGTTACATCGCAATCAAAATTATTGTAACCAGAAGATATGAAGTTGCCAACACGATAAAAAACAATTTATGATAAAATACTTACTAACCAGAAGATGTGAAGTTGCAAACACAATAAAAAAACAATTTATGTTAAAATACTTACTAACCAGAAGATGTGAAGTTGCCAACACAATAAAAAAACAATTTATGTTAAAATACTTACTAACCAGAAGATATGAAGTTGCCAACACAATAAAAAAACAATTTATGTTAAAATACTTACTAACCAGAAGATATGAAGTTGCCAACACAATAAAAAACAATTTATGTTAAAATACTTACTAACCAGAAGATATGAAGTTGCCAACACAATAAAAAACAATTTATGTTAAAATACTTACTAACCAGAAGATATGAAGTTGCCAACACAATAAAAAACAATTTATGTTAAAATACTTACTAACCAGAAGATGTGAAGTTGCCAACACAATAAAAAAACAATTTATGTTAAAATACTTACTAACCAGAAGATATGAAGTTGCCAACACAATAAAAAAACAATTTATGTTAAAATACTTACTAACCAGAAGATATGAAGTTGCCAACACAATAAAAAACAATTTATGTTAAAATACTTACTAACCAGAAGATATGAAGTTGCCAACACAATAAAAAACAATTTATGTTAAAATACTTACTAACCAGAAGATATGAAGTTGCCAACACAATAAAAAACAATTTATGTTAAAATACTTACTAACCAGAAGATATGAAGTTGCCAACACAATAAAAAACAATTTATGTTAAAATACTTACTAACCAGAAGATATGAAGTTGCCAACACAATAAAAAACAATTTATGTTAAAATACTTACCAACCTAACGATTGCCTAACAACAAATCGATATATTGTTGTGCATAATTAGTGCATAATTCCCTAGAATTTTCTTTCTAACAGTATTCAGGAGTGCCAAGTGGAAGGAAGGAATATTTCTGACTTGCTAAACGCTACGAAATTATGTACAAACACAATTTTGCATCTATATCAATAACATTTGTTTATAATTATGCAATGTGTACTTGTGGGATATTTTGACATTACTTCTTTCGCGTCAAGAATTCAAGTTTCACTCTCTGCATATAAAGCTGTTAATATTATTAATTGTCTCATTATCCATCCGACCGTTGTAGCTATGGTACAAGAAATTTATTGCAAAATATCTCGAAATATCTCAATATTTATACTGGATTTATCCTCGGCACTTTATGGAAGTTGTTCTGCGTAAAATCAGTTAAGAGAATCGTTTATATTATTTATTTATTTTCTGTGGTTTATTGTTACTAGTACTTCCGATGTAAAGTGAGTAAAATATAGTTGTACTCTTACTTTTACGTGAAATTCCAATTTGTTGGTTTGCCAGATATCCTGCATTACATAAATTATTTAAGTGTAGTTACGTGTCGCGTTGTTAGTCAAATATCCTTACATTCGTACTATTCGGTAAATGTATTCATGCTATGATAGTATTTCTATCTGTTCGGAACTGTACCCTATTACTGTGGATTTGTACTGTTCAATAAAGTTGTCATGTAAATGTCTTCAGTACCTTTCTTTAACTATTGTTTTGCCCCAAAAATTCGTGCGGCTTTTAAGATGTAAATATTATAGAAAGCGATTTATATTCAATCTTGCATATATTTTCTATTTTCTTGATTGAATAGCGTGGCGATTGTGGCATATATTGAATGCTGAGCGAAACTGGATGCATACGGCTTACGTTAATAATTATTATTACTTATTATTATATATTGATATTCTTGGTTTGTATGTTGCGGCTGGTATTTATTGATATATGATAATGAGTACAGTTACTCCCAAAAGTATTCCGACACTAATAAACTTTGAATACATATAGATGTATCTCTGCTAATTATGACAAAATTGATTTGCAAAAGGGTGAATTTGATTTGCAAAGGGGTGAAATCGATTTACAAAAGGGTGAATTTGATTTGCAAAATTGTGAAATCGATTTACAAAAGGGCGAATTTGGTTTGCAAAAGGACGAATTTGATTTGGAAAATGGTGAAATCGATTTGCAAAAGGGTGAGTTTGATCTGCAAAAGGGTGAAATAAATTTACAAAAGGGTGAATTTGATTTGCAAACGTGTGAATTTGATCTGCAAAGGGGTGAATTTATTTGGCAAATATGTGAATTTGATTTGCAAAGGGGTGAAATCGATTTACAAAAGGGTGAATTTGATTTGCAAAATGGTGAAATCGATTTACAAAAGGGCGAATTTGGTTTGCAAAAGGACGAATTTGATTTGGAAAATGGTGAAATAGATTTGCAAAAGGGTGAAATCGAATTGCAAAAGGGTGAATTTGATTTGCAAAAGGACGAATTTGATTTGCAAAATGGTGAAATCGATTTGCAAATGGGTGAGTTTGATTTGCAAAAGGGTGAAATAAATTTACAAAAGGGTGAATTTGATTTGCAAAATGGTGAAATCGATTTACAAAAGGGTGAAATCGAATTGCAAAAGGGTGAATTTGATTTGCAAAAGGACGAATTTGATTTGCAAAATGGTGAAATAGATTTGCAAAAGGGTGAAATCGAATTGCAAAAGGGTGAATTTGATTTGCAAAAGGACGAATTTGATTTGCAAAATGGTGAAATCGATTTGCAAATGGGTGAGTTTGATTTGCAAAAGGGTGAAATAAATTTACAAAAGGGTGAATTTGATTTGCAAACGGGTGAATTTGATCTGCAAAGGGGTGAATTTGATTGGCAAAGGGGTTAATTTGATTTGCGACCGGGTGAATTTGATTTGCAAACGGGTAAGTTTGGAGTGCAAAACTTGTAACAATCTTGTTTAATACCTCATTACTTGCAAAAAGAATTCGTCAATGATACATGTTTCACAACATGAATATATTTGTTACTTTAATTGGAGGTACCACGCCTACATAATTTCCATATCAACCACTCACTCACCTAATTTTCTTAACGACTTATACTTCCTAATTAATCCTCCGAGGACCATAAAATACCTGCATTTCTAGTCTCTTAATTGATTCGCTTAATAACTTTCACTTTTACTTCATCTACCACACCCTTCACTCTTCAATGTCTGATTACGGAACTAAATCCCAAACCGCGACGCACCTAATTAGCTAAAGTGCGGAAGTTCCCGCGCCTACCCCCCTCCCTTCCCTCTAATCCCAAGACAATAATCAAACCATTTAATTAACTTAACCAAGTTTCCGTGTTCCCCGATTCTCTCTCTGTCCCAGTTTTCCTACGTTTCCGTCACCAACAATAACTTTCCGATATCTTGAAACAGCTGAACATGATCTGCAAAAGTATGAACGAAAAGATTGTGGTGCAATACGTTGTAACATTAAGAAAATGGAACAAGGTAGAAAAGCTCATCGTTACATCAAAAGTATGAATCGGTTTAAGAGCTTTATTTCAAGCTTTTGACTAGCTTTGTGTAGTTGTATCACTGCATCCAGTGCGTTGTCAAAATGGAGTCGGTGGCTGTTCTTAAGTTAGGTTGAACGTAGACACGCGCCATCTTCTGCCGTGCGACGGATCGTAAGAAACAGTAGAGCAGAGCGCACGTGCGCGGTCAGATCTACGCGAGGAGTGTTTGCCGCGGAATTCGTTTGGAAAACCGTAATTGCCATACGGATTCCCTTTCAGGATTATATTTCGGGATACCATATACTTCGGTAAGTTGTTTATACTTTGCATTCGAAAACTCTCTCTAACCTCAGCTGGCTTTTACTAACATCTTTTGAAAATGCAACGGGAACCAAAATAAGTAAACATTTATTACGAACCCCAACTTAGCGTTTATTACAGTTTTTTATTCGTCAGTTCTCACACGTCTTGAAGAACGAAATTTGAAACCGATAACTGGACTGGTTTTCAGGTTTGTAAAAAGTTAAAAGCTATATTTTGTTAAAACCCGACAAAAGTATATCGTCAAGTTTTATAAAAATGATTGATTTTCCTCATTTGATTAAAATATGTATATCTCTCGAATACATTTTTGTGTACAAAATCCGAGACACATTGTTCCTCGGCGAATTAAATCGGACGAATTTGGTGGACATATTAAATTTAATTAAGAAATTAATAAATAGTGAGAATTTAACGAGTGGAATCATTTTTGTGTACAAAATCCGAGACACATTGTTTCTCGGCGAATTAAATCGGACGAATTTGGTGGACATATTAAATTTAATTAAGAAATTAATAAATAGTGAGAATTTAACGAGCGGAATAATTTTCGTGGTAAAAACCATGCACGCAGATGTAATTCACGATAAGAGGATATTTTCAATTGTGCTTCGTCGAAAACTGTGTCACAGAGCTCACGCGACGCTTGCCGTCTAAATATATCGACGTCGTTATGCGCTCTTAACGATTTCGTTCCTTTTTCAAATAATACTTCATACGTAACTTCATACGTGGCAGCACGCGCGCGGAAACACCATGAATACCCCATAACCCTATTCCCACAAGTTTCCCATAGCACTATGACACGATTTTATAAAATAAATATGAATCTCAACCGGAAAACAACATCAATGAATGAAAAGATCATGCCAGACTACTCGTGTTTGGCAAGTTGACAGTAATATTCATGGAATTCTGAACATCTGCTTCTAAAATTGGGGGTCCAAAGAACGCGAGGAAGTCTGTCGCAAAGCAATTCGTTTTGCAGCAATTTCGAGTCTTGAAGTTAATAATTCCATGTTACGCGAAAGTCGTTGATGAAGTCTGCAAAGTATTAGGGGGACCGGCAAGTAATGTCGTATTTTTCATGAAATTAAAATAAATTTATTGTTCTTTGACATTTTATTTTTAAATCAGTGATATGGTCACCATCCTTGTCGATGACTTTCTGTAATCTAGTGAGTAAATTTCTATTGCTTCTACTGGTACCCGTGAAATGTCATTATTCAGAGTCAAAGGTCTTCCTCTTCGAGGTGAGTTAGAAAGATCAAAATTGCCCGATCTGAATTTGGCAAACCATCGTTGACATTTACGAACATCCAGTGCTTCCGGAACAAAATCGAGAATGTTTTTTGTAGCTGTCGTTGCATTGCTGCCCTTCCGAAATTCGTATAGCATACAATGCCGAATGTGCAACTCTTCTGGATATTTGTCCGTCATTTTGAATACGGTCGATAAAAAAATAATTGTTTTTTACGAAACAGTATTAGCCAGTCTCTTCAATTTGCAAACGTGTATTGAACAAAGTCGATGTGTGAAGTTGGTTGCAATTATCTGTCAAATGTTGGCTTGTGCATAAACGACATTACTTTCCGGTCCCCCTAATAGTTGCAGACTTCAAGTCTGCAAAGTATGGCGTTCAATGTGGAGGAATTGTTTTTGATTATAAAGTGCTGTCTAAAAATGCACGGTTTTGATGAGAGCTTCATTGACCAATAGGAGCGTCAGATAAACAAGCAGACTGAATACTGGAGGATTGATTTAGGGAAATCTAAATATTTACGCGCGTTCAACATGCAGACATGCAATGCAACTTAGTTTACATAACGTCGTAGGGTTAAGTGCTCGCTTCAAACCAGCCTGTTTGACCACCTGGACTACGATATGCATACGTAGCAACGTCTAAACTGTTTTAACTGTTTGAGTGCCAAGGGATTTTGCTAAAAAAGAGTTGAAAAATAAGGGAGAGAATCGCGTTTGCTTTGTTTCGTGTCTAACGAGGAGAGTTTGTCAGTTGTGTTTGAGATTACCCAACGAGATTTTGAAGAGACGTAGTATAGAGAGAATTGATTGTATAGCACGGAATTTTTAGGTGCGATGGTAAACGCGTGTTTCAAAAAGGGGTTTAACCCTTTGCACTCGAGAGGCCACTCTCAGTTGCCGCAATAAACTGAGTGGAGACTGAGAATCGCCCCTGGAGTACCGCAACAAACTGAGTGGAAACCGAGCGACGGCTCTCCAATTGCTGTAATAAACTGCCTGGCGATTGTGAGTAACGCGTTAGATGGAAACCGCGTTAAGAGAGTAATGCGTTAGATGGAAACCGCGTTAGATGGAAACCGCGTTGAGAGAGTAACGCGTTAGATGGAAACCGCGTTGAGAGAGTAACGCGTTAGATGGAAACCGCTTTGTAAGAGTACCGCGTTAGATGGAAACCGCGTTGAGAGAGTAACGCGTTAGATGGAAACCGCGTTCAGAGAGTAACGCGTTAGATGGAAACCGTGTTAAGAGAGTAATGCGTTAGATGGAAACCGCGTTAACAGAGTAATGCGTTAGATGGAAACCGCGTTAAGAGAGTAACGCGTTAGATGGAAACCGCGTTAAGAGAGTAACGCGTTAGATGGAAACCGCGTTGAGAGAGTAATGCGTTAGATGGAAACCGCGTTGAGAGAGTAACGCGTTAAGAGAGTAACGCGTTAGATGGAAACCGCGTTAACAGAGTAACGCGTTAGATGGAAACCGCGTTGAGAGAGTAACGCGTTAGATGGAAACCGCGTTAAGAGAGTAACGCGTTAGATGGAAACCGCGTTGAGAGAGTAACGCGTTAGATGGAAACCGCGTTGAGAGAGTAATGCGTTAGATGGAAACCGCGTTGAGAGAGTAACGCGTTAAGAGAGTAACGCGTTAGATGGAACCGCGTTAACAGAGTAATGCGTTAGATGGAAACCGCGTTGAGAGAGTAACGTGTTGGATGGAAACCGCGTTCAGAGAGTAACGCCGTCTTTAGTCCGAGTCGTCTTTCGGATGGCCGTAATCGATCGAGTGGCGATTGAGAGTCGCCTCTCGAGTGCAAAGGGTTCAAATTAGACGCGATTTCCATACATTTATGTATCTTTCACTCTACAATGTGACGGTAGCGGAACGCATGACGCTCCTGGCTCATAGCACGCGCACCCGAATGCCGCTAACTTCACGTTGTACAGCGAAGGATGCATAAATGTATGGAATCCGCATCTAATTTTAAACTCCCTTTTTGAAAAACGCGTGGGCCACCGCGTCTAAAAATTGTGTGCTATAGAATTAGTTCTGTCTATACTGCGTCTCTTCAAAATCACTTTTCTATTTCCGTATCGAAAAGTGTCAACCTACGCTTGGAACTTAACGTAAATGCATCGACAAAATTCGAGCGTGCAATCAGTTCGACTCTGCGGACCAATCAGCTGCCACCTTTAGGCGCTGACCGGAAGAAGTGCGATTGTGGTGTTTGGCACAAAAACAGTTCATGTTATTTTCTTGTAATTTTTCTTGTAATAAATATATTTTAATATATCTTCTTGTAGAGAACGGAATTCCATAATGCGCGCCTTTCTGCCACAATTTCTGTTCATCTTCTTACCATGCGTGCTGGGTTTTTCTAAACGGATACAAATAGGTAAGATGACAGTGTGCTACTCATTAACTGATTGTTGACGGGAAACGCGAATTCGCGGATTATATTCACACTTCTACACTCCAAATTAACCCCTTTGCATATCATATTCAATTTTTTCCAAATCAAATTCACCCTGTTGCAAATCAAATTCACCCTTTCGCAATTCAAATTCAACCCTTCGGAACTGAAACTGACCATTTCGAACTGAAATTTACCCTTTTGCAAATCAAATTCAACCCTTTGGAACTGAAACTGACCATTTCGAACTGAAATTTACCCTTTTGCAAATCAAATTCAACCCTTTGGAACTGAAACTGACCATTTCGAACTGAAATTTACCCTTTTGCAAATCAAATTCAACCCTTTGGAACTGAAACTGACCATTTGGAACTGATATTTACCCTTTTGCAAATCAAATTCAACCCTTTGGAACTGAAACTGACCATTTCGAACTGAAATTTACCCTTTTGCAAATCAAATTCAACCCTTTGGAACTGAAACTGACCATTTCGAACTGAAATTTACCCTTTTGCAAATCAAATTCAACCCTTTGGAACTGAAACTGACCATTTGGAACGGAAATTTACCCTTTTGCAAATCAAATTCAACCCTTTGGAACAGAAACTGACCATTTGGAACTGAAATCTACCCTTTTGCAAATCAAATTCAACCGTTTCGCAATTCAAATTCAACCCTTTGGAACTGAAATTGACCATTTGGAACTGAAATTTACCCTTTCGCAAATCAAATTCAACCCTTCGGAACTGAAATTGACCAATTAGCGAATAAAATTCTTCTACAAATATGTCTTCATAAACTTTCCTGATAGAAATAAAATCCAATGGAAACTTATTGTTCAGAAATTCCGCATTTTATTGCTCGTAACGATGAACATAAAATACTTGTTTAATAGTATACATAGCTTAATCTATAACGGGTACTGAAATGATGACAAAGTCAAAGGTCAGAGTAAAATGAAACTGTGTCGATGCGTCGCGGTATCTTTCTCTTTGTGTACAGTAAACTCAAATTGGAGGAATTCTATTTTTGACTAAATGTGTAGTCTCCAGACTGGCCTCAGTCACATCGACATTTAACTTACCCAGAATTCTTACAACTTACGGGAAAGCGCAATGCCCTGTAAATATATGATTCGAGGTGAATTTGATTTGCAAAGGGTGAATCTGGAATGCGAACCCAGTATACTAGGAGGTAAGTCTGCCAAGAAGAAAATTGGATCTATTCAAGGAAAGAGGACAATAAACAGACAATAGACAAATAAAAATGGCGTACCACAAAGCATTTCATTTCTGAACCAGAATCTTCACTTTCCAGGAGGGCTATTTGATTACGATCACGCTATACAACGTTCCTTTGAGTTATCCATCAAAACAATAAATAAAGAGAGACACGATAATGAGGAATTTGCGAAAGTGCATCTCGTAGCAGTCTCCAATGCGATAGGAACGGACTCATTCGAAGTAACAGTGAAAGGTAATAATACTTTCTACCTAATTCTTGATCTTAAAAAGACTGAACAAAAAAACGCTTTTCACGAAAATATGAATTCTTCGGACCGACCAATCAAATTGAAGCTCTTTTAATTTTTTGGTTTCGTTAGTATGCGAATTAATGAACATGGGCATCGCTGGTATATTTGGGCCCCAACATAGAATCACGTCGGAACATGTACAAAGCATATGTGACACCATGGAAATGCCGCATGTTTACACAAGATGGGATCCTCTGCAAATCCGGGGAAAAGGCATTAATTTGTATCCGCACGCGGAAACTCTTGCACGGGTATGTACTTTATAGTAAAAGTTGTTTGATGATAGATCGGGGTAAAACGAAATTATTAAACGCCTTGAATACTTAACACATTAAGGACCGCTCACGAGTTTTCTCGTGTTTCGCGTTCCGTCTATTTCGTACAAATTAAATTTTTAAGTAAAAAAGTTATTATAATTATTAAAAAACATAATTTTTTTTCAATAATACATAGAATGCATCTTATTATACAATTTCTGAAAGTTTCATCAACATTGCTTCATAAATAACAAAGTTATGATCATTTTAGAACGTACAAGTTTGCCCAAAAACGTGCGGTCCCAGGCGTATGCCTTACAGATTTCTTTGCGGTCCTTAAGGGGTTAATACTGGCAGTCCGCGATAAGTTTGACCACAGCTCGCGCAGCCCCCTTCCCCTTCTCCTCTCCAATGCTCCTATCACCGACTTCGACGCTGGCACTAAGCCAATAGCGCGTTAGGAAGAGGGGGAACGGGGCGGGACCTGCGCACAACGAACGAAAACTCGTCCGAACCGTGGTCCAACTTATCGTTGATTCACAGTAGACACCGGAAAAGGTACCTGCGGATTTTTAAATCAAAATTCAGATACACTGGACATTTTGGAAAGCAATTTTATTTGACGAAGTAGTCACCATTTATTTCTATAATTGTTTTACAATGTTTTACGAGCTTATGCATTCCTTTTTTCTCAAAATCTGGGGTTTTACTAGCAAGGAATGAATTAATTGCTGATTTGATTTTGGCATCATTTTTGAAACTGCTATTTGCAAGGAAGTTTGACATTGATAACAAAAAGTGGTAATCAGAAGGAGACAGATCAGGACTGCAAGGAGGATGAGGTAAAACTTGCCATCCGCCATCTTTATTTTCTGGCGAGTCGTAGATGCAATATGAGGACGTGCGTTGTCATGTATTATAATTCATTCTTTGCGAGTAAAACACCAGATTTTGACAAACAAGGAATGTATAAGCTTGTAGAACGTTGGAAAAGAGTTGTGGAAATAAATGGTGACTAATTCGTCAAATAAAATTTCTTTCCAGAATGTCCAGAGTGTTTGAGTGCGTGGGATACTTATGGGTGGCGGGGTGTACGTGGATTATTGTATATCGTTAGATTTATACATTTTATTTGACATAATATGTTGAAATATATTCTATTTTGCAATCAGGTTTTTAATCAATTAGTGACCGATTTTGAATGGAAGTCTTTTGTAATATTATATGAAAATACAGACAGTTTAATGCGCACCAAACACTTACTTGAACGACGGAGTGCCAGAGGTACCAATATCTTTTTGTACCATCTTGGGAATGGTACGAGTTACAGGTGACTTACTGAATTGTATTATTTCGCTGATACAGGGTTTGCATTTCAAATTTATTCTTTTGAAGATCAAATTCACCATTTTGCAGATCAAATTCAACAATTTTGCAGATCAAATTCACACTTTTGCAGATCAAATTCACACTTTTACAGGTCAAATTCGCCCTTTTGCAAGTCAAATTCACCCCTTGCAAATCAAATTCACCTCTTTGCAAATCAAATTCACCCTTTTGCAGATCAAATTCACCCTTCTGCAGATCAAATTCACCTTTTTGCAGATCAAATTCATCCTTTTGCATATCAAATTCTTGCTTTTTGCAAATCAAATTCACCCTTTTGCAGATCAAATTCACTCTTATGCAAGTCAAATTCACCCTTTTGCAGATCAAATTCATCGTTTTGCAGATCAAATTCACCCTTTTGCAGATCAAATTCACCCTTTTGCAAATCAAATTTATCCTTTTGCAGATCAAATTCACTCTTTTGCAAATCAAATTCACCCTTTTGCAGATCAAATTCACCCTTTTGCAAATCAAATTTATCCTTTTGCAGATCAAATTCATCTTTTTGCAGATCAAATTCATGCTTTTTGCAAATCGAGTTCACCCTTTTGCAAATCAAATTCATCCTTTTGCAGATCAAATTCATGCTTTTTGCAAATCGATTTCACCCTTTTGCAGATCAAATTCACCATTTTACAGATCAAATTCACCTTTTTGCAAATCGAATTCACCCTTTTGCAGATCAAATTCAGTCTTTTGCAGATCAAATTCATGCTTTTTGCAAATCAAATTCATCCTTTTGCAGATCAAATTCATCGTTTTGCAGATCAAATTCACCCTTTTGCAGATCAAATTCACCATTTTGCAAATCAAATTCACCCTTTTGCAGATCAAATTCACCCGTTTCCAAATCAAATTCACCCTTTCAGAAACCAAATCTTTCACATTAAATTCGATCTCTTAAACACTCACCGTTTACACTCGTTTACAAATAAAATTCGCCCTTTCAGAAACCAAGTCTTCACCTTAAATTCAATCTCTTAAACATTCGCAATAAGAATAAAATCCAATGTAAATCCATTAAATTTGGAATGCAAACCCTGCATTATATCGGTCTTGATTCTCCAGTTCCTGCAGTGCATAAACAATTATAATCAAACGAAACGTCAGACAATATATGGAATTCTATATTATAGAATTCATTATATGGAGTTCTATGTACAGATTTCAATAGTTTAATGTAAAGGGACTGAAAGATTAAGGCAGTATAATTGCAGTTTTCAAAGAAACAGCACGAAAATTAATTCTACAGCTTGGCGTGATATCTTGTCTAGGAACGCAATGCGATTGGTTAAGGAATCCGACGTAGAAAACATTATTATCGACTGTTCCTTCGAGATTCTCAGCGAGGTTTTAAAGCAAGCTCAACAAGTTGGAATAATGTCGGATAAACATAGAGTTATAGTTACGGCGTTGGTACGAATATATTTAATTAAATCAAACACGCTCACATAAATATATAATAATATTAACATATAATACATAATTCAATAACAATCAACACAAGATTTACTGAAATGAATTAATTCGTCTCATACATCAAAATTGTGGATTAAATTTATTTTAATATTTAGTTGAAATTAAAATTTTATTTAAATTCTTCGTCAAATTGGGGATTGAGAATTAATTTTTATTCAATTTAACGATTACATTTATTTTAATATTTAGTTGAAATTATAATTTTATTTAAATTCTTCGATTCTCTTCGATTCTTCGAAGTTTCTTTTTACCAAAAACATCATTTGAATTCAGTTTAAATGAATGATGCGCGGTGATGTTGCAGCGTCCGAATACTTTCGGGAGTGACTGTATCTAACGCAAGTAAAAGTTGTTGTTTTTCAGGATCTCCAAGCAATCGATTTAGAACCGTATCAATATTCGGGGGTTAATTTGACCGGAATACGTTTGATCGATCCTGAAGATCCCTTGGTGATCGATACGGTTTTATCGCATAAAAATGAATGGGGCTTCGAGGACCCCAGCCAACTTCGCGTTGAACCAGCTTTAATGTACGACGCGGTACAACTTTTCGCGAGAGCATTCAAACGTTTGGCGGATGCAATTAATGGCGACGTCAAACAATTACCTTGCAATAGTACACTGAGTTGGGAGCATGGAGACAGTTTAACAAACTTTATGAGACTGGTAAGTCAAACCGGGAAGTTTGTTCTTCAAACCGGAAGATTCGCGTTGATTTGAAAGGAAAATTGAGAGGAACCATTTTTATATGCCGATGTACAGTCGGTGTAAAAAGTATTCGTACAGCGGAGAATTATAACCAAAAACTTGTGGAACCTTGTTTCCACCTGAAACAAATTGGGAATATTTTCATAAGAAATATGGATAAATAATAAAATAAACAAAGTTGTGCGAGGTTTTTGTTAAAATTCGCTGCTGTACGAATACTTTTAGCATTTATTGTACATAAGCTTCGTACAGGTTTTGGAGTCCAAATATAACTTTTTTCATTTCAAAGTAACCCTTTTGCAAATCAAATTGACCTGTTGGTAATACAGGTTATGAACTCCAAATTAACCCTTTTGCAGATCATATTCACCCTTTTGCACTCGAAATTAACCCTTTTGTTGATCGTATTCAACTTTCAATGAAATATACTTCTCCGCAGACTGAAATGAGAGGTTTGACTGGTTTGATCAAAATGGACACCGCGGGTTTTCGGAGTAACTTTCAATTGGATATTATACGCGTTACGGAACATGGCACGCGAAAGATTGGGATGTGGAATAGTACCAATGGCATTGATTGGCTGCCGGAACCATCCAGTGCCCAATCAGATGCCGAGTACAGTTTACAAAATAAAACATTCATCGTCCTAATAGCTATTGTAAGTATTACTGACAATTTCAACTTGATTATCGGCAGTTGCTATGTTTTTTATAGATCTTTAACCTTCTGCAGTCGGGGGCGACTCTCAGTCGCCACTCAGTTTATTGAGGCAACTTGAGTGGCGACTGAGGGGCGAAGTGAAGATTTTCCTCGAGTTATATGTTGTTGTTAGACGTTAAATCGCAGCACAACTGGAGTCAATTTTAATGTCGCCTCTCAGTCGCCACTGTACAACAATAAACTGGGTGGCTACTGAGAGTCGCCTCCAGAATGTAAAGGGTTACAATTCTAGGTAGACACGAAGTTTTTAACACATTCGCTACCGACGGTTTTGAGGGGAGACCTCTCACGGCGATTCTTCGGAGAATCGATTTTCTTCCACTTATCGATTCTTCTGAGAATCGATCTTCCAACTCTCGATTCTTCCGAGAATCGATCTTCCAACTCTCGATTCCTCCGAGAATCGATCTTCCACATATCGATTCCTCCGAGAATCGATCTTCCAACTCTCGATTCCTCCGAGAATCGATCTTCCACATATCGATTCTTCCGAGAATCGATCTTCTACCTCTCGATTCCTCCGAGAATCGATCTTCCAACTCTCGATTCCTCCGAGAATCGATCTTCCACATATCGATTCTTCCGAGAATCGATCTTCCAACTCTCGATTCCTCCGAGAATCGATCTTCCACATATCGATTCTTCCGAGAATCGATCTTCCACATATCGATTCTTCGGAGAATCGATCTTCCAACTCTCGATTCCTCCGAGAATCGATCTTCCACATATCGATTCTTCCGAGAATCGATCTTCCACATATCGATTCTTCCAAGAATCGATCTTCCAACTCTCAGTTCCTCCGAGAATCGACCTTCCACCTCTCGATTCCTCCGAGAATCGATCTTCCACATATCGATTCCTCCGGCAATCGATCTTCCCCATATCGATTCTTCCGAGAATCGATCTTCCAACTCTCGGTTCCTCCGAGAATCGATTTTCCACATATCGATTCCTCCGAGAATCGATCTTCCACATCGATTCTTCCGAGAATCGATCTTCCACATATCGATTCTTCCAAGAATCGGTCTTCCAACTCTCAGTTCCTCCGAGAATCGATCTTCCACCTCTCGATTCCTCCGAGAATCGATCTTCCACATATCGATTCCTCCGAGAATCGATCTCCCACATATCGATTCCTCCGAGAATCGATCTTCCGCAAATCCTTTATTCCACCAAAGTCAGTTTTAAAAAATCAATTTTGTAAAAAAGGAGGCATTTCCAGATGCTCCAAATGTTTACCGGACGTTATTATTTTTTAAGTGCAAGATAATGAGTAATCAGCAGTAATTCGATCAAACCAATTAAATACAATTATAAAAATATGTACTCGCACACTGAAATTTAATAGGCTATAAAAGTCCAGCATGATAGTTATCAGTACCGTCTCCGTTCATTGCAGAGTGACCCGTACGGGATGTTGAAAGAATCGGCGGACATGATGACCGGAAATGAACGTTACGAAGGATTTGGGATCGATATCATTCAAGAACTGAGTAAAATGCTTGGTTTTAATTATACTTTCGAACTGCAAGCTGATAATGTCTACGGCGGATATTCCAAGAAAACAAGAAAGTGGAACGGAATGTTGGGGAAAATCATAGACGGTGTTAGTTCTTATTCAGTATCACTGTTCAAACTATTATGCGTTCACATCAGGGATCTTCGATTCCGATTCGATTCCTCAAAAGATCGATTCTTTTGACCAAAATATTGATCTTCCGAATAGATATTCCACTTATCGATTCTTCTAAGAATCGATTTTTATTTAATTCAGCGATTAAATTTACTTTAATACTTAGTTGAAATTAATTCTTGAATTAATTCAATTCATAATTAAAATTGAATTTAATCAATTTCAAATAATAATTGAAATTTTATTTAAATTCTTCGTCAAACTGGGGATTGACGATTAATTTTTACTTAATTTAACGATTCAATTTATTTTAATATTTAGTTGAAATTAAAATTTTATTTAAATTATTCGTCAATTTGGGGATTGACAATTAATTTTTATTCAATTTAACGATTCAATTTATTTTAATACTAAGTTGAAATTAAAATTTTATTTAAATTCTTCGATTCTCGATACGAAATTTGCATTCCAGGAAGCGGATTTGGCGATCACCGATTTAACTATCACTTCAGAACGAGAAAGTGCCGTCGACTTCACAATGCCGTTTATGAACTTAGGTGAAGTGTTTTATACTTATATGCCAATCAAATTCACCCTTTGCAAATCACATATTTACAGGGAATTACTCTTTCCCGTAAATCGTAAGAATTCCAGGTAAGTTAAATGTCGATGTAACTGAGGCCAGTCTGGAGACTACACATTTAGTCAAAAATAGAATTCCTCCAATTTGAGTTTACTGTACACAAAGAGAAAGATACCGCGACGCATCGACACAGTTTCATTTTACTCTGACCTTTGACTTTGTCATCATTTCAGTACCCATTATAGATTAAGCTATGTATACTATTAAACAAGTATTTTATGTTCATCGTTACGAGCAATAAAATGCGGAATTTCTGAACAATAAGTTTCCATTGGATTTTATTTCTATCAGGAAAGTTTATGAAGACATATTTGTGGAAGAATTTTATTCGCAAATTGGTCAATTTCAGTTCCGAAGGGTTGAATTTGATTTGCGAAAGGGTAAATTTCAGTTCGAAATGGTCAGTTTCAGTTCCAAAGGGTTGAATTTGAATTGCGAAACGGTTGAATTTGATTTGCAAAAGGGTAGATTTCAGTTCCAAATGGTCAGTTTCAGTTCCAAAGGGTTGAATTTGATTTGCAAAAGGGTAAGTTTCAGTTCCGAAGGGTTGTATTTGATTTGCAAAACGGTCAATTTCAGTTCGAAATTGTCAATTTCAGTTCCAAAGCGTTCAATTTGAATTGCGAAAGGGTTGAATTTGAATTGCGAAACGGTTGAATTTGATTTGTAAAAGGGTAAATTTCAGTTCCAAATGGTCAGTTTCAGTTCCAAAGGGTTGAATTTGATTTGCAAAAGGGTAAGTTTCAGTTCCAAAGCGTTGAATTTGAATTGCGAAAGGGTTGAATTTGATTTGCAAAAGGGTAAATTTCAGTTCCAAATGGTCAATTTCAGTTCCAAAGGGTTGAATTTGAATTGCGAAAGGGTTGAATTTGATTTGCAAAGGGTAAATTTCAGTTCCAAATGGTCAATTTCAGTTCCGAAGGATTGAATTTGATTTGCAAATTGATAAATTTCAGTTCGAAATGGACAATTTCAGTTCCAAAGCGTTGAATTTGAATTGCGAAAGGGTTGAATTTGATTTGCAAAAGGGTAAATTTCAGTTCCAAATGGTCAGTTTCAGTTCCGAAGGGTTGAATTTGATTTGCAAAAGGGTAAATTTCAGTTCGAAATGGTCAATTTCAATTCCAAAGCGTTGAACTTGATTTGCAAAAAGGTGAATTTGGAGTGTAAACGGAGTGTTCTTATTCCATTACTGATATATCTGTATATATAATGTAATATATAATATCTGTGTTTCCAGGAATAAGCATCCTGTACAAGAAGCCAAGAAAAACGCCACCGAGTTTGTTCTCTTTCTTATCACCCTTCTCAGCTGGAGTCTGGTGGTACTTAATCGGGTCTTACATTTTTGTATCACTCGTGCTTTTTGTTGTCGGCAGAATATGTCCGGCTGAGTGGAACAATCCATATCCTTGTATCGAAGAACCCGAAGTACTTGAAAATCAATTCACACTGAGAAATTCTTTGTGGTTTACAATCGGTAGTATTATGCAGCAAGGTTCCGACGTTGCGCCAATGTAAGTTTTGTGCACTGAAAAGCATTTTTGAATTATCTTATTGAATTAATAACACGATCCAATCAGATCTGTTGGAACTTAACAACTCGGTTATTTGGTGGTTTTGAGGTGGGACTCTTAGTTCAATGCCGCAGAATTGTCAAATGTCTGTAACAGAATGCCGCGTGAAATTTTCAAAAGTCTGTAACCGAATGCGGTGCAGAATTTTTAAGAGTCCTTAACCGAATATTGCGCGGAAGTTAAAGGGTCTTTAGTTGAGTAACGGTAACTTAATTCTATGTGATTTTAAAATGACATAGGAATACGTTATCGGTACTCAGCTGGAGACGTTGAAATGACTTAGAACTACGTTACCGGTACTCAGCTGGAGACGTTAAAATGACGTAGAACTACGTTATCGGTACTCAGCTGGAGACGTTGAAATGACATAGAACTACGTTACCGGTACTCAGCTGAAGATGTTAAAATAACGTAGAACTACGTTATCGGTACTCAGCTGGAGACGTTAAAATAACGTAGAACTACGTTACCGATACTCAGCTGGAGACGTTAAAATGACATAGAACTACGTTACCGGTACTCAACTGAAACGTTAAAGTAACCTAGAACTACGTTATCGGTACTCAGCTGGAGACGTTAAAATAACGTAGAACTACGTTACCGGTACTGAACTGACAACGTTAAAGTAACCTAGAACTACGTTATCGGTACTCAGCTGGAGACGTTAAAATAACGTAGAACTACGTTACCGGTACTCAACTGACGACGTTAAAATAACGTAGAACTACGTTACCGGTACTCAGCTGGAGACGTTAAAATGACATAGAACTACGTTACCGATACTCAGATGGAGACGTTGAAATGACATAGAACTACGTTACCGGTACTCAACTGACAACGTTAAAGTAACCTAGAACTACGTTATCGGTACTCAGCTGGAGACGTTAAAATAACGTAGAACTACGTTATCGGTACTCAACTGACGACGTTATAATAACCTAGAACTACGTTATCGGTACTCGGCTGAAGACTTTAAAATGACCTACAACTACGTTATCGGTACTCGTCTGAAGACGTGGAAATGACATAGAACTACGTTACCGGTACTCAACTGACGACGTTAAAATAACGTAGAACTACGTTATCGGTACTCGTACCGTTACCCGTTTTCTTACAGTGGGATTTCAACGCGAATGGTGGCCGGTTGTTGGTGGTTCTTCTGCCTCATTATGGTCTCCTCCTACACTGCCAATTTAGCAGCTTTCCTTACCGTCGAAACGGTAATTCCGCCATTTTCCAATGTCGAAGAATTAGCGAAGAAGAAGACCATAAAATACGGTGCCAAAGCTGAAGGGTCCACCTACATGTTTTTCAAAGTAGGTATATTTTTGTGGATAATTCTCAGTCAAATATATTCGATGTGAGACGTTTGACAAAAAAGGGTATCGTTATTATATTTTTATGAACGATACTACGAAAATAGTAGTAACCCCTTTTACAGGATAATTACAGCATTCAACAAATCGTTTTAAAAATGCCGCAGTTAAATTTGCGGAGTAAGACACCAAAATATTACGCTGTTTCATTAATCTCCCCATTCGTATGCTCAGTGATTTAACCCTCGCACTAGGAGGCGATTCACAGTCGCCACTCGATTTATCGCGATTTTATATTTTGTTTTTAATGTCGCTTTTCAATCGCCACTCGGTTTATCGCAAGAACTTTCAGTCGCCACGTAGTTTATGATGGCGACTCTGAGTCGCCACTCTAGTGCAAAGGGTTAACATTAATACAGTCGTTTTCCTCATTCAATGAATATAATATAATTTAATTCCCCTTTTCTCCTCAAATATTAATAAAGGTGTAAATATTTGAGTGAAGCTGAGGATGCATGTACACTCCCATTCAAAAGTTTCGAGCGTGTTAGACTTTCAAAAGAAATCAGGAGTTTCTTAAGTAAATTAATATTTCATTCATAATATTGTTCTTCCAATTTTAATGGTGAATTATGTTGACACTTTGACGGCCGCGCCTGTGACAGAAATACTTTTGGCTGTCACTTAATTACAATATATTGTTGTAAAACATGAAAATCACAATAACTCTTGATCCTGTTAACCGATTTACGTGAATTTCCGAGAATATATGTAAATAAATGTAAAATAACAAGGAAATTGAAGAAGAAACAACAATAAGTAACGTGCCACCGCCATTTTGTAAGCGCCACCTACGTGGCGCCACCGGCGCTTGCCCGCCATCTTGTAAGCGACACCAAAATGGTGCCGCTGGGCGGCAAAGTGTTAATATAATATTAGTTTCATATATAATTCCAATATTTTTGATAAAACTTTCGCATATCTTTTAAAATTTGTTTCGTTCAAAAAGCAATGTTCAAAAACGCAAAAGCACACTTTTGAGCGGGAGTGTACAAACACTAGTAAGGTATTATTGAGAGTTTTATGCAGTGATGACATTCATGAATACAATAATAAACAATCATAAACAAATGTCAGTAGTATAAAATACATCCCAAGAAAATAATGTTTCTGTAACAGATATATTCCTCTAATAATTTTCACAGACAAATATTCGTAAAAGCTTTTGAGGTGTTTGTGATATATTAATATAAAAAAACATGGCCGAAGGACTTAACATAGTTATGCAGATCCCATTATCCTCTACTTAGTTTCTTTTAACACGGTAGATCCTCAGATATTGCTTACTAATCAAATTCCGATTGCCGTAGATTTGTATTATGAAGTAACTAATATAGGCGACTGTATTTTGTTAAGCTTTCGTTCTAATTCAGCTTTTTCAAAGAATTATGCCCATTCCAAGGAATCCAATTACTCGACGTACAAGGACATGTACTTGTACATGCGCGAAAACGCCGCGGATGTCTTACCAGCTGATAATGGAAAGGGAAAATTGAAGGTGCTCCGTGATGATTACGCTTTTTTAATGGAGTCAAGTTCAATTGAATACATCACGGAGAGAGAATGCAATCTCACGCAGATTGGTGGACTCTTGGATGCAAAGGGTTATGGAATAGCTATGAAAAAGCGTAAGTCTTTTAATTGCCGTAATGGATGACCGAGAACAATGTTTTATATTGAAATGAAATATAAAGTTCGATAAACGCAGGAAACTTGATTATTGTTTAATGACTTGGAAAGAAATCAAAAACTTGAGAGATAATAAAATAAATAAAAATATGAACATTTTTGTTACAGATTCGCCGTATCGCCATTCCTTAAATACCGCGGTGCTGAAACTTCAACAAAGCGGTTTAATCACGGAATTAAAAAAGAAATGGTGGACGCAGAAAAGAGGCGGTGGAAAATGTCACGTATGTAACTTTAATATTCATTTTTTCATATATCGTGTTTGAAAAATAATGTCGGACTATGTAATCATCCAGAGAATTACATTAACCTCTCCAGGACCTCCGCCACATATGTGGACATTTATTTTAAATCCTACAAAACAGCTGTTTCCATTCACGAAACAGTTACAAAGATAAAAGTACGAGCTTCACAAAATTTCTAACCTAAAAGTGGATGAAATTTGTCACAAGATAAATAGAAGCGCTCCGTAATTAATTTTGAATAACATAGTTCGAGTAGCGATACTGGAAACTCGCCCTGAAGAGGTTAACGTATTGTGAATTCAGAATTAGATTGCCACACTGCGCGCGCAGTTCCCGCTACATTTTCCTCCCACCATTACCTTAGCCCCGCCTTCTGGGGCGGCACAGTGGTACTAAACCCAATAGCGTGGTCGGAGCAGGGAATGGTAGTGGGGGACCTGCGCACAACGAACGAAACTCGCCCGAACTCTGAGGCAATCTACTGACGTGTCGCGTTTAGTTGGATCAGCGCTCCCGCAGTCCCCACTGCCTGTTCCGCCCACCGCTACCTTAGCCCCGCCTTCTGCGACGGCACAGTGGGACTAAAACCAATAGCGTGTTCGGAGCAGGGAGCTGTAGTGGGGGATCTGCGCAGAACGAACGAAACTCGCCCGAACTCTGAGGCAATCTACTGACGTGTCGCGTTTAGTTGGATCAGCGCTCCCGCAGTCCCCACTGCCTGTTCCGCCCACCGTTACCTTAGCCCCGCCTTCTGCGACGGCACAGTGGGACTAAAACCAATAGCGTGTTCGGAGCAGGGAGCTGTAGTGGGGGATCTGCGCAGAACGAACGAAACTCGTCCGAACTCTGTTGCAATCTAATTCTGAATACACAATAGGATTCGTTGTCATGGTTCCCACTGTTTTTTAACATAAGATCGTCCGTATTATAATACAATTTTTGTATTTATTTTAAACATTAAAGTATGCATTTAGTAAATCGACAGAAGAGTTATTATAACTCAAAACAATTTCCAGGAGGAAGGTGGGGGTGGACAAGCAGAAGAACTCGGCCTTGATAATGTGGGTGGTGTTTTCTTAGTTCTGAGCGTAGGTGTAATTATGTCGTTCTTCTACACTATTCTGGAATTGCTTTGTACTATTGGCTGCACTTCTTTTCGTGAAAATGTAAGTATACACAGTGAGTGTAAATAGTATTCGAATTTTAACAAGAACCTCAATATTGAATCTTTCATTAACCGTCTCCCTGTGGACAGGGGTGCAAACTCACCCCGAATAAAAACATAAATAAAAAGTTATTTCAAGCGTACCATTCGGATATTAGCTTAAACAATTCTGTGAGTCGTTTTGCCCTTGAGGGTGCAGGGGGTGTAATTGCACCCCTGCACATTGTTGACGTTAGAATATCAGTACACAGAGAGAAGGTTAAAAATATATTCATCCATTTTACTTGTTTACTTCATAAATTGTTACTGCATTAAAACGCGAGCATTTTATATCTTTTAAGGTCTCTTTCAAGGAAGAATTGGTGGACGAAATTAAGTTTATCGCGAAGTGTAGTAGTTCGCCGAAACCGGTGAAGAGAAGGAAAACTTCGTCGAATAAAAGTGCAGAGGATAGTACAAGAGGTTGTACGCCACCTTACGGATTTGTGCCTACTGTCATCCGAACGTCGGCGACGGATGATAAATAAACAATCTTCACACGAAATCTTTGAATTCATAAACCATAACACATAAAAAGTATATTTATCAGCATTAATGTCAGTAAAACTAAAACTACCCGACATATACTCACAAGAAAAGTAGGGGAACCCGAAAATTCCAAAAATTCGGAATCTTTGCACAAACATAAAGTAATTCATGCTGATTACGAAACTATTTTCTGTTGGTGTCCAAAAACCGTTTAAAGGGGTGAAATCACCTCTCAAAGAAAAGTGATTCTTCGTTTTCGGTTATTATCTCCAAAACGATAAGAGATATAAAACAAAAAGTTCATTCACAATTTCAATCGCCCATTGGCTGCTACAAAAATGCGTTACAAAATTGTCCAAGAAGATATTATTTTCAAAAATGTTCAAAACAGATATTATTTCTATTTGCGTCAATTTTTGAACTCATTTTGGCGACACCCACGAATTGAAATCTATCACGCAAATTCTATCATTGTTTCAATGTACTTTTCAATAAACAATGAAAAACTCGTTAAAGATTCGTTACTTACATTTAATTACCATTTTATTTTGAAAGTATTCTTATTAACTAGTATTGCCTCCGCGAAGGGGTTACTTTTCCCGCTGAAATTTGCGAATGTTCTAAACAGAACCAATGCATTTTATGTAAAGCGTTTTCGAGGTTATGGTTGATTTGATGACGTAGACACTCAGGAATCTCGAAGTGCTTTGAAACCATTGGAACTTGCTATATTTAACCGCGACGGGGTACTTTTATGGACGCATATCCGAGGCACCTTTTCAAAAGGT
This sequence comes from Nysson spinosus, assembly GCA_910591585.2. Taxonomy (NCBI): domain Eukaryota; kingdom Metazoa; phylum Arthropoda; class Insecta; order Hymenoptera; family Crabronidae; genus Nysson; species Nysson spinosus. Next base: position 1,382,441 of record OU342855.1, read on the forward strand.
ACCAACGAACCACGTTGCGGAAAGGGATATATGTCCCTCGTAAGGTGGTATTAAAAGGCCATTAAACGACTCGACATGAGATATGGCTTTATGCGCATGCGCGAACCTTACCGATCTGCTCGCCAGCAAACGAACGTCGTTTACTTGCTTACTAGTTACCAGTCTACCGTCTGCCCAATAAAACCAAATCGAACTAACGCAAATATATCTACTTCCTTTATTGACTGTACCAGGGTGTGGGAACCTTTTCATGTTGGAAGTTCGAATTAATTGAACTCTAATCAAATAACGCCGCATTCAAGGAACTTCAACTTTTTTGACCACCAAAATTCCCAGGGCAAGAAATGTCCCTGCGATACAACCGAGGTTAATTCCTTTTTGCTCTGTCACCATTCAACCCCGCGTTTTCAACGCCATAGGACCAACTCTAACTTACAGTTTATTACATGTTAGCGACAGCTTATTTCGAGACGTCGAAGGCAGATAGCCCGCCGCTATTTGGCTTCAGCTAATTTATGACCGGTACTTAGACGCGATTCAAATAGGAGAAAGTATACAAGGATACACATCCGGTCGCCAGAGATGGCTAGTGGCTCGAAGTCACGTAGCTATCGGGTGTCATAGGACTGTGTATCTGACGCATGCGTCTGGCTAGGATCAGGCAGGCAACCCGACGTGCACTGCTCAAAGAATAGGTACGTTGTTCACTGAGATCTGGCCACGCAGTGGGGAGGGGCGTATGCCCTTTTGGTGAGAGGACTGTGTAAAACCCCACGGCACTTACCCCAGAGCTTTGACAACGACTACACGTCTAAACAGTATTCAGGGTAGTATTTCTAACATACAAAATTGACGAACATAAGAATGAGATAAATAAGGTGTATTTATTTAATGTTTTTGATTGTCGTAACACTTTGAGGTTAGACGTATCTGAATACTTTTTGCGCACGGTTCATATTACGTCGGACCATTTAATCTTCATGTTTCCCCAGTTCCGAGTACCAAGTGCTACAAGGGTTTCTTAACGATCTTTGTTCGTTCCGTTTGTTTCGACCAAGGCGATTCGTCTGGTGGAAGTGAGTGATTGCACCACCCAGGCCTGCCTTGCGGCTTATAATCCTTTCGCCGGGCTCAGTGATGCCAGTACGTGGGATTTTCTCCCACGTCGGAGCCTTCGTGCGCATGCGCATGCGCATGCTGACGTCACAGCTCGACGGCGGTTGTTTCCATGGACGTATCTATGCGCAACAGTAGATACGCGTAATGGGCCCGTATTTCTACCGTATTTCAATTGTCAGGGGGTCTAACGATACCCCATATTTGAGGGAAGTATATACGTTACTGAGAATTAGGTAGTGCGCATGCGTGGGAAAAATCCCACGTCCTGGCATCACTGCGTGGTCTGCGCTGTAACTTGAAGAGTGACAGCGACATGACGTTTTCAAACAAGAAACTGCCAAGGGCGATTTTTATGGAGTGATTTTTACAGATCCAACCATCTATTTGCGACATCTCGAGTTAATTGACCCATGCAAATTCTTTGTGAAACAACCCCTTCCCACAAATCCGTAGAATAAGAGGTGAAAACCGTAGACAAAGAAGTTTTTAACCCTTTGCGATCGGCAGATTTCGATTTTGGGAGTACCAGTAGGTTGGAGGAAATCTATCGTTTCGCAATTACTTTTCCGTACAGGATTTAAAGTTCCCGCTGCGGGGGACCTCTACGACTATTTAAAAATGTCCCCGCTACGGGGACACCGACTTCTACGACGACTTAGAAATGTCCCCGCTACGTGGACACCGACCGCAAAGGGTTAATATTGAGAAACCAAAGAATGTCGAGTAAAATTCACCTTCAACATTTATCGTTATTACGTTATTAAAAAAGGATCGGACGAATTGTCAAATACACAAAAGTCTGAATTTGTAAAAACCGCATAATAATAATTCATAATTAGAAACAGCAAATGTATAGAAAATAATGGAGAATATTTTGTTGAGTTCCGTGCTTCTTCACAGCATTTTTCCATTTCGTTTGATTTCATTAAACTGCGAAAACTTATGCGCTTACCTGATATTCCAACTTTGTTCAATAAAATCTATAATAACTTTATACTATAATTTAATTTAATTCCTTTTCATTTATTATGCGAACAAAAGTCTGAATTTCATCAGCGAAAGGTGAATTCTGTCTGCAATTCAGCAAAAGGCTGAATTTCGAGGGCAAACCCTGTGCGAAAGGAGGTTAGTACTATAATAAGAAGCAGAGTAAAAAGAGTTGAATTATATGCCCTCCATTAAAAATGTCCCAGCCGTGTCACATATACATGCACATATGTATACATTGCCATTCTGGCTTCCATAGAGTATGTAAGCCAATTTAAACCGCCATGATGGATTTCAAGAGCTCTTTGGTTGGCGGCAATGCAAGAAGTAAAATTTAATTACGGGTAAGCAGAGTGTCGAATGTGGAGGAGCCAGGAGGCAGACATACTATATATCCGTTATGCGCGCATTTTACCCATACTTGTACACTCCCACTCAAAAGTTTGAAGGTTAGAATTTCAAAAGCAATAGTCCGTTTCATAAATGAATAAACATTTTACTTATTACATTGTCCTTCCAATTACAGTTGTAAAACATATTAATGCAATATTATTTTCATATGAAAGTGCAATATTTTTCATAATATACTCAGAGTTGTACGGGAAATTGGTTTCATCCATACTTGTACACTCCCACTCAAAAGTTTGAAGGTTAGAATTTCAAAAGCAATAGTCCGTTTCATAAATGAATAAACATTTTACTTATTACATTGTCCTTCCAATTACAGTTGTAAAACATATTAATGCAATATTATTTTCATATGAAAGTGCAATATTTTTTATGATATACTCAGAGTTGTACGGAAATTTGGTTTCATAAAAAAAGCACAGGGTGAACGAAACTTTTGGGCGAGAGTGTACATCGCACGTTTAATACGCACGAAGGCCTTGCTCGTCATTTATGTTATGATAGAGTTTCCAATTATCCGTGTACCTCGGGTGACAAATGTGATTTACTAACACAAACTTCGATTCAGGGTTATTGCGTGCTGTGCGGATATCGTTCGATTACTTTGATTTAGGATTACTATTCTATTAACGTAAAGAGAAGTACAATTTATACGGATTCTCGTATCCTTTTATGATTTTGGGCCTCGTAGGACCCAAAACTAATATTTTACCCAATTATCCGTGTACCTCGGGTGACAAATGTGATTTACTAACACAAACTTCGATTCAGGGTTATTGCGTGCTGTGCGGATATCGTTCGATTACTTTGATTTAGGATTACTATTCTATTAACGTAAAGAGAAGTACAATTTATACGGATTCTCGTATCCTTTTATGATTTTGGGCCTCGTAGGACCCAAAACTAATATTTTACCCGCAATACTGCGTTTTGGTCCCATGCTACCCAAAATCAACGAGCTTGTCTGACAGTCCGATTGAAATCCCAAAACTTCCTCAATTTATGTTTTCAACCAAAATGCTTCCCCGGTGAAATATTTCTCGGTTTCCCGACTTTTCGGACACCCTGTATATCAAAGTATGCAATTTAGGTAGAGAGAGGATTCGATAAAATATTGAAAAAGCTGGCTGTTCATCATTCGAATTGTATGATCCACTTTCCCACGGGTATTATTTTATCATTTCATATCCTCTTTTAATGTCACAGAATTGAGAGAAAGTTTTGAGGGAAGAATTGAGGGAAACTTTCGTAACCGGCGTTTCATTCCATTTGGGAAGTTCGATGTTCTCAGTCGGCAATTACTTCGCGTGGAAAAGTATAAAAGAAGACGATTTTGCGAAGGACGGTAGTTTTCCGGGAAGATACATGCCAGTTGATTATTCTCGAACGTGCCATCTAAGGAAATAGTCGGTTGGTAGTCATGATTCTAGGTAATATAAGGTATCCATAATTGATCGTAACTCAAGGAAATGAAACGACGAACGGTACTGAGTACCTACAGCAGGAGTACCCAATGTTTGGGCCTCATTTGATAAAATATACAAATATATTGATCAAATATAAATATTATATTGATCAAAATTGCATTTGATAAAATATAAATATTATTTTGATCAAATATTGCATTTGATAAAATATTAATATTATATTGATCAAATATTGCATTTGATAAAATATTAATATTATATTGATCAAACATAAATATTATATTGATCAAATATTGCATTTGATAAAATATAAATATTATATTGATCAAATATTGCATTTGATCAAATATTAATATTACATTGATCAAATATTGCATTTGATCAAATATAAATATTATATTGATCAAATATTGCATTTGATCAAATATACAAATATATTGATAAAATATAAATATTATATTGATAAAATATTGAATTTGATAAAATATTAATATTATATTGATCAAATATTGCATTTGATCAAATATAAATATTATATTGATCAAAATTGCATTTGATAAAATATAAATATTATTTTGATCAAATATTGCATTTGATAAAATATTAATATTATATTGATCAAATATTGCATTTGATAAAATATAAATATTATATTGATCAAATATTGCATTTGATAAAATATTAATATTACATTGATCAAATATAAATATTATATTGATCAAATATTGCATTTGATAAAATATAAATATTATATTGATCAAATATTGCATTTGATAAAATATAAATATTATATTGATCAAATATTGCATTTGATAAAATATTAATATTACATTGATCAAATATTGAATTTGATAAAATATTAATATTACATTGATCACATATAAATATTATATTGATCAAATATTGCATTTGATAAAATATACAAATATATTGATAAAATATTGAATTTGATCAAATATAAATATTATATTGATCAAATATTGAATTTGATAAAATATAAATATTATATTGATCAAATATTGCATTTGATAATGGTAACACGAAACCCCTTTTAGTGCTTTGGCTACATATATCTCGACTGTGGTTGTATTAAATATTTTTCTTATTTTACCGACACAATTTGGTGTCGATAAAGTCACGCGCATATCGCATCGTCCGATATAAATGTTTTTTTGTTAGAATACACCGCAGTTAAAGGGTTAAGAGGTGTCCCCTAATATGAATTAACCATTATTAATTTCATACCGTCTTCCAGAGCGATCTCTGGTTTGTAACGGACGGTTGTAATGTGCACTTCGAAGTCGGATTATAAATGTAGATATTTCCGATTACAAATTGAAACATCCACCAACGGGTATTCCGAAGTAGGACCTGCCAGGCGCACTCTCAGGCGTACAGAGTTGTCCATTTATCAGGGGCGCCAATCAAAAGAAAAGTAAACCGGTTTCATTGACGAAACGTGGTTGAATGCTCAGAACGCGTCTACTGAAATCTAGATATCAGACTTTCTTTCGTGTCAATTTCTATAAATATTTCTACATTAGATTTTATTTTAAAATGTAGAAACAAGTGTAGTGGAAAAAGGAATATTACGTCTGCTTGAAAGTAACACCGCGGACTAGATACTAGATACTAGATACTAGATATTTAGATACTAGATATTTAGATACTAGATATTTAGATACTAGATATTTAGATACTAGATATTTAGATACTAGATATTTAGATATTTAGATACTAGATATTTAGATACTAGATATTTAGATACTAGATATTTAGATACTAGATATTTAGATACTAGATATTTAGACACTAGATATTTAGACACTAGATATTTAGACAGTAGATATTTAGATACTAGATATTTAGACACGAGATATTTAGATACTAGATATTTAGACACTAGATATTTAGATACTAGATATTTAGATACTAGATATTTAGATACTAGATATTTAGATACTAGATATTTAGACACTAGATATTTAGACACTAGATATTTAGACACTAGATATTTAGATACTAGATATTTAGACACGAGATATTTAGATACTAGATATTTAGACACTAGATATTTAGATACTAGATATTTAGATACTAGATATTTAGATACTAGATATTTAGATACTAGATATTTAGATACTAGATATTTAGATACTAGATATTTAGATACAAGATATTTAGATACTAGATATTTAGATACTAGATATTTAGATACAAGATATTTAGATACAAGATATTTAGATAGTAGATATTTAGATACTAGATATTTAGATACTAGATATTTAGATCCTAGATATTTAGATACTAGATATTTAGATACTAGATATTTAGACACTAGATATTTAGACACTAGATATTTAGACACTAGATATTTAGATACTAGATATTTAGATACTAGATATTTAGATACTAGATATTTAGATACTAGATATTTAGATACTAGATATTTAGATACTAGATATTTAGATACTAGATATTTAGATACTAGATACTAGATACTAGATGAATGTACACGAAAGGCGTACATATATATGCGCTCATAGCATTTAATTTATTTCGTGCTTACACATTTTAATTCATTAAATATATTATAAAAAATAAATTATACTTTGGAAAAAAGGAAATAATATCTGAAAATCATTAATATAAAAAGTTAAAATAATAGAGACATACAAAAATGTTATGCATTGTCACTTTCTGACAATAAACGCATACATTTACTAAACGAATAATTTAAACGCTTCGTACACGCGTCGAAAAATCTCGCTCTAGTTGCTCTATGAGATTCAAGAAACATTCCTCGAATATTCAAAATCGTGTTGAAACAAAACAATTCGTGTAAAAGAGACATTTCTTTTCTTTTTAACTCGTGTTAAATCAAATTCGTGTAAAAACAGAATTAGGTGTATATTAGTAATTACTAATGATGTGACGTTTTGAAATCCTTTTCCAATGCAATGAAATCGTGAAAACCCGAGAAGAGAAGAACACCAAACTGGGAATCGTCCGAGTACGCGTAGGAGTCTCGAAGCACCGTCGAAGTTCGTCCCACAGTTCGAAGCCGGTCTTCTGCTCCCCGCATCTTCAAGTTTTACGACAGCCATCTTTCTCTCCTCCCTCCTACATCTCTTCGCCCCCACGTGTCTCTTGCATTCCACACTAATTGCGAAATGCAACTGCGTTTAAAATACTAGAAAGTGAATTTACATAGGAAAGCCATACCATGAGGAGCAGGTTGCTACACCTACGTCACCTTGAAGAGACTACCTTGCTCGCTGCCATCCAGATTCTTCGCGGTAAATCTGTCTTCGGATACAGCGGTATCTCGTACTTCGAACGTTACGAAGTTCAAGGCGAAGTTCGCACTTGGAAACAAAGTCCAGGAGCAATATTTTCGTGCTTGTTTTTTTTTAGTTTAAAAAATTATTCTTCATTTATATTTCTATGTTGCAATAATTAAAATATATAAAATAAACATGCAATTATTTTCTTGAATCTTTTCTAAGTTATTGATATTAAAGAACGTACAATTTTAAATCTTTATTCGGACTTTGAATGGGTTTCTGGAACGAATTAAATACGCGCTGTTGGTATTTGAAAAAATTATATTCAATTTTACCAAGAAAGATATATCCTTTTTGTGCGGAATTCCGTGGAACGTGTTTACCGCATAAAAAGAGACTCGGCTGTATTTGAAATGAATTAATGAGGCAACCGTTATTTACATTTCAATGAAGCCTGAGGTCATTACTGCCAACACGAAAGAGTAAAAGCATTTATGAGTTGGTATACCTTGCATCACACAACTGCCTTACAACTTCCCACAAATTTCCGTGGATAACAACCTTCAAATAATAATATACAATTAACCGGAATTAGGTACCGCGTTACAATAACTTTACCTTTTCATTAACGAATGCCGCTACCGCGCCGCTAGAAGAGAATAAGACCATGCCGAACACGGAGCGGCTTCGCTAAAACTGATTTCTAGTTGAACGGCAACGTCTCGGAAAAAAAGCCACGCAGCTTTCCTTCATTTCCGTTTGAAACTAGTTTTATCATTCCTACGTTGGTAATTACACTATGAATGATTTGGTTACACGAAGAGTGGCAGGACTAATGCAGTAATTATAATGTAATCCTACAGGAAGGAACTACCTAAAAAACTAGGCATTAGAGACTTAGTGTTAGTATTGTAAGTGTATTTTAGTGTAATATGATTGTGAAGGATAGAAGAGTATCTTTAACACGTTCGCAGTGAATAACTCGAATGTGAGTCTTTGGGATTGTTTAGGAGAAGCCGAATAACTCCAATTTGAGTCTTTGGGATTGTTTAGAAGAAGCCGAATAACTCGAATGTGAGACTGGTATTCTTTACCAGAAATCGAATAACTCGAATGTGAGTCTTTGGGATTCTTTAGAAGAAGCCGAATAACTCGAATGTGAGACTTTGGAATTCTTTAAAAGAACTCGAATAACTCGAATGTGAGTCTTTGGGATTCTTTAGGAGAAGCCGAATAACTCGAATGTGAGACTTTCGGATTTTTTACAAGGACTCGAATAACTCAAATGTGAGTCTTTGGGATTCTTTAGAAGAAGCCGAATAACTTGAATGTGAGTCTTTGGGATTCTTTAGAAGAAGCCGAATAACTCGAATGTGAGACTTTGGGATTCTTTACAAGGACTCGAAGAACTCGAATGTGAGTCTTTCGGATTCTTTACAAGGACTTGAATAACTCAAATGTGAGTCTTTGGGATTCTTTAGAAGAAGCCGAATAACTCGAATGTGAGACTTTGGAATTCTTTAAAAGAACTCGAAGAACTCGAATGTGAGTCTTTCGAATTCTTTACAAGGACTCGAATAACTCAAATGTGAGTCTTTGGGATTCTTTAGAAGAAGCCGAATAACTCGAATGTGAGACTTTGGGATTCTTTACAAGGACTCGAATAATTCAAATGTGAGTCTTTGGGATTCTTTAGAAGAAGCCGAATAACTCGAATGTCAGACTGGTATTCTTTACCAGAAATCGAATAACCTAAATGTGAGTCTTGGGGATTCTTTATCAGAACTCGAATAACTCAAATGTGTGTCTTTGGGATTCTTTACAAGAAGCCGAATAACTCGAATGTGAGACTTTGGAATTCTTTAAAAGAACTCGAAGAACTCAAATGTGAGTCTTTGGGATTCTTTAGAAGAAGCCGAATAACTCCAATGTGAGTCTTTGGGATTCTTTAGATGAAGCCGAATAACTCGAATGTGAGACTGGTATTCTTGACCAGAAATCGAATAACTTAAATGTGAGTCTTGCGGATTCTTTAGCAGAACCCGGATAACTCGAATGTGAGTCTTTCGGATTCTTTACAAGGACTTGAATAACTCAAATGTGAGTCTTTTGGATTCTTTACCAGAATAACTAATAACAAATAACTTACCGAATAACTAATTGCACTCGAAATGAATCCTTTTGCAAATCATATTCCAAACAAAACAAATTTGTTGAAAAGCTTCATTTGCAAAAATGTGAATATGTTTGGCAAAGTGGTTAAATTCGAATCGTTAATATGGGATGGAAAAGCTGTAAAAATGGAAATATTTCTTGTTGCAAGCCTCAGATTCGTTTATGGTAATGTGGTACGAGTGGTTGGCATAGATTGTTCGATATCGGTGATCAGTGTTATGGAATAACGCATTCAATATCGAAATGGATATTGCGAGTTGATCAAATGAGTTTCATTTGAATTTCAATCATAAATTACATTCATATCGGTCCGTGTTTATTCACAATAGTTACAGGTATTGCACTCCAAATTAACCCTTCCGCAGATTACATTCACCTTTTTTGCACTCCAAATTAACCATTTTGCGGGGCACATTCACCTTCCTGCAAATCAAATTCAGCACTTTTGCAAATCAAGCTTTTCTACAAATTTGGTTTCTTAAGCTGTTTTAATAAAAATAAAATAAAACCCATTGTAAAGTGAAAGGGCGAATTTGATTTGCAAAATGGTTACCTAAGAGTGCCATATTGCAGATCAAATTCACCCTTTTGCCAATCAAGCTTTTCTACAAATTTGTTTTTTTAATCCTCGAGTGCCGGATCGCGCTTCTTCCGTTCCACATCGAAAAATGTAAACGAAGTGAACTAAGTAAACTAAGTAAAAACTAAGTAAACTAAGTAAACTAAGTAAAAACTAAGTAAACTAAGTAAAAACTAAGTAAACTAAGTAAAAACTAAGTAAACTAAGTAAAAACTAAGTAAACTAAGTAAAAACTAAGTAAACTAAGTAAAAACTAAGTAAACTAAGTAAAAACTAAGTAAACGAAGTAAACGAATCGTATTTCTGCCAAGGGCGTTGGCACTCAAACGGTTAAGCAATTTTAATAAAAATAAAGTCCAATGTAAAACGGGAGAGTAAATTAGATTCGCAGTAAAATGATTAACCCTTTCACAGTGAGATAAAATTACGAATTCGGGTCCAAAAAGTGTCTAGTTTTTTATATTCAAAGACACTAAGATATGTAATAAAAAATGTAAAAAAACGTGTTTTATATGTACCTCGTTAGTAATTACTTCGTGTATGGCATATTTTAAAACACTTGAAGCTCTGCCCGTGATTGTCACAGGAAACACTGTCAAAGGGTGAATTTGTAGTGCAAAAGAATGAGCATGATGTTCGAAAAGTATTAATTTAATGTGCGAAACGTGCATCGATCAGAAGACAGGGAACAATGATATCGGGTTTCCGAAGATTATTCCTTGGATTATATTTTTCATATCTCGTTCCGACCGCATCGATTACGGCAGTCGGTCGAGTTTCGTTTTATCCTGTTGCCTTCCCCCTTCTTACCCTGATTCAGGCACCTCTCTTTCTCCACCGTGAAGTTAACCGCCAAGGTAGCTGGATTAAAGTGTCCTTGCCCCTCCAGAGTCACTCTCCGGCGATACGAAAGAATCTGTTCGAGGACGACGAAGGGAAGAAGACCGGCAAGAAGGCCGGAGCATGTCGTCGTGCGATTCCACGCGATAACGTCGTTCCGGTTCTCGAAACCGGCGTGCTGGTTCGCGCGTGAAAGAACACGTTTGCGGGACAGCAATAAAATATTAGGCTGCGGGATGGTTGTATATGGAGGAGAGCAATCTTTCCTAGAAAATTCAATGCGATCTTTTGCTCAAAAGGATTACCCGCCGTGTTTTATCAAACAAAACTGATTGTCAGTCGCGCGGTTTGAATAGATGGAATACCATTGCGCCGTTGATTATTTTATTTAATTTAATTCTGAAATTCTAAAACCCTGAGACTCTGACATTCTGAAACCCTGAGATTCTCAGATTTTGAGATTCTGACATTCTGAGTTCCTGAAACTTTGAAATTCTGAGATTCTGAAACCCTGAGACTCTGAAGTTCTGAGATTCTGAAACCCTGAGACTTTGAAATTCTGAAACCCTGAGACTCTGAAATTCTGAAACCCTGAGATTCTCCGATTTTGAGATTCTGACATTCTGAGATTCTGAAGCCCTGAGACTCTGAAGTTCTGAGATTCTGAGATTCTGAAACCCTGAGACTCTGAAGTTCTGAGATTCTGAGACTCTGAAATTCTGAAACCCTGAGATTCTCCGATTTTGAGATTCTGACATTCTGAGATTCTGAAGCCCTGAGACTCTGAAGTTCTGAGATTCTGAGATTCTGAAACCCTGAGACTCTGAAGTTCTGAGATTCTGAGACTCTGAAATTCTGAAACCCTGAGATTCTCCGATTTTGAGATTCTGACATTCTGAGTTCCTGAAACTTTGAAATTCTGAGATTCTGAAACCCTGAGACTCTGAAGTTCTGAGATTCTGAGATTCTGAAACCCTGAGACTTTGAAATTCTGAAACCCTGAGACTCTGAAATTCTGAAACCCTGAGATTCTCCGATTTTGAGATTCTGACATTCTGAGTTTCTGAGATTCTGAAACCCTGAAACTTTGAAATTCTGAAATTCTGAGATTCTGAGCTTTTAAGATTCTGAGCTCCGCAATACCATCTTAACACATTAAGGACCGCTCACGAGTTTTCTCGTGCTTCTCGTCCCATCTGTTACGGACCGCTCACGAGTTCTCTCGTGTTTCGCGTTCCGTCTATTTCGTACAAATTAAATTTGTAAGTAAAAAAGTTATTATAATTATTAAAAAACATAATTTTTTCAATAATACATAGAATGCATCTTATTATACAATTTCTGAAAGTTTCACAAAAATTGCTTCATAAATAACTAAGTTATGATGATTTTAGAACGTACAAGTTTGCCCAAAAACATTTGCGGTCCTTAATGTGTTAATTTATTTTAATTTAATTTATTTTACGGGTAATGACCCTTAATAGTACAAATAGTTTGACAAAAATAGTATCACAACACACACACACACACATATATATATATAAAAAGAAAATGAAGCTAAGTAACATACAAACATACTAGACAAAAAAGATAGAGTAATAAAACCATAAAAATATACCTAATGACAATTTCGTATTAAACGCGAATTGTAATAACAATATTGTACCTATGAGAGGCTATACTAGGAAAGTAACTAATACATTAGAGTATTTGCGCACGATATAACTGCTTCTTAAGTCTATTCAGCGAGATACCGAAGAGATCGATATGATCGCCGTATTGATTTGCAGTGTGACAGATTCTAGCAATAGGATCTGTCGAACTAAATCTGGAAGAGTACGACGGGGTATAGAATAACGGTGCTCGCCGCATTAAGTAGCAGGGTGCATTAAAGTTAATTAAGTTAAGTAGACAGGAGCAATTCAGTTCACTGTTTACAATTTTATACAACAATGTGATATCATGTACAGTTCGATGCTTCTCAAGGGCTCTGATATTAAACCTCTGCATAATTGGGCCGTGTGAAATTATCCAACGAGATTTTGGAGAGACGTAGTATAGAGAGAATTAATTGTATAGCACGGAATTTTTAGGTGCGATGGCAAACGCGTGTTTCAAAAAGGGGTTTAACCCTTTGCACTCGAGAGGCGACTCTCAGTTGCCGCAATAAACTGAGTGGAGACTGAGAATCGCCCCTGGAGTACCGCAACAAACTGAGTGGCAACCGAGCGACATCTCTCGAATTGCTGTAATAAACTGCGTGGCGATTGAGAGTAACGCGTTAGATGGAAACCGCGTTAAGAGAGTAATGCGTTAGATGGAAACCGCGTTAAGAGAGTAACGCGTTAGATGGAAACCGCGTTGAGAGAGTAACGCGTTAGATGGAAACCGCGTTGAGAGAGTAATGCGTTAGATGGAAACCGCGTTGAGAGAGTAACGCGTTAAGAGAGTAACGCGTTAGATGGAAACCGCGTTAACAGAGTAATGCGTTAGATGGAAACCGCGTTGAGAGAGTAACGCGTTGGATGGAAACCGCGTTCAGAGAGTAACGCCGTCTTTAGTCCGAGTCGTCTTTCGGATTGCCGTAATCGATCGAGTGGCGATTGAGAGTCGCCTCTCGAGTGCAAAGGGTTCAAATTAGACGCGATTTCCATACATTTATGTATCTTTCACTGTGCAATGTGACGGTAGCGGAACGCATGACGCTCCTGGCTCACAGCGCGCGCACCCGATTGCCGCTAACTTCACGTTGTACAGCGAAGTATGCATAAATGTATGGAATCGCGTCTTATTTTAAACCCTTTTTTTGTAAAAAGCGTGGGACATCGCACCTAAAAATTATGTGCCACAGAATTAGTTCTGTCTATACTACGTTTCTTTTTGATCTGCAAAAGGATGAATTTGATTTGCAAGAATGTGAATTTGATTTGCAAAAGGTTGAATTTGGTCTGCAAAAGATTGAATTTGATCTGCAAAAGGATGAATTTTGTAGGTTGATGTACGTCGATATTATAAGACAGAAGAGTCGCATCAATTTCGTATATTTGATTCTATATTAATTACACATTTCGCTTAATACGCGACTCGCCGAAGTATCCCCCGTTGTTCATTATTGCTATTTTACATATTTCCGACATACCCCAACAAGTTTGCGTAATGTTTCTTGCTGCATAGTTCGCCAACCTTCTTGTAGTAAAGTCATTTCTTGCGGGGAAACTAAAAACCGACCGATGGCAATAAACGGACCCGAACGATTTTAAAGGTAACAAAATCTTATTACACCCAGGTGCCAATACAATATGTGTCTGCGTGGCAAGAAAATAGTTTAATATTACTACGTCCACCTAATGAACTCTAGATAGCACGCATTGTTATTGCGTACATAACCTCCAACAAGAGGAGCAGCAAATTACTTATACTGGCTAATGGCAATTCATCGTTCTAAAAACATCGGTCATTAACCTCCGTCGATGTAAATCTGTTCAAAAGTAAGGCAAGCAGTATCGACATATAGGATTAGTGACCAATTAGCTCAAGTTACAGTTCCGAGGTTTATATCCCGCTGACCAACAATTTCAGATTCTGCCGGGAGTCGTTAAGTGTTTTTCTGCATGTCTTAGCTTTAACGACGTGTGCTAATTGTATGAAGTCTAGAAAGTCGGTGTACTTGGTATTCCAAAGTAGTGTAATGTAAGCCGTAGAAAACCGTAGTATAAATCGCATTGGGCTCGTTAAAACGGAAGAATGAACCAGTGTTCTCGATACTCATACTCCTCGGTCATAAATTCCATTAATTCCATTAATTTCCCTTTAATTTACTCGAATGGTAATTTATTCCGTAATTCTGAAACGTTATCCACACCTCTTAATTGTAAAAATGTTGTTCAGAATGTAACATGTATTATTATTGTCAGTTTCCTGGACAAAGAGAAATTACTAGTTTCAGGTTTACGTTGAAATTAACGCTATTGAACATCCGAAACATCCAAGTACAATTTCGAAGTGTTAAAGTATATGGAAAAATATATATACGAAGTTTGAAATCTTCTCATTAATATACGCTCCCCGTTTCCCGATGATAGCACGAACTAAGTTCGGCAGTCTTGCAGTGACATTTTTGTGTTTCTTCCTGTATTTCTGTCGAGGATCGTTGCGAATATGTTCACAGATTTTTACCGACATGGGGTATTGTTTAAATACACATCTTTATGGTTCACCACTCAACTCCCGATGGGGTTGAAATTTGGTGATTGAGGTGGGTCATCGTATTAATTTTAGTTTCGAATTTTTGTAACCGCTCAAGATTATTTATGTAAACTCTAAGAGTATGCTTGGGATCATTATGTATGGGATGTTTGATTGCGTTGATTTCAACGTGAAGCTGAAACTAGTAAGTGTCCCATGACTTATGGACGGGAGTGTACATTGTAGCAGCATATTCTGATTATTGAAATCGGGATCTCTATTTCTGGTATTTTCGTACGCTGAACGAAGTTTCTTGGTTTCATAAACAAAGAATATGTCATAGCGTTGAATGGGATGAACATTCCAGCTAGGAATAACGATGTTTTTGTTTCCCGCCAAAAACTTCCGAACCAAAAGAAAAGCGTAAAATGTGCTGTCGCGATGCAGCATCCACCATCCAGTTTTCCCACCTTTTTATCGTTTCTTTCACAGTGACTTACATGGTCGCTTTAGAACCTCTATACAAACATGTTGATTGACCGTTTAACCGGTTGGTACACAATCACGGTAAACTTTCACTTGAAAATCAGAAAACATGATAGTTAACAAGTTGAATGACGTGGGGGCACCCATGATGCTGATAGCGATGCCAATATTATGCTCATATTATTAAGAGTCGAATCTAATAGATCGCCATATTCGAATCTAGTATTCGTCATATTTTCGATGCTTTTGAGGATTCTACCGGTTTTAACGATTTAACGATTTCAACGATTCCAACGATTCTAACGATTCCAACGAGTCTAACGACTCTGACGATTTTAACGACTCTAACGATTTCAACGATTCTAGCGATTTTAACGATTCTAACGATTTTAACGATTTGAATGATTCTAACGATTCCAACGACTTTAACGATTCCAACGACTCTAACACGATTTCAACGACTCCAACGATTCTAACGACTCTAACGATTCCAATGACTTTAACGATTCCAACGACTCTAACACGATTTCAACGACTCCAACGATTCTAACGACTCTAACACGATTTCAACGACTCTAACGATTTCAACGATTTCAGCGATTTTAACGATTTCAACGACTCCAACGATTTCAACGATTCTAACGATTCCAACGACTCTGACGATTCCAACGACTTTAACGATTTCAACGACTCCAACGATTCTAACGATTCCAACGACTCTAACACGATTTCAACGACTCTAACGATTTCAACGATTTCAGCGATTTTAACGATTTCAACGACTCCAACGATTTCAACGATTCTAACGATTCCAACGACTCTGACGATTCCAACGACTTTAACGATTTCAACGACTCCAACGATTCTAACGATTCCAACGACTCTAACACGATTTCAACGACTCTAACGATTTCAACGATTTCAGCGATTTTAACGATTTCAACGACTCCAACGATTCTAACGATTCCAACGACTCTGACGATTCCAACGAGTTTAACGATTCCAACGATTCCAACGACTCTAACGATTCCAATGACTTTAACGATTCCAACGACTCTAACACGATTTCAACGACTCCAACGATTCTAACGACTCTAACGATTCCAACGACTCTAACACGATTTCAACGACTCTAACGATTTCACCGATTTCAGCGATTTTAACGATTTCAACGACTCCAACGATTCTAACGATTCCAACGACTCTGACGATTCCAACGAGTTTAACGATTCCAACGATTCCAACGACTCTAACGATTCCAATGACTTTAACGATTCCAACGACTCTAACACGATTTCAACGACTCCAACGATTCTAACGACTCTAACGATTCCAACGACTCTAACACGATTTCAACGACTCTAACGATTTCACCGATTTCAGCGATTTTAACGATTTCAACGACTCCAACGATTTCAACGATTCTAACGATTCCAACGACTCTGACGATTCCAACGACTCTAACACGATTTCAACGACTCCAACGATTCCAACGACTCTAACACGATTCCAACGACTCTAACACGATTTCAACGACCCTAACGATTTTAACGAATTTGTTCTGCAATCCAAATTTACAGAACAAATTCGCTAAAATTCGTCATATTTTCAATATTTTTAACGTTACGATAACGATAACGTTACGATAACCATAAAGTAACCGTGTAACATGGATTTCGACGCGGCATTCAAACTTTTAATTCCTTCACACTGAATCTCAGAATATCCGCAATCCCTTATTAATTTTTAAAAGTTCAACTGCTCGTAATGCTATCTTTTCATCTTCGAAACCAGATTCCAATTTTAATTTTAAGTTCACCGTCCTTCCGCCAGATGCGTGTTAAAAGCCACCCGAGTGAAAGGAAGTCGTGCTATAAAAACCAGAATAAAATTCGAAACAAAACTGTATTCCGTTAATTAATGTCAAGCGATGTAATAATTGGATTTTAGAAGCACTGCGTTAATTAAATCCGCAGTTGTTACGAGCTTGTTAACTCTTTGACTATGAATGGCGTATATTTACGCTTTTATGCATTCACAATTATATACGAAAGGCGTATATACACGACCAGTAAATTTTACTCGGTACATCGCATTTATTTTATATATTTATTTTGTTGGCAATTAATACAGTGTGGAACATTCTGTTATGTCACATAACAGCCGTAACTCCTTGATTTCTCTTGTTTTTATAAGAAACGCTGCAGTCAAAGGGTTAAACTACATAAATTATTGAATACTGGATACAACGTAACGCTAAAAAGGAAGTTGAGTCGTCAAATAACCACTCATTTGTCTAAAACATTTAATCTTATCGGGAGATACGATAATGATACGATTGACGATAGTAACTGGTTTTCATCAGAAAAGTTAAAACTAAATGTGAGATACAGTTACTCCCAAAAGTATTCGGACACTAATAAAGTTTGACTACATAGTGACGTATCTATGTCAATTATCAACGAATTGGACGAAATCTTTTTCGTGAAACGTCGTTTACCGTAATTGAAAATTCTATATTGTTAGTTGAATAAATGTTCATATATAAAATTGTAACATAAATTCATCGAAATCCCGTACAATTATTCCGTGACAAAAGTATTCGAAAATTCATATTTTTACGTCTGTCGTCAAATAAACGCGGTGTTAATATTTCGTTGGATATCCCTTTTGTTGTATCACTTGTTTCAAGCGTTTTGGCATATTTGACGTTATTTTTTTAATATTCTGCACTAATTGAATGCCATTCTTCTGTTAATCTTATTGACAATTTATTAAACTAACAATATATAATCATCAAGTACAATAAACGTCGTTTAATAACAACAAATTGCGTCCATTTTGTCATAATTAATACAGACACTTCGTTATGTACTCAAATTTCATTAGAATTCGAATACTTTTGGGTGTAACTGTAGGTATGATAGATGTCAAAGCACTTATAGATATTTAACATAAGTACTACTTAACCTATAACATGAAGGATCATACCGCGGAAAGATAAGACGTTCACGCCTATGGATAGCAGGAACAGGTGCGCATGCGCCGTTAAACGTCATCGGACAAGTAAAACTTGGTTGGTGGATATACGCGTGTATTCACGTAGAACGTTTTGCTGGCAAGTCAAGGCGCACTGTGACTTCTTATCCACGATCTTGGACGACGCTAACTGTTCATTTGTCGAGAGACTGTCCGTGTAATAAGGAACTCGGCTAGTCAATCTACGAACGAACGACTTCCGGAAAAACAAAACTATATTTCGAAGTCATATTTGAAGTCTTCTATTTGCGATTTCACGTTGTATTTTCCAATGTTCCAAAGTTTTATCATAGTTTAGTAAATGAAACATATTTTTAATTTTTCATAACTCAATTATTTTGCGGCTAGAAAAATTATGTAACTCGAAACTGGTTAAATGTGAGTATTTTTCAATGTTCCAAAGTTGCGTCATAGTTTAGTAAATGAGACATATTTTTAATTTTCCATAACTCGATTCTTTTGCGGCTACAAAAATTATGTAACTCGAAACTGGTTAAATGTGAGTCTAAAATTATTACAAATTTGTTGTACAATTACGAATGTTTTATAAGAAATATTCCATTTATGTATGAAGCGAGATTTTGGTGTCGCTCACAAGATGGCGAGCGAGCGCTGGTGGCGCCACGTTGTTGTTGCTTGCAAGATGGCGGGCAAATACCAATAGCACGTTACTTATTGGTGTTTTTTATCCAATTACCTCGTTAGCTTACAATTCTTTACAAATATCCTCAATATTTCGCGTAAATCAGGTAACAGGATCAAGAGTTATTCTGATTTTCATGTTTCCCTGGAATATATTGTAATCACAATTTAAACGATCCCGCGAAAAATGTCGAAAGATAAAACTATTTCAAAATTTTTCAATTCTTCAATTTCAATTTTTCAATTTCAATTCTTCAATTTCAATTTTTCAATTTCAATTTTTCAATTTCAATTTTTCAATTTCAATTTTTCAATTTCCATTTTTCAATTTCAATTTTTCAATTTCAATTTTTCAATTTCAATTTTTCAATTTCAATTTCTCAATTTCAATTTTTCAATTTCAATTTTGCAATTTCAATTTCTCAATTTCAATTTTTCAATTTCAATTTTTTTTAAACTATTCATTATGTTTTACAATTGGCATTGAAAGAACAATATTATGAATAATATATTTAATTACTTAAGAAACTCATTCACTTCGAAGTCCTAACATACTCCAAACTTTTGAGTGGGAGTGTACATCAGACTGAAAACACAGCATAAAAAATACAATGATGAAAATGTTCAAACATGTAGAGCCAAAGAACAGAAATTTCTAATAATTTAATATAATTCCACGAGGGTTCGTAGTTGACCTGCGAGATTTAATCTGCTTGAATTATAACCGGAGGGTTGGTATCTCAGCTGAACTTTGTAGCATTTAATTAGTGGCAAAATTCATACAGAGGTATAGTGATACTATCGCTGCACAGTTACTTGTTTCATCTGAAGTTCGCCGTTAAGGCGCGAAACCAATGTACAGTACATAGATTACTAAGCAGGTACCTTATTACTTAACCCTTTGACTACGAAAGACGAAAACACTACCGGTCATAAGTTTGGGATGACTTAACACTTTGACGGCCGCTGTCACGTGTACGTGATTTCGCCAGTTTGAAATTTGAATCGATTAAACTCTTGAAAAACTAAGAAAACTGACATTTGAACCGATGAAACTCTTGAAAAACGCTTGAAAAACTCATGAAAACTCAGTTTTTCATCGATAAATCTCTTGAAAAACTAAGAAAACTGAGATTTGAACCGATGAAACTCTTGAAAAACAAAGAAAACTGAGATTTGAAACGATGAAACTCTTGAAAAACTAAGAAAACTGAAATTTGAACCGATGAAACTTTTGAAAACCGCTTGAAAAACTCATGAAAACTCAGTTTTTCATCGATAAATCTCTTGAAAAACTCATGAAAACTCAGTTTTTCATCGATAAATCTCTCGAAAAACTAAGAAAACTGAGTTTTGAACCGATTAAGCTCTGAATGAAACGTATTTGTTTACATTATACTGATATCCTGTTTTATTAATTACGATGTTATTACGAAATAAAAAAGATAGACTGATACGACTTTCCAAAATGGCGGCTCATATGTGACATATTATCTGTTAAAAACTAAGAAAACTGAGTTTTGAACCGATGAAACTCTTGAAAAACTAAGAAAACTGAAATTTGAACCGATGAAACTTTTGAAAAACGCTTGAAAAACTCATGAAAACTCAGTTTTTCATCGATAAATCTCTTGAAAAACTAAGAAAACTGAGTTTTGAACCGATTAAGCTCTGAATGAAACGTATTTGTTTACATTATACTGATATCCTGTTTTATTAATTACGATGTTATTACGAAATAAAAAAGATAGACTGATACGACTTTCCAAAATGGCGGCTCATATGTGACATATTATCTGTTAAAAACTAAGAAAACTGAGTTTTGAACCGATTAAACTCTTGAAAAACTAAGAAAACTGAGTTTTGAACCGATTAAGCTCTGAATGAAACGTATTTGTTTACATTATACTGATATCCTGTTTTATTAATCACGATGTTATTACGAAATAAAAAAGATGGACTGATACGACTTTCGAAAATGGCGGCTCATATTGACAATGGACAAAGAGATTGTTGCAAAAGCATCGATGATACTCATAGATAATCAAGATATCGCTAACTGAAAAGCTATTATCATAATTAACGGTTGCACGCTTAATTGACTTCTACTCGGCAATTAACGACTTTCTTGTATTTTATTACCCAATAATCGCTTCCTCAGCTAAATGACCGCCAACTTTAAATGTACCGCTATATATTGCTTCTGCTTTCCTTTCACTTTCTCTCCTTGTCTCTCTCCCTCCATTCCACTCATCTCTCCGTCTCTCTCTTCACTCGCTTCACTCGCTTCTTCATGTCTCTTAATTAATAGAAGAACCACTCCCACAGGGAATCAAACGATTCAGCTAAATCGATATCATAAATCAATCTGATTGAATCGAGTACCAATTGTAGGCGTTCTGAACATCAGATTATTATCGAAAATAAATGAATGCGTAAAGAAAATCATGCGAAGTACAATCGGAAGGATCTGATGAATACATTCGAGTAATATGCGAGTAATATATTATTACTGAAATCTGGAAAAAGTGCGAAACTATCTCCTAAACTGCGAAATTATTGATGTCGATTTCAGAGAGAAAACTTACCTTTTCGTCGAAACCATGGCCTTCCACATTCTTTTCGATGAAATTCTCGATGCCATTCGAATTTTCACGTCAATTTGTACAGAAAATACGATTTCTCGTTTCGGAAATAGTGAAATCTGGAAAAAGTGCGAAACTATCGCCTAAACTGCGAAATCTGTCGATTTCAGAGAGAAAACTTACCTTTTCGTCGAAAACATGCGAGTAATATAAGTTCATGTAGATTATAATTAACCCTTTGGCGTCCGCACGTAAAATCGAGATTTCTTTATTTGGCGTCGGTAGGAGTCGTTCAGATCTTTGCGCCTGTCGCCGGCGTTTTTCGGCAGATCATGAAATGTCATTTTACTAATCTCTATAGTTCTCAGTCCTCCCTCCATTTTCACGAAATTTCAAAGATATATGTAAATAAATGCATGGTTGTTTAATATTATATATATATATATTATTTATATATTATTTTTCTGAAAACACAAGCAATATTAACGTTTGTGCGACAGCTTTGAACACGGCACCACAGTGGTGCCACCGGCGCTTGCACGATGTTTTCGCATGGCACCAACGTGGTGCCACCGGACGGCAGAGTGTTAATATTAATGTAGAAAGTAGATGAGTCACTCATCCAACTCGCAGAGTTGTAAAACGTAATAAAAAGAAATGATATGTTAGAAATGGATATTTTAGAACTTCCTGATGTAAGTTCATCGAACTGGAAATATTGCTCTCAGAAATGTAACGATATTACATGCGCCGTTATTGTGGTATAAGATCCGTTTTTATGAAAACGTAAAAGAAGAAGTTTGTGTCTCAGTTTTCTTAGTTTTTATAGAGTTTTGTCGGTGAAAAACTCAGTTTTCTTTGTTTTTTCAAGAGTTTCATCGTCGAATATCTGAGTTTTCTTAGTTTTTCAAGAGCTTTATCGGTGAGAAACTGAGTTTTCGTGAGATTTTCACGAGTTTTTCACCGAAAAACCGAGTTTTCATGAGATTTTCGCGAGTTTTTCGCCGAAAAACTGACTCTTCATGAGATTTTCAAGAGTTTTATCGACAAAAATGGCGGCTCATATATTGCGATGAATAACCTTTCGTCAATGCCGGAATATATTCCCTCGATTTGAGATGAATATAACCTAAAAAAGGGTGAATTTATAGGCTCGAAACTAATTGCCACATCCATACATTTAATTCTTATCACGAAATCAATTCCTTACATGTCAGACAATTATACCAAGATTTATTTCTCCTCGATTAAGTCCGCCATCAGCATCGCGACACGAAGATCGCGATGTTACGAGAGAAAAATCTAGATACCGTTCTAACGATTAACCTAACCTCACAATGCCTACAGCGAGCGGAAGAGAAGTGTGACACGACAAACGGATGTGTCTTATTATCTACGGAAGGTGTCCAGTATTACGTAACAGGACGGTTTGTGACCACGCTAACGATCAGAAGAGTAATGTTACAGTGAAGGATAGCGGAAGTAAATCTCCGATTTCACAGCGTCCACAATCTGTTGAATTTCCGGTGAGAATATTACCTCAGCCCTGGCGATTACGTCGGGTTCGGCAGTGGCGTAGCATACATCAATTTACCTGGCACCTTAGCTAGGGTTATTCAAAATAGTTTCCAATAATAAATAACATTAATATAATGTAAGACGAAGATCCCTTGAAAGGGGAAATGGCGGGGGAGGCATAGTCCGGGGGACGACAGGCCCTAAAAGGACCCGGAGTGGGGATGAGGGTCCGTCTCCCAGCCGCCGAGGGATAACGCGCTTAGAATAGAAATAGAATAGAGATCGACTGTATTAGAGCTCGACTGTATTAGAGATCGACTGTATTAGAGATCGACTGTATTAGAGCTCGACTGTATTAGAGCTCGACTGTATTAGAGCTCGACTGTATTAGAGCTCGACTGTATTAGAGCTCGACTGTATTAGAGCTCGACTGTATTAGAGCTCGACTGTATTAGAGCTCGACTGTATTAGAGCTCGACTGTATTAGAGGTCGACTGTATTAGAGCTCGACTGTATTAGAGCTCGACTGTATTAGAGATCGACTGTATTAGAGATCGACTGTATTAGAGATCGACTGTATTAGAGATCGACTGTATTAGAGATCGACTGTATTAGAGATCGACTGTATTAGAGATCGACTGTATTAGAGATCGACTGTATTAGAGATCGACTGTATTAGAGATCGACTGTATTAGAGATCGACTGTATTAGAGATCGACTGTATTAGAGATCGACTGTATTAGAGATCGACTGTATTAGAGATCGACTGTATTAGAGATCGACTGTATTAGAGATCGACTGTATTAGAGATCGACTGTATTAGAGATCGACTGTATTAGAGATCGACTGTATTTGAGATCGACTGTATTAGAGCTCGACTGTATAGAGATCCACTAGAGATCGACTAGAGATCATAGAACAGTCGGAGTATAGTTCTTAAGGAGCTACAGATTAATATAGATAAAGCTTTGTACGATAGTAAAAGCGATAAATATATATATGCATACCGATTACAGACTTTAGGATCAACCAACGTCGGCACACGTTGATTCTTCTTATAATAACAAGAATAGCACTCACTAAATAAGAGGTGTAGAACCAAGCGGTCTCTAGGGCCAAATTATAATATATCCTCTAAAACGCTAGAAGAGTGCTCGTGTTTACTCGTCGTTGACCAACCACCGAATCCGTCCCGTCCCTCGTAGGCCCAGTACTTAAGGACATCACCCCCGCTCCGGGGATTTAAAACCCTTTGTGCCCCACGATGACGCGGCCGTCGTCCGAGGGGGAGGCCTTATGTAGACTAATTCTAACAGAGGAATGCAAAGGATCAAGTTGATTAATACCGACATAGTGCGAAGTATTTATTTCTTCGTCCCTCGTACGTAGTCGATGCGACAACCATGAAGAATTGTCAGCCCCGCTAAGTTGGCTGGCTTTCTAATGAAAATTTATAGCGTGGTATGCTGGCTCACTATTGTAACTAATACCACGTTGCCGGTTTGTCTCCTCTGCTTTGCGACAGAAAAAACTCTAACATCCAGGATAAGATAGCGATCTAAGGAATACCGAGCAGACCTTGTAGACTTCCCAAGAGGACTGTATAGCACGGCAGAGTAACAGGAAAGGAAGAATTATATCTACATGGTAGCTAGCACCTCTTCGTGATTTTACTCCTTTTTTCTTCGTCTTCTTTTCACGCGATGGATAACTTCATGATGTTAATCGCTGCGTGTTATATTGCGACTGTTACACATGCATGGAAATTATGAATGTCAGTGATTTCGCGAATTTCAAAATGATGGCGCATGTTGAGTCTCATTTACGTGCAACGCGAGGCAGGTTTAACAGTTGCTGCTCGAAATTTACAGTGTACTAGAGATACTAAATATAAAGAGTTTTCAATGTACGACGTAGAAATTATTGGATCGGAAATATTGTTAGAAATATAGTCGGCGAGGTTGATTATGAATTATAGTACTTCGAGGAAGGAGACTAGCGGGTATTAACCCTTTGCACTCGAAAGGCGCCTATCAGTCGTCAGTTTCTTGATGTAATTCGAGTGACATAAGTCTTAATGTCGTTTCTTAATCGCAGTTCGAATTGTCGCGATGAATGGCGACTGAGAGTCGCCTACGAGTGTAAAACACTTTGCGGCGGAAGGTGACCGGTGGTTAACGCAAGGAATAGGCTCAATAAGTCCGCGGCGAAAATGTTAACAGAAGAAAATAAGTGATGTTTGTGGATTTTGTGTAAGCGTGGAGAATATTATCCGCAATGCGAGTCTTATGAAATTACTTGAGATACAAACCATTGTAACTTGGAGCGATAAAGTGGAGAAGACCGATTAGGAATAAGATAATTTCCAAGGCAAAATCATGTACATATTATAGAGGTGTTTGATTCTCTTTGAAGAATCGATTTTCGAATCGATTCTGAGTCGAATGATGGAATCGATTCAGAGTCGAATTATTAGAATCGATTCAGAGTCGAATAATGAGAATCGAGTTTTAATCAAAGCTTGGGAATCGGTTCTGAGTCGAATCATGAGAGTCGAATCATGAGAATCGATTCAGAGTCGAATAATGAGAATCGAGTTTTAATCAAAGCTTGGGAATCGGTTCTGAGTCGAATCATGAGAATCGATTCAGAGTTGAATCATGAGAATCTGTTCAGAGTCGAATCATGAGAATCGGTTCAGAGTCGAATCATGAGAATCGATTCAGAGTCGAATTATTAGAATCGATTCGGAATCGAATCATTAGAATCGATTCAGAGTCGAATAATGAGAATCGAGTTTTAATCAAATCTTGGGAATCGGTTCTGAGTCGAATCATGAGAGTCGATTCAGAGTCGAATCATGAGAATCGATTCAGAGTCGAATTATTAGAATCGATTCAGAATCGAATCAGAGTCGCATAATGAGAATTGAGTTTTAATCAAATCTTGGGAATCGGTTCTGAGTCGAATCATGAGAATCGATTCAGAGTCGAATTATTAGAATCAATTCAGAATCGAATCAGAGTCGAATTATTAGAATCAATTCAGAATCGAATCAGAGTCGCATAATGAGAATTGAGTTTTAATCAAATCTTGGGAATCGGTTCTGAGTCGAATCACGAGAATCGATTCAGAGTCGAATCACGAGAATCGATTCAGAGTCGAATCATGAGAATCGATTCAGAGTCGAATTATTAGAATCGAATCAGAGTCGCATAATGAGAATTGAGTTTTA
This sequence comes from Nysson spinosus, assembly GCA_910591585.2. Classification (NCBI taxonomy): domain Eukaryota; kingdom Metazoa; phylum Arthropoda; class Insecta; order Hymenoptera; family Crabronidae; genus Nysson; species Nysson spinosus. Next base: position 1,408,954 of record OU342855.1, read on the forward strand.
ATCAAATCTTGGGAATCGGTTCTGAGTCGAATCATGAGAATCGATTCAGAGTCGAATCATGAGAATCGATTCAGAATCGAATCATTACAATCAAATCAGAATCAATTCAGCGTCGAATAATGACAATCGATTTTTAATAAAATCTTGGGAACCGGTTCTGAGTCGAATCATGAGAATCGATTCAGAATCGAATAATTAGAATCAAATCAGAATCGAATCATGAGAATCGATTCAGAGTCGAATCATGAGAATGGATTCAGTTAAAGCAATTAAGCTGGCCATATAGCATTCTATATTTTGTTTAGTTTTCGAAATTCGCGCAGCGTTGAAATACTTTTTATTAAACAAATTGTCACGAGATGTTCATCAAATTCTTTAAAAAACGACTTATCTTATTTAAACCCAACATATTATATACATATTATATATTATACAATTATATACAATAATATTACATATTATATTAACTCATCTTTAAATGGATAAAATTCAATATAAGTAGTAGAACAGAAATGTAAACGGTTTCCGTAATTTTAAAATGAAGCGTCCCGGAAACCTTCTCTTAAAAATATACATTATGTTTACGGGATTCCCCGCAATTTAATTTCATTTGATTTGATTTGCGGCCGATATCATTTCTTTTATTCAAATCTAGCCAAAGGAAGTTAAAAGGTTGGACGCCCTGCTGCAGATCAATTCAATACTTATGGCACATTTGCATGTTCACGTAACAGATGTTCGATATGCAATAATGCTGATGCAATGCATCGCAGGAAGCACGAAGCAGATGATATAATCTTTTAGGCTCGAAGCAAAAATAAAATGAGCATCGTAAATGGATTCATATCAAGCAGACAACATCGATTTCACGCGTAAAACCTGTGCAAGCACTTTTACGCAACGCATCGTAACTTCGTCAAACGTGAAGTTAGCGCCACATTCGCGTAGACTACTTTCCGATACGCATGCGCGGAGCTCATGCATCCCTCTTCGCACTCCGAGAAGACACGATTTATGAGTTCACGAATAGCTTTTGATCGTGATTCAAGAGATTTGCTTGGCGATAGCAGTTGTAAGTATCAATTTTCAACATCGTGCGATTGGGTGTGTCTATCTAACGAATCTACAGTGTGTGTAAACAGTATTCGTACAGGATTTATGTATAATGCGTTCCAATGCTCTTATTGCTGCGATCAGCTCTTAACCCCTTGCGTTACGATTTTATTAAAATTACTTGACTTTGATTTGCTAAATCTGATATAATTTGATATCTTCGACAAAGATATCTCGCCGAGAAAATGATTTCTGGGGTACTCGATATTTTTCTTCATTTCCGAAAGAAGAGCACAAAAGGAAAGGGGTAAGTCTAACTACTGCGAGGTCGTTTCAAGTGTTGTACGTTGCACGCATACGTACAGTCGAGTCTCTTTTTATGCGGTAGCAAAACCGGACGAAAAAGTACAAAGCTTTCTTGGTAAAATTAGGGATAATTGGAATAATTTAAAACAGAATGGAAGTAAATGGATAAGCAGTGTGTTACGATGTTAACATTTTCTAGATTTTCTTGAATTACTTCCTTTTTTCTTGGGTTTCTGCTTCACGGCATAACCTCGAAAGCGCATGAAAAAGAGACGTTTTTCAAAGATTCGCAGATAAAGCTTTTGGACTGACCTCCACAAAGTCCGGACTTGAATCCTATTGAAAAATTGTGGGCCCTACTCGAAAATGTGGTGGCAATTACAAGCAGGATTAATAAAACATGTTTATTCGATGGTTTGCAACAATCGTGGCAGAGTATAACAAAAGTCAAGACTGAACACTTAATCGAAAGCATCTTTAAGGCTAAAGGAGGGTACACAAAATATTAAAACTGTATAAATAGCCTGAAATATGAAATAAATAAAAGTGTCCACTCAATTTTGTCAGTACTTACATTGTAATTAATCTTACTTAAAATGAAGCACATTATTCTACAAAATTGCTTACAAAATCTATTCACAAATACATAACCTACGATGAAATGTACAAAAATAAGAAATTAATTAGAAAACATCACTGAAATGCGACACTTAATCGAAAGCATCTTTAAGGCTAAAGGAGGGTACACAAAATATTAAAACTGTATAAATAGCCTGAAATATGAAATAAATAAAAGTGTCCACTCAATTTTGTCCACCCGATTTTGTCAGTACTTACGTTGTAATTAATCTTACTTAAAATGAAGCACATTATTCTACAAAATTGCTTACAAAATCTATTCACAAATACATAACCTACGATGAAATGTACAAAAATAAGAAATTAATTAGAAAACATCACTGAAATGCGACGTTCTCACATTCTTGGTTTGTATGTTGCGGCTGGTAAAGTAGACCAATGTTGAAAAATTCTTGATGTTCAGTCGAAACGTACGAATCAAATTTAAATAAAGAAGAATTTGTCAACATTGGTCTACTTTACCAGCCGCAACATACAAACCAAGAATATTAACTACTTCAAAGACCAACAAAAACAACTTTCAAGACGTTTTCACATATGATAGGCGGGTGTCCACTGAATTGTGGCCCCGACTGTAGCTCGAGATAGGAGGCTTGGGAAACAATCAGAACGGCCTGGATTTCCGATGGGATGATGCAGGGACGTGGCTGGAATACAAGTGGAATTGGAATTCAAGGAACACGACATCCGAGCAACCGAATGTTTCGATGCCGAGATACAACTCGTATGTGTTGTGATACGGATTTCTGTTATTGTTTTGCAACAACAAAACACGGATTGGAAGAGTGTAGTTCTAGCAACTTGTCGACATCCGAGTAAACGCAGCGATTATTCTTTAACAGTAGAACTACCGAACATATAATCAAGTTATGTTTAGATGTTTATTTATATATAAATTGTGGCTGGAGGATTTCAGTTTATTAATGGATTTAATTATTTATGTTATGTGTAGCAAATAAAAGTATATCGAATGTCAAATAATGCGTCGTGATATGTTCGAATCATTTAACTCAAAATGGCAGATAATTCATTTTGACTATTTTTTTTACTAAATCATTTTAAAAATTTGTAATGTTTTTAACGATTTTAACGAATTTTATAGAATTTTATTTTTAGACGTTATAATATAGACTTTACGGACGCGTATTGCGAGGTATCGTATAACACGGATTTCGGCGCGGCGCTCTGCATGTTAAAGAATTTTATTTTTAATCGTTATAATATATGCTTTACGGACGCGTATCGCGAGGTTTCGTATAACACGGATTTCGGCGCGGCGCTCAACGCGTTAAACAATTTTATTTTTAGACGTTATAATATATGCTTTACGGACGCGTATCGCGAGGTTTCGTATAACACGGATTTCGGCGCGGCGCTCAACGCGTTAAACAATTTTATTTTTATACGTTATAATATAGACTTTACGGACGCGTATCGCGAGGTTTCGTATAACACGGATTTCGGCGCGGCGCTCAACGCGTTAAACAATTTTATTTTTAGACGTTATAATATAGACTTTACGGACGCGTATCGCGAGGTTTCGTATAACACGGATTTCGGCGCGGCGCTCAACGCGTTAAAGAATTAAGAACTTAGAGATCTTGGCAATGAATTTCATAAGAAAGATATTATTTATCCATATTTCTTATGGATATATTCACAATCTGTTTCACACGGAAACAAAGTTCTACGAGCTTTTCGTTCAAATTCGCTACTGTGCGATTACTTTTTACACTGACTGTACGTGCACATCTTATATCTATATACTGTATACGGATAAAACTAGGATTTATGTGGAGATAATAATGAAACACTAAATAAATATTACGGTTTTTGAAATCAAAATGAATGCAAAAATCTTGTGTTTCACACGCTAATTGCTGATTTTGACATCATTTTCAATTTTTTCTTAAAACTTCTTTTCTTAAGATTTCCAATATTCGCCGGGTAAATATTATTTGTTTCGAAAAATGTATGATTTACTTCCATAATTGAAATAATTGATATAGCGTGAGAAAAGGGTCTCGGAATACTTCGGTAAGTGGATGTGTTTGAAAGGGTGTCTCATTTTATCTTAAAAACAGGAAAAAAAGTATCCACGATATTAAGTTGATATCGTGCCACGTCTATCAACATGTTTTGAGTATCGGGGATTTGTCGGATAGGTTGGTTGACAAGTGTGTTATTATGAAAGTATCGTGGAAGGCGACGCCTCGAATTCTTGACGTCATAATTACGTGGAATAATCCAAGAATAGCTGGTAATTTTGTGCAATAGTCGTGGCACCAATGGAAATACATAATAAAGACCGTTAACCCTGCCACCGTGTCACAGTGTCGTTAAGCGGGTTTACCGCATCGTCGGAACTTTATGCGTCCTGGCTCGCCATCCATAAAACTTGTCCCGTGACCGCGACGATTCACTCCTCGTTGGTTGCCAGCCTGCGGGCTTCTTTCCTCCGTGACGGGAACGGAAACTCCACGAGAGTTACAATTTTACGAGCTTGTAATTTCCGCTAGTTTTAACAAGAAACTGTTAACTCACCATGGTACAGGGTTTGCGCTCGAAATTCAGCACTTTGTTAATCTAATTCACTATCTTGTAAGTCAAGTTCAGCTTTTTGCAAATCAAATTCATCCGCCTGCTGATCAGATTTCATCTTGTTGCAAATCAAATTCACCCTTTTGTGGAGAATTCGAATTTTGCGAATCAAATTCAGCGGTTTGCAATTCAAATTCAAACATTGCAAATCAAATTCACCCTTTTGTAGGGAATTCGAATTTTGCAAATCAAATTCACCCGTTTGCAATTCAAATTCAACCGTTTGCAAATCAAATTCACCCGCCTGCTGATCAAATTCCACCTTCTTGCAAATCAAATTCACCCTTTTGTAGAGATTTCGAATTTTGCAAATCAAATTCACCCTTTTGTAGAGAATTCGAATTTTGCAAATCAAATTCACCCTTTTGTAGAGATTTCGAATTTTGCAAATCAAATTCACCCTTTTGTAGAGAATTCGAATTTTGCAAATCAAATTCACCCGTTTGCAATTCAAATTCAACCTTTGCAAATCAAATTCACCCGCCTGCTGATCAAATTCCACCTTCTTGCAAATCAAATTCACCCTTTTGTAGAGATTTCGAATTTTGCAAATCAAATTCACCCTTTTGTAGAGAATTCGAATTTTGCAAATCAAATTCACCCGTTTGCAATTCAAATTCAACCTTTGCAAATCAAATTCACCCGCCTGCTGATCAAATTCCACCTTCTTGCAAATCAAATTCACCCTTTTGTAGAGAATTCGAATTTTGCAAATCAAATTCACTCTCTTGTAGAGAATTCGAATTTTGCAAATCAAATTCACCCTTTTGTAGAGAATTCGAATTTTGCGAATCAAATTCACCCTTTTGTAGAGAATTCGAACTTTGCAAATCAAATTCACCCGTTTGCAATTCAAATTCAACCATTGCAAATGAAATCCACCTTTTGTAGATCAAATTCGAACTTTGCAAATCAAATTCACCCGCTTGCAATTCAAATTCAACCGTTTGCAAATCAAATTCACCCGCCTGCTGATCAAATTCCACCTTCTTGCAAATCAAATTCACCCTTTCGCAGGTCAAATTCGCTCTCTTGCGGATCAAAATCAATTTTACATATCAAATTGAACTTTTGCAGATTTAACGCAAATTTTGAATTTGAATTGCAAACGGGTGAATTTGATTTGCAAAGGTTGAATTTAAATTGCAATGGTTGAATTGAATCTACAAAAAGGGTGAATATGATTTGCACAATGTTGAATTTGACTTGCTAAAAGGTTGAATATGACCTGCAAACTTGCGAATGTGATTTGCAAACTTGTGAATTTGATTCGCAAAACCGTAGAATATGATCCGCAAGATGTTGAATTCGGCGTGCAAACCGTACATTTAAATTTACCAAAATCATCGTGTCCTTTCACAAAGTGCGTTTATTTCTGTCCCTGACAAACTGGTAAAAATAAATAATCGTAATGAGAATAGTCGGAAACAAGAACAAGGAAGCACGTACGGTTGGTTGGGTTCACGCTCGCCGACTGTCGTCAGTGATTACGTCAGTCTGTCCAAAGCGGCAAGTAATAACCCGGCACGAAGGGACAAGAAACTAGTAATTCACGTAACGTTGTTCTCCATGCTCGCAAAGTAACATAATACTTCTAACAAAGATGCTTGTGTTTAGATTGCCTCCGTGTCTTCCACGATTCGTTTTGCTGAATAAAAGCTTTCTCGCGTTGGATTATATCCTTGCTCTACGAATGCGCAACATGATATTACAGGAATATGACGTTTCTTTACACTCGCGTTTCCACTCGCGTGTACAGTGTCATTTTACATGCATACACTTTTTATAACGGCGCAATCAATTTAATCACACTTTCTGCTCTCGGACATTCGATATTTTAGAAGAAGAATCAACCTATACCGACGTTGATTGATCCTAAAGTCTGTAATCGCTATACATATATATATATTTATCGCTTTTAGTATCGTACAAAGCTCTATCTACATCAATCTATAGCTCCTTACGAGCTATACTCCGACTGTTCTATGATCTCTAGTCGATCTCTGGTCGATCTCCAGACAGTCGATCTCCAGACAGTCGATCTCCAGACAGTCGATCTCCAGACAGTCGATCTCCAGACAGTCGATCTCCAGACAGTCGATCTCCAGACAGTCGATCTCCAGACAGTCGATCTCCAGACAGTCGATCTCCAGACAGTCGATCTCCAGACAGTCGATCTCCAGACAGTCGATCCCTAGACAGTCGATCCCTAGACAGTCGATCCCTAGACAGTCGATCCCTAGACAGTCGATCCCTAGACAGTCGATCCCTAGACAGTCGATCCCTAGACAGTCGATCCCTAGACAGTCGATCCCTAGACAGTCGATCTCCAGACAGTCGATCTCCAGACAGTCGATCTCCAGACAGTCGATCTCCAGACAGTCGATCTCCAGACAGTCGATCTCCAGACAGTCGATCTCCAGACAGTCGATCTCCAGACAGTCGATCTCCAGACAGTCGATCTCCAGACAGTCGACCTCTATACAGTCGACCTCTATACAGTCGACCTCTAGACAGTCGACCTCTAGACAGTCGACCTCTAGACAGTCGATCCCTAGACAGTCGATCCCTAGACAGTCGATCCCTAGACAGTCGATCCCTAGACAGTCGATCCCTAGACAGTCGATCTCCAGACAGTCGATCTCCAGACAGTCGATCTCCAGACAGTCGATCTCCAGACAGTCGATCTCCAGACAGTCGATCTCCAGACAGTCGATCTCCAGACAGTCGATCTCCAGACAGTCGATCTCCAGACAGTCGATCTCCAGACAGTCGACCTCTATACAGTCGACCTCTAGACAGTCGACCTCTAGACAGTCGATCTCTAGACAGTCGATCTCTAGACAGTCGATCTCTAGACAGTCGATCTCTAGACAGTCGATCTCTAGACAGTCGATCTCTAGACAGTCGATCTCTAGACAGTCGATCTCTAGACAGTCGATCTCTAGACAGTCGATCTCTAGACAGTCGATCTCTAGACAGTCGATCTCTAGACAGTCGATCTCTAGACAGTCGGTCTCTAGACAGTCGGCCTCTAGACAGTCGATCTCTCGTCGATCTCTATTCTATTTCTATTCTAAGCGCGTTATCCCCTCGGCGGCTGGGCGACGGACCCTCATCCCCACTACGGGTCCTTTTAGGGCCTGTCGTCCCGTCGGGGCTATGCCTCCCCCGCCATTTCCCCTTTCGAGGGATCTTCGTCTTACAATTTGTATATTTGCCTTGGCAATGATAAATAATATAAATAACTAAACGTAATATAATGATGATACGAGCCATTTTTTAAATGGTCTAAAATCTCACACACAACTGACAAACTCTGCTTGTCAGCCATTAATCTTTGCTTTACTGTGCCTTCCATGTTTCTTGAATTCATTTGAATTCCACTCTCAGTGCCGTACGCGGTGCAGTTTATTTATGGCGCTTAATGCGTGCCCATGTTTTCGCACTTCCGGTCCGTACCTAGTCCGAGTCTTGCTACGATCTAAGATCACGATCTTTTAAAGAACAAATGCGGTGTGGAAGATAAAAAAGAAAGGCGTGAATCTAATCAATAGTTAACAGCGATTACTAATGCATTTCCTGTGTACATCCGTGTTCTAATCGCGAGGTTAACTTCACACCAAACTGTACCTTGGACTTTTTCTTCCCTGCAACGTCACGTTGTCACGTTGAGAAGTATACGATAGTCAGCTACACGCATTGTACATTTGAAACGTTGGACACTGCTTCAAGTTTCAGGTTTAGGTTGAAATTAACGCTGTTGAACATCCGAAGTATCACAGCAAACGATTATCTACCGATTCCCCGCACCAAGTACAATTTCCAGGTGTTAAAGTATATTGAAAAATATATATACGAAGTTTGAAATCTTCTCATTAATATACGCTCCTCGTTTCCCGATGATAGCACGAACTAAGTTCGGCAGTCTTGCAGTGATATTTTTGTGTTTCTTCCTGTATTTCTGTCGAGGATCGTTGCGAATATGTTCACAGATTTTTACCGACATGGGGTATTGTTTAAATACACATCTTTATGGTTCACCACTCAACTCCCGATGGGGTTGAAATTTGGTGATTGAGGTGGGTCATCGTATTAATTTTAGTTTCGAATTTTTTGTAACCGCTCAAGATTATTTATGCAAACTCTAAGAGTATGCTTGGGATCATTATGTATGGGATGTTTGATTGTGTTGATTTCAACGTGAAGCTGAAACTAGTAAGTGTCCCATGAGTCTTGAAGTGGCACGCGAAAAATGAAGTTCGAGAACTCCTGATTAAAGATATAATAGATTCATGCATAGATTGCACGGTTTTATTGCATAGAAGCTATAAATAACATAATCGTGTTGGAAGTAAGTGAACAGTGGAAGTAGAAGAGAATGTTGAAGGAAGGAGGAGAAGGCAATGTAAACACGTGATACGGGAGAAAACAGAAAGAAAAGATATTCCTGGCTCTACCCAGGTGTATCGTGAAATGTCTGCGAAATGGAGAGAAAAATAGAATACACGGCATTCCACTTATTCGGGACATTATCAGCGACGCTTCCTTTCCAGAAAAATAATCAAGATAAGTGAGAACCGGAGAAGAATTTTCGTTATTTTCCGTAAACACTTCGAGTCCAACAGACGGCTGAAGAGGACGTTGCGATGGATAGATTTTTTTGTTCTTATCTCATTCAACTATAGAGATCGACTGCCTAGAGATCGACTGCCTAGAGATCGACTGCCTAGAGATCGACTGCCTAGAGATCGACTGCCTAGAGATCGACTGCCTAGAGATCGACTGCCTAGAGATCGACTGCCTAGAGATCGACTGCCTAGAGATCGACTGCCTAGAGATCGACTGCCTAGAGATCGACTGCCTAGAGATCGACTGCCTAGAGATCGACTGCCTAGAGATCGACTGCCTAGAGATCGACTGCCTAGAGATCGACTGCCTAGAGATCGACTGCCTAGAGATCGACTGTCTAGGGATCGACTGTCTAGGGATCGACTGTCTAGGGATCGACTGTCTAGGGATCGACTGTCTAGGGATCGACTGTCTAGAGATCGACTGTCTAGAGATCGACTGTCTAGAGATCGACTGTCTAGAGATCGACTGTCTAGAGATCGACTGTCTAGAGATCGACTGTCTAGAGATCGACTGTCTAGAGATCGACTGTCTAGAGATCGACTGCCTAGAGATCGACTGCCTAGAGATCGACTGCCTAGAGATCGACTGCCTAGAGATCGACTGCCTAGAGATCGACTGTATAGAGATCGACTAGAAATCCGCTAAGGGAATTTTGAGTTATTTTGATGGCAGTATGTTCTGAAATGTATGGTTATTATTTACTTGTTACATTGTGTGTGAGTTTACAATATGATGTAAATTGACTCAAAATGGGTATGTAAGTTAGGAGTGTTCGATTTCGATTTGAATTTTCAAAAGATCAACCTTTTGAATCTACTTTTCACTTATCGATTCTTTTGACAAAATATTGATATTTTGAATCAATTTTCCACTTATCGATTTCTCTGTGAATCAATTCTTTTGACCAAAAGATCGACCTTTAGAATCGATTTCTCTGAGAATCAATTCATTTGACCAAAAGATCGACCTCCAGAATCGACTCTTCACTTATCAATTCTTCCGAGAATCGCTTCTTTTGATCAATTTTGTTTACCAAAACTCTCCGTATGTGGTGTTTGCTGAAGTTTATGATTCCATCTCTTCTTATATTTATTCCGAAGTAAATTGATTGATTTGAGTTACACCAAGGTGCATTGAATAGTTCGTCGAATTTTCGAAGCGATGAATAGATAACACAAAACCTGTGAATGAAGAAAGGATGGCGGCACTGATGCGAGAACGAATCAGTAGAGAAAAGTATGAAACTCGACATTCCACTTGCCGGGATTATCCGTGACGCGGTCAGTTAAGAAATTGAAATCGATTTAGTGGATCTCGGCCCGATTACTGCCACGGATGCTGCCCGATTTCCTACTAATTGAGATTAATGCCGATCGCGAATTCCCAAGGTAAACGGAAAGTTCTGCCTAGACGGAATAATTACGTAGATTGGAATCTCGTACAACGGTCTATGTTGTACACAGACTCATGTACTTAAGTACACGTTGGGACCAGACGAGTACTGATAACCGCCATGAACACGCCGTATTTGCCAAGTCTGTATCTACCTACTTACATTTGCAAGAGAGGCGCCGACATATTTTCTGTCCTTTTACGCAGTGCCGGGTCTAGGGGCCCCAGCGCCCCGGCTGGATTACGAAACCCGTTTATTTCCGCGACAAAAGACCATCACTTTCGTTCCCAGCAACCTAAAATAACCTAAAATAACCTAAAATAACCTAAAATGACCTAAAATGACCTAAAATAACCTAAAATGACCTAAAATGACCTAAAATAACCTAATATAACCTAAAATAACCTAAAATAACCTAAAATGACCTAAAATGACCTAAAATGACCTAAAATGACCTAAAATGACCTAAAATGACCTAAAATGACCTAAAATGACCTAAAATGACCTAAGATGACCTAAAATGACCTAAAATGACCTAAAATGACCTAAGATGACCTAAAATAACCTAAAATAACCTAAAATAACCTAAAATAACCTAAAATATACTTCAGGCGGTAATCTTCTATGATTTATCGTAGACTTTACGTGTCACGGTAGATGAGACCCGCCGATACCGAGAAAGGAAAGCTGAGAGTTAACCTTGTTAACCCCGACGGTGTCGAATGAATCTAATGGCTCTCGCGTGGTAACCCTGACAGCGACGGTGGTGACGCAGGGATTCCCGGTGACTGTGTGCCAGTAGCCGACGGTTGCTATGGTAATAAGCAAACGACTACGGTGAGTGTCTGGCAAAAACTAGTTTATTAATATGGGTAGCACGTTCGTTTTAATCTACGTCTTCCACCTGCCTGGACAAGCCTCGATTGCACATCTATCCATTGCCGTTCCACGATTAGTACTTCCGAAAGGAATGGCGTTTCAAGAAATCACCTTCTTTCTGATGTTTCAAACTTCTTTGCTCCGCTGATTTCATACAAGCTTCCCTTGTCTATATACAGGGTGTCCATAAAAGTTGAGGGCAAATTTTATGGACGCTTAACACCTTTCGCAATTTTTGCCTTTCCGGTAAAAGAAAAGCATTAAATGCCTAAATGCAATTTGTTTTCTTCCGTATTCAGAGACGTATAAAACTGAGCAAAATTAACGTATCGTAACCAAATTTGTTTCCAAATATTTTAAGAATACTTTGATGATCTCTTTCCGAGTGTTAGACTATTTCATTTTTTCGGGTTTGTTTTTTTATTGGGTTGTCCGGAAAGTTCGTGGCGATTTTGAAGGAAAATTGCAACGCAGGATTGAAATTTTAGTATACATTTATTAAATGATAGAGGTGCCATTCTGTTATACAACCTTTCTTCATCTTTCAGGCAACTTGAAAATTCCGTCCTTCCAAAATCTCCCAGGTTTTTCAGCGAAAAACTTGTCTAGGTGATGTTTTATCTCAACCAAAGAGTTGAAGTTTTTTCCATTAAGAACATTTTGTAATGATCGCAATAGGTGGAAATCAGAGGGCGGGATGTCTGGTGAATATGGTGGATGGGGTAGAACATCCCAACGCAATTTTTGCCTTTCCGGTAAAAGAAAAGCATTAAATGCCTAAATGCAATTTGTTTTCTTCCGTATTCAAAGGCGTATAAAACTGAGCAAAATTAACGTATCGTAACCAAATTTGTTTCCAAATATGCCTGAAGTACCGTCTTTTACGATATGTACGCATGTCATTTGTTTCAATTGTTCTGATATATATTCAGACCTGTCCTTACGGCACCTACCAAAAATCGGCACGAACTTTCCGGACAACCCAATACAAGCACTTTTCTAGTTATTTAACCCTTTCGCTGCGAACAGCGCCTTTAGGCGGTCAACTATAGACGCTTCTCCTGAGCGAACAGCGCCTATAGGCGGCGTGCATTTGTTTTGCATTTTTTGCTATTAATAACTGCAAAATAATGTCCATTAATTCGTTTCTCTTCGATTATTAAAGATTATTAAAAATTACTAATATTGTTCTTATTATTATTATTATTGTTTGGCTATTATTATTGTTATTCAAAATTGCCTCCGCACACCGTTTTAGGAACGATGTTACGGAGATATCTCGTAGTTGGCAATTTTGGTACAGACGCTTACCACGAGATATCTCGTGGTTGCCAGTCAATGGGTTAATTATGTATTATTTCTGATACTGTTCTTTTATTGTCCAATTTCCATGAAACTGCATGAAATGCTTCGCATTAGCTGAACATCCTGAAACCTTGGGTTCTGCAGAAAGTTCATGCCGATTCTCATGGAACCTTGATTTTTAATCAAGAATTGATTACATAGGAAACGTGAAAATGGTTATCATTGAAAGATGTCCGTTAGTTTGTATTCCCTTCTTTGTAGCCCATCATGCCTTTCACAGGAAACGAATTGACCGAGGCGAGCCCGTTACATGGCCTCCACGCTCACTGGACCACAGTCTGACTTTTTGTGGAATCTTAGTTTATATTATTCCAAAGATGTCAAAGATTAAGGTCGATCTATCGAATGCTTGCGAAATAATTGGCGAGATGATTGGCGACTCGCAGTAGCCACTCAGTTTGTGATGGCAATTCGAGTGGCGACCCCCAGTGTCAGTTTATCGCGGCAATCGAGTGGCGACTCTCACTAGCCACTCAGTTTGTGATGGCAATTCGAGTGGCGACCCCCAGTGTCAGTTTATCGCGGCAATCGAGTGGCGACTCGCAGTAGCCACTCAGTTTGTGATGGCAATTCGAGTGGCGACCCCCAGTGTCAGTTTATCGCGGCAATCGAGTGGCGACTCGCAGTAGCCACTCAGTTTGTGATGGCAATTCGAGTGGCGACCCCCAGTGTCAGTTTATCGCGGCAATCGAGTGGCGACTCTCACTAGCCACTAAGTTTATTGCGGTAATAAAAATGCTGAATCGATTTGGATCATTTAGTTTGCCTTTATTTCAATGTTTTTGCAGCTTGCTAACACAAGGACATACTTATGGATGGATATATTTATGTCAAGTGGTATTTGAATGATTAATAAATATTATGTACAGGTAACCCTCCTATAGCACGGTGGATAGGTTCCTAGAATATGCCCTGTTGTGTGAAACCGTGTCGTAGGTGGCCGTGTTATACGCGGTTTTTTCGCAAATGTCTAAACTTGTTAGAACGAAACCGTGTTGTTGGATGTCGTGCTGTAGGAGGGTTACCTGTATTACTGTTTAAAATTTATAATTGATAAAAGACGATCCCAAAGGGTTCAAGCGTAATAAATAACAGTCTTCTTATCCGATTTGTGATCACTAAAATTTGGTCTAGTTGTAACACTCGAAGGAACACATCAGCATCTCGACGAGTTTCGTAAAAAGAGTTTGCCAACATTACGCGGTCGAATGGAACCTCACGATTTTACGGTCGGTTGCGGAATCGTGGTCGTTATGCGTCCACGCCTGAATAATATCCAGCAGTAGATATCGTTCCTGGAGCGCTTACCGTGCTCAACGAATAAGGAGTGTAGTTACGCGCAATGAATGTCCGCAAAGAGATGAAATATATCCGGTTATCGTATTTACACTCGTCTTTCTATTGGATGGCGTGGAAGAATAGTTCCACCGTCTCCTTGACACGGAAACGCAGTTCGTTATCCGGTATCTAATGAGCAGTCATCGATTTCACCTTCGACTTATCGTTACATCAACCGTAACATTCTTAATTAAAAATATCCTCATAGTCATTGATCATAATCATAACCAGGGAAACTAAAAGCCATTCTACATTGTATTATACATAAATACTCGTATAATTAATAGTTTATTTATTGGTCCAATAGTAGTTAAGTGTGTTTGATGGGTAGCGGCTATGGTTAGACTAAATGTTAATTTAAATAAAGAAGTTTCAATCTTCTTTATTTAAATTCACATTTGGTCTAACAATAGCCGCTACACATCAAACACACATAAATACTCATCTTCATTGCCAGCTGGACCAGAGCCTGCGCAGTCTCCACTATCTTTCCTTCCCACCACTGTTCCATGCCCAATTTCTGTGACGTCACAGTGGGACTAAGCCAATAGCGTGTTCGGAGAAGGGAATAATAGCAGGAACCTGCGCACATCGAACGTCCCAGAGTTCAAACGCTTCTAAGTTCGAGCGTTCCAGAATTCAAAGCTTTCTAACTTCGAACGTTCCAGAGTTCAAAGCTTTCTAACTTCGAACGTTCCAGAGTTCAAACGTTTCTAACTTCGAACGTTCCAGAGTTCAAACGCTTCTAACTTCGAACGTTCCAGAGTTCAAAGCTTTCTAACTTCGAACGTCCCAGAGTTCAAACGCTTCTAACTTCGAACGTTCCAGAGTTCAAACGCTTCCAAGTTCCAACGCTCCAGTGCTCAAACGCTTCTAACTTCGAACGTTCCAGAGTTCAAACGGTTCTAACTTCGAACGTTCCAGAGTTCAAACGCTTCTAACTTCTAACGTTCCAGAGTTCAAAGCTTTCTAACTTCGAACGTCCCAGACTTCAAACGCTTCTAACTTCGAACGTTCCAGGGTTCAAACGCTTCTAAGTTCGAACGTTCCAGAGTTCAAACGCTTCTAACTTCGAGCGTTCCAGAATTCAAAGCTTTCTAACTTCGAACGTTTCAAAGTTCAAACGCTTCTAACTTCGAACGTTCCAGAGTTCAAACGCTTCTAACTTCTAACGTTCCAGAGTTCAAACGCTTCTAACTTCGAGCGTTCCAGAATTCAAAGCTTTCTAACTTCGAACGTTTCAGAGTTCAAAGCTTTCTAACTTCGAACGTCCCAGAGTTCAAACGCTTCTAACTTCGAACGTTCCAGGGTTCAAACGCTTCTAAGTTCGAACGTTCCAGAGTTCAAACGCTGTGGTCCATCTAAAAGAGACTCCTCAATAGGGTTCCTTGTCAGTAATAAAGCATCTGCTGTACGAGGTTGTTCCTACTGAATTTACAAGAAGCGCCAGGTTATGTAACTATCTAAATAGTACCTGTAGCGGTTTTTGTAAAGTCATGTAGACTTTCTTGCCATGAATGCTTACGTGGAAGCTTCACCACGTGATACTCTACATGTTCAACGAACTGAAGTGTCGTTGCATTCCATGCAGTCGTATATCTGCGGACCAATGACACTGCAGAACATACTTAACGTGCGCGTTCAGCAGACTGAACTTTCACGACCTTTTCCTTGCGGACATTGTTTCTATTCAAGGCAAAAGGTCGCGTTTGCACGTCGTACAAGGATATGGCAAAGACCTCTGCTTGGTTATTGCTGTATGTCTTCCTTCTGTTGAAAACGCAGCCATTTTGTTGAAAATGGTTGTGAGGACAGGTCAATTGGTAGACACTAGAAAGCTTTGACACTTTCGCGACCACTGACGTAGTCCTACGTCAATTAAAATTCGTCAGCTGAATACCGGCGACGTAGTCCTACGTCGAAATGTTTTATCAAAACTATTTTAAAGAAAGATAAGTGAAAGTGAACGAAACATTGGTGTAAAACAGGGTGCGCCGAATACTATTCATAAAATTAAAAAACTGATAATAAATATTACGTTATTATTACGTTACATTTCTTGCATGCGTTTCTTTATCACAGCCAGGATAAGAATAAAGTATGAATGTATATGCTAATATTACATCCTTGTATTAAACCGCTATATAAATAATGTGACAAATAAAATTGCGAATCGGGCAGTAAAATTCCTGATCTGAAATAACGCGTCGGAATTTCAGTGCACGGATATTTGTCGCTTGTTGGCTCAGTCGGGCGTTAATTGGCTCGTTAACGGGAAGAGGATTCCACTCCGTTAGAAATATTCCGTATCGCCGTTTCTCTTCATCCGTCGTAAAGCGATTTTGTCAGCGAACAAAATAGCAGCGAGAGATAACAAGTCGGAAAGTAGTCCGCCGTCAGTTGTATGGTACAAGAAACGTATTAATGACACGTGTGAGTTACAACGAGCCTCGTCTTACACGTCTGTCGAACCAGTGGCATTGCCTTAATGGCACAAGTTACGTGGATTTTATTGCGGCACACAACTATCTTCAATTAAAATGCTGAAACATAGCTGCCTCTTCAGATGCGTCGGAGCCATCTGCTGGTTTAACTTCGCCATCAAGTTCTCACGCGCATGCGTGCTCCAGTACCATGAAACGACATGCAAAAGTGAAATACATAACCAAGGAAGCAAGTATGAAGACATTACGTTGTACATTACGAGCGCATTTCGCTTTGTAGATCAACTAACGTCACCCCAATTATGCTCTCTTAATTAACCCCGTTATAGAATCTCAGTCAGCGTGAGTTCGAACAGGTGCCGAGACTTCCCTTCGTGTATGTAGATAGTTACAGGATTTACATCGCCGGAAAAACATGTTAATTATAAATGTGTATCATAGAAACATGCGTTAGTGAAACACGGGTAGCGAAAATGTTAACTTGAATATATTAAGTATTCTTGTATGTGTATTTTAGAATATATTTAATATTGCACGGAAAAACGTGCAATTAGAATATATTTAGAATATATTTAATATTGCACGGAAAAATCGCCGGAAAAACATGTTAATTATAAATATGTATCATAGAAACATGCGTTAGTGAAACACGGGTAGCAAAAAGGTTAAGTTGAATATATTCAAGTATTGTTGTATGTGTATTTTAGAATATATTTAATATTGCTTTATTCATATTCCACCGATAAAATTAAATATTCCAATCGATTTTCATGATTCGACTCAGAACCGATTCCCAAGGTTTGGTTAAAACTCGATTCTCATTATTCGACTCTGAATGGATTCTGAATCGATTCTAATAATTCGACTCTGAATCGATTCTCATGTATCGACTCAGAACCGATTCCCAAGATTTGATTAAAAATCGACTCTCATAATTCGACTCTGAATGGATTCTGAATCGATTCTAATAATTCGACTCTGAATCGATTCTCGTGATTCGACTCGGAATCGATTCTCGTGATTCGACTCTGAATCGATTCTCGTGATTCGACTCTGAATCGATTCTCGTGATTCGACTCTGAATCGATTCCGAATCGATTCTAATAATTCGACTCAGAATCGATTCTAATAATTCGACTCTGAACCGATTCTCATGATTCGACTCTGAATCGATTCTCATGATTCGACCCTGAATCGATTCTCATGATTCGACTCTGAATCGATTCTCATGTATCGACTCAGAACCGATTCCCAAGATTTGATTAAAAATCGACTCTCATAATTCGACTCTGAATGGATTCTGAATCGATTCTAATAATTCGACTCTGAATCGATTCTCGTGATTCGACTCGGAATCGATTCTCGTGATTCGACTCTGAATCGATTCTCGTGATTCGACTCTGAATCGATTCTCGTGATTCGACTCTGAATCGATTCCGAATCGATTCTAATAATTCGACTCAGAATCGATTCTAATAATTCGACTCTGAACCGATTCTCATGATTCGACTCTGAATCGATTCTCATGATTCGACCCTGAATCGATTCTCATGATTCGACTCTGAATCGATTCTCATGATTCGACTCAGAACCGATTCCCAAGATTTGATGAAAAATCGATTCTCATGATTCGACTCTGAATCGATTCTAATAATTCGACTCTGAATCGATTCTCATTATTCGACTCTGAATTGCATCTCATGATTCGACTCAGAACCGATTCCCAAGATTCGACTCTGAGTCGATTCTCATGATTCGACTCAGAACCGATTCCCAAGATTTGATTAAAACTCGATTCTCATGATTCGACTGTGAATCGATTCTGAATCGATTCTGAATCGATTCTAATAATTCGACTCTGAATCGATTCCCATGATTCGACTTTGAGTCGATTCCCATGATTCGACTCTGAATCGATTCTCATGATTCGACTCAGAACCGATTCGCAAGCTGTGATTAAAACTCGATTCTCATGTTTCGACTCTGAACCGATACCCATGTTTCGGCTCATAATCGATTTCCAAGATTTTTATTAATATTCCACCGACAAAAAATGGTGTGTTAAGAGTTATAGTAACTTGCAACGTAAACACCGGTTATGTACCTATAAAGCAAAATCGGTAAGTTTGCCGAAAACCACTGAAAATCGGCACGAACTTTCCGTACAACCTAATTGTTTCCACTCAACAATCAATATTTGTCACAATCCCTATATTAATTATATACGCGGAACAGTAAAAACTGTTTCGTAATACACTGCGTGACTCACTTCACGGAATGCCGCTTCGGAAACGCGAAGTTGTTTACCTTTCTTTGTAGGTCTGTCAACCTGCGAGAATATTCCCGCCTTCGATATTCCTTATTGGGCGAGTGTTCTACGAGAACAAAGGATCGGATTCCTGTGATTCATGTCGTGCAATTTTTCGCAAATGAACTTTCACAGTTTCTGCACTGTTTACTTGTCACGAAATATCTTACATGTCAGCTGGTACATTCAAATAATAATGCTGAATTTCTGCACACTTTCTTTTAACGAGGATGCACTAAACGTTCGGGTAACTTACAAGATGAAACCATTTTTGCGGACATTCAATGTGTTTTCAACTATTTGCATTGTTAATAATATTACGGCCAACCTCAACCTTCAAGAAACTTAAATGAATTCCTACAACTTAAGGAAAGAGTAGTTTCCTGTAAATCTGCGATTTAAGTTGAATTCGATGTAAAAAAATGGAAGAAATGATGAACCGAACTGGAAAGTTGGACAACGCCATCGTAAATCGATTGAATGGAGTAACTCTCCAATCGAGGGAGAGGGAGAGGGGAGCGAAGTGGGTTCCAAGGTATTCCAGTTAAACGTGCGTGGCAACCGATATTTACCCATCTCATTATCGGCGGGATTTATGTTACGATCGGTAACGCAGTTTTTCAGGTTGGCTTGCTATTAGGTGAACGCGTTCGTCAATTATAAGGATAATTCTCCAGGGACTACTACCAGATTCGTATCGCTCTTAGAAATAAATATATGCTCTTCTTAATCGACCGGATAAATGATCTCCATGTGTACGGCGGATTTACATGTAGAATCCAACGATGCAGTGGCCTCCGAATGTCCTGATTCTTGAATGGATTACTCAGCTTGCGATTTATAACCATTAGTCGTTTGATAAATCAATTTATCGAGCCGACGAGTCATTTTATGTTCAACTTTCTACAGCTACAACGCTCTAATTTCTTCCTTTTCTTCTACCCGGTTTCTCGTCTACTTCGCATCGATTAGTTCCCTCATTGTCCTACAACCTATATATATATATGCATGTCGAGCTATTCAGGGTTAGCACTACAAATTCACCCTTTTGCAGGGTGAATTTGATTGGCCAAAAAGTGGTACTTAATAGCTTAAGATGTACGTTGAATGTAATGTTGCACGGCATCTTTGCATCTAATTTCCCTCGGGATAGGTTTAGGTTCTTTGATTGGCATACCTGCATTCCGCAAGATAGTAGAACGCAGTTAGTTATTCTTATCAGTAAGCTCGTTACTTTATGGGTTTAAAACGGTTTGCAAGTGGTGGTTCGATCGGCGGACTGATTGTGAACGTCACTCAATGCCAGCGGTTTGTATGTGCAGTCAATCGAAGAACAGCTGTACTTCATTCGCCGTGATACTTTCCGACTGCTCGAACGTTATGCTTCACTGGGAACTTCAATCGATCGAATCTATCGATCGTGACGCGATGCGTCATTGCGCGTCAATTGTGTGTGTTTTATCGAAAAAGATGTGTATCGTGCGATCGTTCCGGATTGCTGCCCTACCTTAACACTTTGACGGCCGCTCATTTTACTCAAAGTCGCGCTACTACCGCCGGCATCTCTCGCGTACTGAAATACGGAAAGTTCACAAAACCAATAATTTCAGAATTAAAAAACGCCAATAAACTCGTAACAATTGGAAAGCAGTATCTCAAAAACAGTTAAAAAGGATTAATATACAAACGTCGAATCTACGATCTCGAAATATTTATACAATGCTGGTCTAAGAATGCTAGTGCGAAGTCACATTTACGTGACAGCGGCCGATAACCGATGGCTGTCGAAATCACGTACACGTGACAGCGGCCGTCAAAGTGTTAATATGGATTTCAATCTTTTGTGGATAAATTATTAACACTTTGACGGCCGCTGTCACGTGTACGTGATTTCGCAAGTCAGCGGTTATCGGCCGGTGTCACGTAAATGTGACCTCCCATTAACAATGTTAACGACACACGGCACTCTTAAGCACTTTGACGGCCGCTGTCACGTGTACGTGATTTCGCAAGTCAGCGGTTATCGGCCGGTGTCACGTAAATGTGACTTCGCACTAGCATTCTTAGACCAGCATTGTATAAATATTTCGAGATCGTAGATGTAACGTTTGTATGTTAATCCATTTTAACTGCTTTTGAATTACTGCTTTCCAATTCTTACCAGTATATCGGCGTTTTTAATTCTCAAAATATTGGTTTTGTGAACTTTCCGTATTTCAGGACGCGAGAGATGCCGGCGGTAGTAGCGCGACTTTGAGTGAAATGAGCGGCGATCAAAGTGTTAAGCAGTTGAAAGCACAAAAAAGCACAAAAAAGCATCATTCGATGCGATCAAAAGAATAGTAAGAACGATAGCCGCTCCCAGGCGTCGATTCACGATCTGCAGAAGTGCGCGCGAAATTCAAACAAGACGGCGAAACAGAACGTGACACCGATTAAGTGGCGCGATAACGAACTTGCGTGTCACACTCACACAATGCAATCACTTGCCTTGCAGGGAATAGAGTTAGAGTTATGTTTTTCACTATGAAAGACAAAGGTACGACAACCAATCAAAGCCGTACTTTCTTGTTGAAGATGTTTTAGCTGCTCTGCTCGGATAGTCGATTCATTTAGTATCGTTGTTCCACGGGATATAATGACGAGGACCTAATTCTTTAGACGTAGGTTGGTTTAATGATTCGTTCAATGCACCCAGGGGTGCCAAATAAGTGGCATGCGTGACGAGCTTGGCACGGTAAACATTTTTGATGGCGCATGCACATATGCAAACCTCCTTATTCAATAAAATTTTATAGAAAGCAGGGGTTAGGTCTGAGTTAAGTCTCATCTTCGTATTCAATCAAACTTCATAGAAACCACGGGTTAGGTCTGGGTATAGTTTCACCTCCGCACTCAATAAAATTGTATAGAAAGCAGGGGTTAGGTCTGAGTTAAGTCTCATCTTCGCATTCAATCAAACTTCATAGAAAGCGAGGGTTAGGTCTGGGTCATGTCTCACCTCCACATTCAATCAAACTTCATAGAAAGCGAGGGTTAGGTCTGAGTTAAGTCTCATCTTCGCATTCAATCGAACTTCATAGAAACCACGGGTTAGGTCTGGGTCATGTCTCACCTCCGCATTTACTCAAAATTTATAGAAATCAGGGGTTAGGTCTGAGTTAAGAGTCACCCTCGCATTCAATCGAACTTCATAGAAACCACGGGTTAGGTCTGGGTTAAGTCTCACCTCCGCATTCACTCAAAATTCATAGTAAACAAGGGTTAGGTCTGGTCAAGTCTCACTTCTCGATGTAGACCAGGTGTCGTCAACCTTTATGTCCGTTTTTACAAATATTCTTCTTCCTCCATATATCAAATATAATATCGAATATAATATTCGTTCGGAAAGTAATTTCGTTTTTTGCCAGCAAATTAGGAAAAATTTTATGAACATGATTCCACATGCTACTGCCAGAAAGATGGCAAAAAATATTGAAAAGAAAGGCCAATATACAATTTAATAAAATATTGATTTATTATACGAAACATGTCTTCCATTTCCACAACAAAACGAAATTACTTTCCGAACAACCCAAAACATTACTAATATTGCGTCGCAAGTTAATATTCTGTTAGCAGTATTACCAACCACACATCACGTGTAGCAATACAAAATGACCATTTTCAGTTGGGTTCTTGTTCTAAGGTAGACAATGGGCTACTGCATTTCAATTGTTATTGTATGTTACTCAACAATAGCGTTATGATACAATGCGGCATACAATCATTCATCAGTTTAGCGTCGCTCAGATAAACCCATTACGAGTTCCATGAAATCAGTGTCCAAAGTGTCCGGGGAGATAAAAACCTGAATACTGCACGATCACAGTATGATTTTCTTTGCTGTGGTGGTAGTACGTAAGTAAAAAAGTCATTGAGAACGGTGAATAGTAAAAAGATGATCGCTCGGAGGTATGTATGTACCCTTGGCACGAAAATATCGCACTGAAACTCGACGGAGGAAGGCGAGCAAGGGTACCAATAGCGAGTCCGACTATAAAGTCCGTAAGC
The DNA here is from genome assembly GCA_910591585.2 of Nysson spinosus. Lineage (NCBI taxonomy): Eukaryota > Metazoa > Arthropoda > Insecta > Hymenoptera > Crabronidae > Nysson > Nysson spinosus. The sequence continues at coordinate 1,431,968 of OU342855.1, forward strand.
GGACTTACTATTATTAGTCCGCAACCGAAGGCCGTAGAAGCATGTCCAACGGTGACGTTGGACTCTACAACACGGTACCTCCAGCGAACACGAACTCCGTACAATCAAGCCTCAATCTCTTTTTATGCATCTATTTTTAATACTGTTTTGTAATTATTCGGTGAAGCAAAAACGCAAGAGAAAATAAGTAACCCAAGAAATCTTGAATGTTTTAACTCTTTGAGGCACAGGAATTTTAGCGGGTTTTAAATTAAACAAAATTGGTATATTTTTATTAATAAAGGTATAACATCATGTAAAAACATAACAAAATAGTAATAGTTAATCAAATTTGTTGTTATTAAATTTAACCATTGATTTTTATTATAAAACTCGTTACTCGCTTATAAAGAATTAATTTTTATCAAAATTAACTTGCCTCTGCGATTTTTTACATGAAACTAAGAAAAAATGTTAGTGCAATAAACCTTCCGTTTATAACAATCGGTCAACCGGTAATTGCGTGTTGAATGTTGCCAACACAAAGAATACATTTGTAACATTATTTGAAGATATTACCAACTGCTTTACGTAAATAAGACGAAATATAAACCTATGCTTATGCAGCTACTGCAAGATTTCGAGGTGGGACACTTTTAATCCCACCGTGCCCCAAAGAGTTAACAGAGTTACGCGCTTATTCATTTATTTCTGTTCTTTTTAGGTGTTTTCTGCTGGGAATTAAAAGAGAAGAGTATAATTCCCGCACATAAATAAAGCTTTTCTTGGTCGAGTTTAATGTCTTTTCTGTAGTTTCCGATAGGTGTCTTCTTTACTGTGTGTTCTTCGCGCAGGTCTTTTTGGTTATTGAAGTAAAACTCGGCGAACGATGTACATATCCAAGAGTGACCTTCCTGCTCTAATTATATTTATTTCAAGGAACCTTGAGCTGGATCCTGATTGGCTCGTCGCTCCGAGAGGAATATGAATTCGTCGTGTATTCGTGCGTGATGCTCCATGCGAAAGTATTAATATTCATGTCGTGTTTTTTTGTCCCGCGAGTCATAGAGTCATTAACTCGAAGCGAAACGAACAGGATCCAAGTAATCTCAAGGTAAAAACGGCATTTTACATAAATGGGTAAGCTAATTGTACAATTTGTCAGCCATCATTGCCCTAATCAGTTCTTTTTTTATCAATATAACTGTGGATACATAATCTTTCTTTAAGCGGACTGAAATTTCGTTTCGAGTATATCTATATTTTACGATTTATATTCGGTGACTTTCAGTTACATTGAATGAAATATTAACACTTTGACGGCCGCTCATTTTACTCAAAGTCGCGCTACTGCCGCCGGCATCTCTCGCGTACTGAAATACGGAAAGTTCACAAAACCAATAATTTCAGAATTAAGAAACGCCAATAAACTCGTAACAATTGGCAAGCAGTAACTCAAAAACAGTTAAAAAGGATTAATATACAAACGTCGAATCTACGATCTCGAAATATTTATACAATGCTGGTCTAAGAATGCTAGTGCGAAGTCACATTTACGTGACAGCGGCCGATAACCGCTGGCTGTCGAAATCACGTACACGTGACAGCGGCCGTCAAAGTGTTAATATGGATTTGATTCTTTTGTGGATAAATTATTAACACTTTGACGGCCGCTGTCACGTGTACGTGATTTCATCAGCCAGCGGTTATCGGCGGGTGTCACGTAAATGTGACTTCGCACTAGGAATCTTCGACCAGCATTACATAAATATTTCGAGATCGTAGATTTGACGTTTGTATATTAATTCATTTTAACTGTTTTTGAGTTACTGCCTTCCAATTCTTACGAGTCTATTGGCGGTTTTTCATTCTCAAAATATTGGTTTTGTGAACTTTCCGTATTTCAGTACGCCAGAGATGCCGGCGGTAGTAGCGCGACTTGGAGTAAAACGAGCGGCCGTCAAAGTGTTAACATGACCGGATGTGTACGTCTAAAGTTCAATAAACGATGTTTTGTTGTCAGAGATCCAAAATAACAGATATTTTAAACAGTTTTTGGAAGAAATTTGTTGAGTAAAAATTAATTTTTAATTCAATGGAAGTCGGTTGTTAATTAACCTCAAAGAAATGGTTGACAAAATGAAAGGATATTAATTTTTAATTGTTCTGGTTATGAAAAATCATTAAAAATGATTACAATTTGTTTAATCACCACTAATTATTACCCTTGAACCAAATTGGACTTGCGATAGGTCATTCGATAGCTTATAAAAAACAAACAATCTGTGCCAAGTTTCAACTTTGTATCTCGACTGGGGGGGGGGAGTAAAGGGCAAAAATCGAAAATCACGTTTTTGCCCATTTTCTTCGAACTCAGTAAATGAAAAATTTTGGACAAAAATCAGGAACACTTCAGTGAGTAAGGTACATATTATGGAATTTTTTTAGATTTTTATGTTACAAATCCAAGCTGTGAAAAATAAAAGACGCAAAAAAATGCCGAAAAATGCCGATTTTGTATTGAAGGAGTCTAGTAATCATTATTGATACCACGAATTTTATTTTGGTTAACACTAACCTTAACTGACGGCAAACATTTTGTCTGGGTTAGGTCTGGGTTTGTTCGCAAGAAACAATTACCGAGGTGGTCAGAAACGGAAATGTAGAAGTCCTGTTAGTTTCTTCTTCGGATTGAAAGTCATCTCGTTCAGAAGTCACGTCCTAGGATTATGTCGCGACTCCCGGGATACTCACGCGAGACCATCACGACTCTTCACGGATGCCAACCTAGCGCGGTATATGTTCCGATGTACTTGAGTACTCCATTGCGAATTAACTTAATTCTGGGTTCGCATATTTCGATAACAACATGGTGGGCCTCGGAAAACGAAGTTGAAGACGGTTGAAACTGCATTCCTATGAACCTCGAAGGAACAAAAAAGGGAACACTGACAATCCACAGATAACGGTTTTGTTAACACTTTGACGGCCGCTCATTTTACTCCAAGTCGCGCTACTACCGCCGGCATCTCTCGCGTACTGAAATACGGAAAGTTCACAAAACCAATATTTTGAGAATGAAAAACCGCCAATAAACTCGTAACAATTGGAAAGCAGTAACTCAAAAACAGTTAAAAAGGATTAATATACAAACGTCAAATCTACGATCTCGAAATATTTATGTAATGCTGGTCGAAGATTCCTAGTGCGAAGTCACATTTACGTGACACCCGCCGATAACCGCTGGCTGTAGAAATCACGTACACGTGACAGCGGCCGTCAATGTGTTAACAAAACGGAAAGTTCACAAAACCAATAATTTGAGAATTAAAAAACGCCAATAAACTCGTAACAATTGGAAAGCAGTAACTCAAAAGCAGTTAAAAAGGATTAATATACAAACGTCGAATCTACGATCTCGAAATATTTATATAATGCTGGTCTAAGAATGCTAGTGCGAAGTCACATTTACGTGACAGCGGCCGTCAAAGTGTTAAAATGGAAATCTATAGGATAGGTTTTGCACTCGAAATTTATCCCTTTGCAGATCATATTCACCTTTTTGCAAATCAACCTACCCTTTTGAAGATCGTGCTCTTCTACAATTTATTTTCTTCCGTTATTGTAGTAAAAATAAAATCCATTATATGTAGATATAAACATTTTTGGCGTTAAATGAGTATTTTATATTAACTTTGTGTCATTGTATGTTATTTTGTTATTATGTATTGCTACAATTAAATTTCGGAACAATAACGTTTACATTGGAATTTACTTTGATTATAATAGCTTAAGGAAATGAATTTGTGGAAGAGCTTGGTTTGCAAAAGGGTGAAATTGATCTGTGAGAAGGTGAATTTGATTTGCAAAAGGTTCAATTTGAGTTGCAAATGGATGAATTTGAGTTCCAAAATGGTGAATTTGATTTGCAAAAGGGTGAATTTGATTTGCAATAGGATGAATTTGATTTGCAAATGTGTCAATTTGATTTGCACAAGGTTCAATTTGATTTGCAAAATGGTGGATTTGATTTGCAAAAGGTTGAATTCGATTTGCGAAAGGGTGAATTTGATTTGCAATATGATGAATTTGATTTGCAAATGTGTGAATTTGATTTGCACAAGGTTCAATTTGATTTGCACAAGGTTCAATTTGATTTGCAAAAGGTTGAATTCGATTTGCGAAAGGGTGAATTTGATTTGCAATATGATGCATTTGATTTGCAAAGGGGTGAATTTGAGTTGCAAAAGGTTGAATTTGATTTGCAAAAGATTGAATTTGATTTGCAAAAGCATGAATCTGATTTGCAAAGATTGAATTCGATTTCCAATAAATAGAATTTGATCCGTGAAAGGGTGACTTCGATTTCCACTAACGCGAACTTGATTCACAAACAGCAGAATATGATCCACAGAATCGTGAATTTCGAGTGCGAAAACCTGACTATGATCTGACAAAAGTGTTGACTCGAAGCGGAAAACCTGTATAAGCGCAAGACATTATAGAATACCGTGTGCACCGAATAAAAATGAAATACCCCTGCTCCCTCCAGATGCAACGCCTCCAGGCAATTGCAGAAATTATATGGATATGTATCTGGCAAATAAGTGATCTCCGTCTGGGAAAGGATGAATTTTCCAGGAGAGGAAATAGGGTGTTTATAGGCTCTAATGCAAGGGTTACGTATAGTTGAACTTTTTTACAAGTGTGCTGTGTTAATCCAAGCCAATACCACGGACATACGAACAGCCATCATTCGACATTGCACCTGCATCTATGATAACCATTATAGTTTATCACAATATTAATAATATAGTAATCAATAGTTTATTTGTTGGTCCAATAATAATTACTATGTCTTTGATGGGTATCGGCTATATGTATACTAAGTTTCAGTCTTTCTAGTGTTAAACCCTTTGACTCCGTTAAAGAACGTCACTTCTGCGGAAGCCACTATGGCGGCTGTTCCTAGTTCGTGCGTAAGGTTGAAGCAAGTTACGATACCTAGAACACGTACACCTATCGATTCCTGTTTTATGGAATTCGATAGGATTGTTTAAAAAGCAGTCTATGATTTAGATTCATGTAAGTCAACGCTAAATCGATTTCTCGGAATATAATCAAATGTATCGCATCGGTGTTAGCGAGTATACTAACGACTAGCAATAGCAAACAACTTGTCCCATTACTCAACCGTGTTCTCATTGGTCCCTACGAGTCTGCCGATATAAACGGAGTGGAAGTAAAGAGGACAGTGTCTGAGTTTTTTAATAATAAAAGCGTAGATTTTTATAAAAATGGGATTTTGAAACTTGTGTCGCGTTGGGAAAGGGTCATAGAATATGGAGGAGATTATTTACCAGATTAAAAGTTACTCATTCGGTACTAAATTTCGTCATGTTTTTGGACAACGAAAAGCACACGAACTTATTTGGGCACCTAATAATTAGAGGGCCGATAAGTTTACGATGAAAAAGAACTGTTTTCACATGTTTTGTAGTTTTCAAGAAAATAAGCGACACGTATTCTTTTACATCTACGGAATTTCGGTATAAAAATGTGTTATGTAGAGAAAGAAAATTCCACAAATTCCACTTCGATTTCTTTCGTTTTCACATATTTTGTAGTTTTCAAGAAAATAAGCGACACGTATTCTTTTACATCTACGGAATTTCGGTATAAAAATGTATTATGTAGAGAAAGAAAATTCCACAAATTCCACTCCGATTTCTTTCGTTTTCACATATTTTGTAGTTTTCAAGAAAATCAGCGACACGTATTCTTTTACATCTACGGAATTTCGGTATAAAAATGTATTATGTAGAGAAAGAAAATTCCACAAATTTGGAATTTACCCTTAAAAAGTAAACCCACCAAAAAAATTCGAATTCCATATTACATTATTTATGTATGACAAGAAATATTTGATGCCCACTAAAATTCGAAAGTATTCCAAATTTCTGTAAATATTCCAATTATTCTTGCTGGGGATTCTCTATAGAAATTTTAAATTCTTTTCAATTTTAGTGGATGTAAAATATTTTTTATCATAAATAACCTGAAATGGAATTATAATATTTCGAATGGGTTTACTGTTGAAGGGTAAACTACTCCCAGGCTTTCAGGAATTCATATTTCAAAAGCTTATCCTTTTCCCCGCTAGGAGGCATTTTTACTTAAATTTTCGAAAACAATGAACATGACTGGTTTTTCATCTTTGATCGGACATCTGCCCAGGTTTCCTTCTTACGCCATTTGCATAATTCCCGTCACAATTAGAGAAATGTACTACTGGAACTCTAACATCTTAAGTGACTTTAGCTTGCAATCTTCCTTTCTTCGAAGTACATTCGCGTTTCCTTTTCAACATGGCCGACCTAACCACGTTAGTTCCGAAGAACCCGGACAAGCCGATAATTTCGTTGTTTTCTTATTTTTAGTTCTCCGCGCGTATTCCTTCCGTTTTACATGCATTAAAGCCACCGTGTACTTCAGTTTCTCCGTATCTCTCCTTTTCACTCAAAGAATCCACCAATTGCTGCTCTGTGGTTGGCTGCAGCAGTGTTGCGCAAGCGCAGTTCCGATTTCCACGGTTCTTTTACTCCGCTTTTATACACCGCCATCTACTACTCTCGTAGACCTGGAGATCGGTATTCGACGAAGCGCGATTTACGAGTTCAACCTGAAGAACGACGATTACTCGCCAAAGGCGTGTTTCTTTGTACAAGATGCGTAGTTCGAACTACAACATCCGCTTCTAGGTTGTAAACACTGGCAGCGTATGCACCAAGGCTTTTTTTGTGTTTATGATATTCAAGCCAGGATATCGGTACTGTGTTTTACAGAGGTGTAACTGACGATAATAAGTGATGGATGCTACACGCGAGTGTACATGGCCTGGCTTTTTTAGTTGCTTGTACTTATATAGTTTCCTGAAATTGATAACTTAATCTGCTGTGGGAAAACTTGATTTTCAAGTTCTGCTTTGTATGTGCAATTCTAATGTGGAATTTGTGGTGTTTCTGCTAATACAGTTCAAGTGTGGAATTTGAAGTATACAATTCGATCCAGTAATACAATTCCTATTCGGAATTAGTAGATATTTCTACTATACTATTCCAATGCGGAACTAGTGGATATTTCTACTGATACAGGTCCTTTGCGGAATTAGTAGATGTTTCTACTAATGCGATTCGAATATGGAATTAGTAGATGTTTCTACTAATGCGATTTGAATGTGGAATTAGTAGATGTTTCTACTAATACAATTCCAATGCGGAATTAGTGGATGTTTCTACTAATACGATTCCAATGTGGAATTAGTAGATGTTTCTACTAATACAGTTCAAGTGTGGAATTTCGAGATATTTCCAGTAATACAATTCCTATTCGGAATTAGTAGATATTTTTGCTAATACTATTCCAATGCGGGACTAGTGGATATTTCTACTAATACAGGTCCTTTGCGGAATTAGTAGATGTTTCTACTAATGCGATTCCAATGTGGAATTAGTTGTGGTTTCTACTAATACAATTCCTATTCGGAATTAGTAGATATTTCTACTAATACTATTCCAATGCGGAACTAGTGGATGTTTCTATTAATACAGTTCCATTGCGGAATTAGTAGATATTCTACTAATAGGATTCCAATGTGGAATTAGTTGTGGTTTCTACTAATACAATTCCAATTCGGAATTAGTCGATATTTCTACTAATACAATTCCATTGCGGAATTAATGGATATTTCTACTAATACAGTTCCATTGCGGAATTAGTAGATGTTTCTACTAATACGATTCCAATCTGGAATTTGTTGTGGTTTCTACTAATACAATTCCATTTCGGAATTAGTGGATATTTCTACTAATACAATTCCAATGCGGAACTAGTGGATATTTCTACTAATACAGTTCCATTGCGGAATTAATGGATATTTCTACTAATACAATTCCAAAGCAGAACTTGTGGATATTTCTACTAATACATTTCCAATGCTGAATTAGTAGAGGTTTCTACTACTACAATTCCATTGCAAAATTAGTAAACATCTCTACTAATATAATTCCAATGCACAACCAGTGGATATTTCTACTAATACAATTCCAATGTGGAATAAGTAGTAGTTTCTACTAATACAACTCCAATGCAGAAGTAGTAGATAGTTGTGTTAAAATAATTCCAATGCAGAACTAGTAGATATTTTTACTAATACGATTCCGATGCAGAGCTAGTCCATATTTCTGCTAATACAATTCCAATGCAGAACTAGTGGATAGTTCTACTAATACAATTCCAATGCCGTAACAGTGGATATTTCTACTAATACAATTCCAATGCTGAATTAATCTATTTCATTTTAAGCAGTAGCCTATTTCATTTTTAATTAATTTATTGAGAACAATTTATTCCATTTTTGGTTTCTAAAATAAGTTCTTACAGTATTTATTTAAACTTTTGTTATCGTTAAGCAATTTAGATTTTATTACATCCGGCGAAATATCCCATTATATCGATATAGTACGGTTTAATTATTGTCCTTTCTTAATTACTACGTTAAATAACACCAGTTTCTGTAATGTACATTGTTCGCCGTCTAATTAATTTAATTAAGGAAAAGGAACATATGCATCTGTATAATCAGTCGTAAAATAGCTGTTAAATAAACCAGTCTTACCCTCTTTGTTCTGCAGATTTAAAAAACTGTATGTTCTGTGCGTTCGGAAGGTTGGCAAAGGGAATCCTAAAGAGTGGTATGGCGGATCAGATAATCGCGTGTGGTGTTAGCAATCGTAAATCCTCAATCTTTAACGCCCGCAATTTAATCTCATTCTGTTTGCGAAGCTCGGGTGCTTCAGCGCAATGGAGAATGGACAGGGGATGCTAATTGATTCCAACAGTGTGTCATTAACCCTTTGACTGCGACGTGCTTTAATAAGAAACGATTAACATTTTACAATGCGGGTTTGGTAGAGATTTCTACTAATAGAATTCCAATGCGGATTTAGTAGATATTTCTACTAATAGAATTCCAATGCGGATTTAGTAGATATTTCTACTAATACGATTCCAATACGGATTTAGTAGATATTTCTACTAATAGAATTCCAATGCGGATATAGTATATTTTTCTACTAATACAATTCCAATGCGGATATCGTTGATATTTCTACTAATACAATTCCAATGCTGAACTAGTAGATATTTCTACTAATACAATTCCAATGCGGATTTAATAGACATTCTGCTAATGCAATTCCAATGCGGATTTAGTATATTTTTCTACTAATACAATTCCAATGCGGATATCGTTGATATTTCTACTAATACAATTCCAATGCTGAACTAGTAGATATTTCTACTAATACAATTCCAAATGCGGATTTAATAGACATTCTGCTAATGCAATTCCAATGCGGATTTAGTATATTTTTCTACTAATACAATTCCAATGCGGATATCGTAGATATTTCTACTAATACAATTCCAATGCTGAACTAGTAGATATTTCTACTAATACAATTCCAATGCGGATTTAGTAGGCATTTCTACTAATGCAATTCCAATGCGGATTTAGTATATTTTTCTACTAATACAATTCCAATGCGGATATCGTAGATATTTCTACTAATTACAATTCCAATGCTGAACTAGTAGATATTTCTACTAATACAATTCCAATGCGGATTTAATAGACATTCTGCTAATGCAATTCCAATGCGGATTTAGTATATTTTTCTACTAATACAATTCCAATGCGGATATCGTAGATATTTCTACTAATACAATTTCAACGCGGATTCGCAAATGTTCCTAACGTCCCAAAACAATCAAGTGCTACAACTTATCCGAGCACTCTATTATCCGAACATAAGATGAGCGTTTTCATACATACTTTGTTTCCATACAAATTGTTGCTACAGTACATAAAATACCAGGACGTATACCTGTGATAACACTGATATAATAGAATGCCTTCCGATTAATAAACACGATAATAATACCGTAATAATGCAAACAAGAATAACATAGAATGCATAAATATTTAAAGAAACTGTTAATCAATTTCAATCTTCATTACAATAAATGAAGCTTCATATGAGAAAAGTGATTATTCTATTATCCGAAAATGCTCTTATCCGAACACTTTTGTCTCCCTATTATTTCGGATAATGGAACCTGTACTCTATTCAAATTATAAAAGCGATTCGAAATAATGTTTATCCAAATTGGCGGATAACAGGAGGAACTTGTTTCGTGACGAGCTCGTTTCCCAGACTCAGCATTGCACGGTTTTTTTCTTGTTTAGAGCACTGGAAAAATATTACGTTCCCAGGAAGACCACCTACATTGAGAGATATAGGCAACGGATCACCATGGCATGCAGGAATTCAGGGATGATGAGACCTGCACGTTGCTCAGTAGTGCACGGATTGCAACACCATATTGATGCAAATGCAAATGGTTATCTCTTTGAATGAAACACTCACGGCAATGGTATGCAAAACGAGAACAAACATACTCGTAAAAAACATTTGAATAAATGACCCTCATTTCAATGTCCAACCTTTGAACCCGTGTTAAACGGACAGTAGGCGAAAAGCGTACACTTCTCTTAGCGTACAGTTTCTATTCATGCCATGCGATCATTATTAATTTTTTCCCAGGAATTTATTCGATTCATTTATTGATCGCCAATTTGATCAATGATCCTCATAATTATTGGACCTCGGTTCGTTTTTAGTAATAATTATAAAAAACTTGGAAAATAATAAAAAGTATTACGAAGAAGGTAATATTTTGACCCGCTTGTAATTATTAAAATCTTGACGTAAACAGTCGGACGAAATTTAATTTCTAAATCAGAGATAAAAATTTCTCGAAATATAATTTCTAAATCAGAAATAAAAATTTCTCGAAATATAATTTCTAAATCAGAAATAAAAATTTCTCGAAATATAATTTCTAAATCTGAAATAAAAATGTATAAAAATATAATTTCTAAATCAGAAATAAAAATTTCTCGAAATATAATTTCTAAATCAGAAATAAAAATTTCTCGAAATATAATTTCTAAATCTGAAATAAAAATGTATAAAAATATAATTTCTGAAGATGTTATAAATTTCTAAATCAGAAATAAAAATTTCTCAAAATATAATTTCTAAATCAGAAATAAAAATTTCTCGAAATATAATTTCTAAATCAGAAATAAAAATTTCTCGAAATATAATTTCTAAATCTGAAATAAAAATGTATAAAAATATAATTTCTAAATCAGAAATAAAAATTTCTCGAAATATAATTTCTAAATCAGAAATAAAAATTTCTCGAAATATAATTTCTAAATCAGAAATATAACGTTTTAGAAATATAATTTCCAAAGAAATTATAAATTATAAATGATAAATGTCAGAACGACCGATTATTACTTTATCATTATGCAGGCGTAACAGAATAAAGTATATGCAGGTATTGCGAGCCGATCAAAAATGGAGACGCAAGTACAGTAGATAGTTGTCAATCTCGGGAACCGGTCCAAGAATACGAATGCATAATTAGCAGCGCTTTGCATCAAAGACTTGTCTTCAATAAAAGTACGATGCATGTCAATCGAGTGAGCAAATATCTCGAAAAAGAGACGATTACATGTTCATCTTTTCAGAATAAATTATCTTCGCCGTATACTTCTCTTCGCTTTATTTCAAGATTCTTCCTCGTCCTCTGTATACACAACTTGAAATATATATCATGGGAAATGTTTATTGTACGGTACACTCCGGCACAAAAGTTTGCAGCATATCAAGATATCAAAAGAAATAATAAGTTTGTTAAGTAAATCAGTATTTTCTTCATAATATTCTTCTTTCAATTCCAATTGTTAAGCATATTAATGCAATGCTATTTAAAAGTCTGGAAATAAAAGTTATTCGTACAGCAACGAATTTTAATAAAAACCTCGTAAAACTTTGTTTTCGCATCAACAAATTGTGAATGTTTACATTAATAATATGAATAAATAATATTCTTTTTTATGAAATTCATTGCGAAGATCTCGAAGAATATGTTGGGACTACTTGTTTGTTAAAAGGTTTTAAATAAACAAAGTTCTACGAGGTTTTTGTTAACATTCGCTGCTGTACGAATACTTTCTACACTGAGTGTATTCTTTATGGTTTCACATATCTGCATGCGTTCTGACTCTCATACGAGTTAATAAAGAATAGTAAAAGAAAGAATTCCATGAAAAAGGGTGAATAATGGGCGATGCTTTTAGTGAGCGACTAATTAAAATATTCATCGTTTTTGTGTGAAAGAAAATTCTCAGGTTGATCGAACGAAGGGCATTCGTGAAGATTAAATATGTTACATTTTTTTGGCGCGCAATGCTTTTAAACTTAATAAAGGTTCAATTTATTACACGAAGTAGGAATGGTAAATTCATGTACTAAGAGTAACTATGTGCATACATAATACATGCAATAAATACAAAAGCTGATACTTCGTACATGTACAGTCTGCCACAGAAGTATTGGTATCTCCTAATGGCTTCGAACGATTGATACAGTGAAATTCACCTATTTGCATATCAAATTCAACCTTTTGCAAATCAAATTCAATCGTTTGCAGATCAAATTCAAACTTCTGCAAATCAAATTAAACCCTTTGCAAATCAAATTCAACCTTCTGCAGATCAAATTCAACCTTCTGCAAATCAAATTCAACCCTTTGCAGATCAAATTCACCCCTTTGCAAATCAAATTCATCCTATTGCAAGTCAAATTCACCGCTTTGCAAATCAAATTCACCCTTTCGCAAATCCAATTCACCCTTTCGCAAATCAAATTCAACCTTTTACAGATCAAATTCAACCTTTTGCAGTTCAAATTCACCCGTTTCCAAATCAAATTCAACCTTTTGCAGATCAAATTCAACCTTTTGCAGATCAAATTCAACCTTCTGCAAATCAAATTCAACCCTTTGCAGATCAAATTCACCCCTTTGCAAATCAAATTCATCCTATTGCAAGTCAAATTCACCACTTTGCAAATCAAATTCACCCTTTCGCAAATCCAATTCACCCGTTTGCAAATCAAATTCAACCTTTTACAGATCAAATTCAACCTTTTGCAGTTCAAATTCACCCGTTTGCAAATCAAATTCAACCTTTTACAGATCAAATTCAACCTTTTGCAGATCAAAATACCCTTTTGCAGATCAAATTCAACTTTTTGCAGATAAAGTTCATCCTTTTGCAAATCAAATTCAGCCTTTTGCGAACCGAATTCAACCGTTTTGCAAATCAAATTCAACCTTTTGCAGATCAATTTCAACCATTTGCAAATCAAATTCACCCTTTGCAAATCAAATTCACCCCTTCGCAAATCCAATTCACCTTTTTGCAAATCAAATTCAACCTTTGCAAATCAGATTCAGCCTTTTGCAAACTAAATTCAACCTTTTGCAAATCGAATTCAACAGTTTGTAAATAAAGTTCAACCTTTTGCAAATCAAATTCAACAGTTTGTAAATCAAATTCACCCTTTTATTTGCAAATTTGTTTCGCAAACGAGTGAATTTGATTTGCAAATCTCGAATTTTATTTACAAAAGTGTGAAATTGATTTGCAAACGGGTGAACGTGATTTGCAAAAGGGCAAATCTGATCTGCAAAAGGGTTAACTTGATCTGCAAACGGGTGAATACGTTCTGCAAAGTGATTAACACCACAACTACCAAACATATAATAGTTCATACTTTTACGTTTATTTACATATAAATGATGGCAATAGGATTTAAGTTAATTAACGAATTCCATCATAAGTCTTATATATATATAAATAAAATAAAAGTATATCAAATCTCAAACAAGTCACGTGATATACAATGCCGAAACGAATTTTCGAAGTTTTTCGAAGAAATGGCAGTTATACAAGCTATTAATATATAAATAAAAAATAAATTATTGTGAATATTGATTTTACCTCTGAAAAAATCCGATGGCTTTATAGAAATTTCGCATTGTATTTTATGTCATATTACATATTTCCGTTTCCTATTTTAAATAAATGTTATTTCAATTATTTAAACCGACAAATATGTGTCTTTAATACTCCTTAAAATAACATCACCCACAAACTTATCAAAAGTATGAAATATTTATAAGATATTAGCAAAAAACGTGGTGGCTTTATAGAAATTTCGCGGGCTGTATACAAAAAGAATTAACCTCAAAATGACCGACCCCTTTCATAGTTCCAGTGTTAATTTCGAGTGCAAGAAGCTGAATATGATCTGCAAATGGATTAATTTCGAGCGCAAAACCTGTATTTAGTCGCATTCGGTTGCCTACCGTGGTCGAGTGACACGTATGTAGCTGTGTATGGTGCTACTGTTAATTGAAAACGTGAGTGCAAGAACTGCGCAGTGCGCGCAAGAACTGCGCAGTACGCGCAACGGCGCTACCTTTAATTACCTCAGATTCTCTTCAATATGCCGGCAAGTGTTAAGAGTACTTGAAAAAAGTCTGCGGTAGATAATAACACGGAATTGCTAATTTCTTGCATGGAAAACTTGTTTTTGTATTATAATCTCCTTCCTCTTTCTTGCTTCTTTAGTTGTTTCATTAATTACGAACAAGTACGAGCAATAAGCGTGATAATTATGAGGGGTCTCGCGTCATCATTCCGCGTGGTATTAACTTGATTGATGCCAGATTTAATGTCTACTTCGTTCAAGTTTTCTTGCTGAAAGAAGACGCCATCTTTTAACCCTTTGCACTCACGACGAACCCTAGGAAAATGTTTCTCTCCGATCGTTTTCGTTTTCAGATATGTTGTAGAATTAGAAAATTTAAGAAACACGTGTTTTTTTATATCCGCGGAATTTCGGTTTAACAAAATTTTTTAGGTAAAAAAGAAAATTCCACATGGGATAGTTTACCTTTAAAAAGCAAACCCATTTGAAAAATTAGAATTCCATATTCGGTTATTTAGGATAATAAATATTTTGTAATCGCTAAAACTCGGAGTTTTAGGAAGTTTAAGGAGTTTAATGGAGTTCAAGGAGTTCAGAATTACTATGAAGAATTCCCAGGTCAAAGATTTGAAGTGTAACAAGGATAATTGGAATTTTGTATAGAAATTTGGAATTCTTTTCAATTTTAGTGGATGTAAAATACTTTTTATTGTACATAAATGAACTAATATGGAATTCTAATTTTTCGGACGGATTTACTTTTTAAGGATAAATTACTGCCACGTTGAATTTTCTTTATCCGCATTAAAAATGCTTTTGTTTAAACAGGAATTCCGCAGGTATTTCCACGTGAAACAAATTGCAAATATTTACATAAATAATATGGATAAATCATATTTTTTTATGTGATTTTTTTAAATATGTACATTTTATAATACTTGTTTTGTCAAAATGTTTTAAATGAACAAAATTCTACTTTAACACATAAAATTCATCCTTTTCCAAATCAAATTCACCCTTTTGCACATCAAATTCACCCTTTCCCAAATCAAATTCATCCTTTTGCGGATCAAATTCAACCTTTGCAAATCAAATTCACCCTTTCGCATGTCAAATTCATCGTTCTCCAAATCAAATTCTCCCTTTTGCTCATCAAATTAACAGTTTGCAAATCAAACTCACCGTTTCACAGGTCAAATTCAACCTTTTACGAATACTTTTTACACAGACTGTATAAAATGAAACAATGAAATGGAATTCGAGGGATTTGCGATATTCAATAGCATGTTCGTGACTATCGATACCGATGCCGAGGAATTGTTTCCCATCGTAATTTCTTACAGCTTCGACCTGCAGTCGAACCGCTGTACCAACAGAAATCGATCTGAATAACGCGAAAGATTGGTCATCTCGGATTTATGGAAACGAAATTAACGAATAGCGGGAAATCTTTATAGTATTACAGGATTTGCACTCCAAAATCACCTTTTGCAGATCAAATTCACATTTTTGCAAATCAAATTCACCACTTTGCAAATTAAATTCAACCTTGTGCGATTCGAATTCGACCTTTTGCCGAACAAATTCACCCTTTTGCAAATCAAATTCAACCTTTTGCAGATCAAATTCACCACTTTGTAAATCAAATTCAACCTTTTGCAGATCAAATTCACCACTTTGTAAATCAAATTCATCCTTTTGCAAATTGCATTCAACATTTGCGAATAAAATTCACCCTTTTGCAAATTAAATTCAACCTTGTGCGATACGAATTCGACCTTTTGCCGAACAAATTCACCGTTTTGCAAATCAAATTCACCCTTTTGCAGATCAAATTCAACCTATTGCAAATCAAATTGACCCTTTTGCAAATCAAATTCAACCTTTTGCAGATCAAATTCACCACTTTGTAAATCAAATTCATCCTTTTGCAAATTATATTCAACATTTGCGAATAAAATTCACCCTTTTGCAAATTAAATGCAACCTTGTGCGATACGAATTCGACCTTTTGCCGAACAAATTCACCCTTTTGCAAATCAAATTCAACATTTGGCAAATCAAATTCACCCTTTTGCAGATCAAATTCAACCTATTGCAAATCAAATTCAACCTTTTGCAAATCAAATTCACCACTTTGTAAATCAGATTCATCCTTTTGCAAATTATATTCAACATTTGCGAATAAAATTCACCCTTTTGCAAATTAAATTCAACCTTGTGCGATACAAATTCGACCTTTTGCCGAACAAATTCACCGTTTTGCAAATCAAATTCAACATTTGGCAAATCAAATTCACCCTTTTGCAGATCAAATTCAACCTATTGCAAATCAAATTGACCCTTTTGCAAATCAAATTCAACCTTTTGCAGATGAAATTCACCATTTTGTAAATCAAATTCATCCTTTTGCAAATTATATTCAACATTTGCGAATAAACTTCACCCTTTTGCAAATTAAATGCAACCTTGTGCGATTCGAATTCGACCTTTTGCCGAACAAATTCACCCTTTTGCAAATCAAATTCAACATTTGGCAAATCAAATTCACCCTTTTGCAGATCAAATTCAACCTATTGCAAATCAAATTGACCCTTTTGCAATTAAAATTCACCTCAAATCATGTATTTACAGGGAATTGCGCTTTCCCGTAAAACCATGAATATGATTTGCAAAAAGGTGAATTTGATTTGCAAAGGTTGAATTTGATCTGCAAAAGGGTGAATTTGATCTGCAAAACGGTGAATTTGATCTGCAAAACGGTGAATTTGATCTGCAAAGCGGTGAATTTGTTCTGCAAAAGGTGGAATTTGATTTGGAAAAGGGTGAATTTGATGTGCAAAAGGGTGAATTTGATCTGCAAAGTGGTGAATTTGATCTGCAAAGCGGTGAATTTGATTTGCAAAATTTGAATCTGATCTGTCAAAGGTTGAATTTGATCTGCAAAGGGATGAATTTGATTTGGAAAAGGGTGAATTTGATTTGCAAAAGGTTGAATTTGATCTGCAGAAGGTTGAATTTGATCTGCAAAAGGTTAAATTTCATCCGCAAAAGGTTCAATTTGATTTGCAAAACAGGTTACATTGAATGTGCCGCAGGGTCAATTTGATTTGCAAAAGGTTGAATTTGATCTACAAAATGGCGAATTTGATTTCCAAAAGTTGAATTTGATCTGCAAAGCGGTGAATATGATATGCAGAAGGATGAATTCAAAGAACAAACCTTGTATAAACTCACGGACTTAATTCTAATACGTACAAGGAAACACTTTGCTATACAAGTTTATCACACGGTTATCTGTTATAGTAATCAATAGTTTATTTCTTGGTCCAATAATAATTAATATGTGTGATTTTGGGTTTCGGCTTTTGATAGACCAATGTAAAGATATAAACTTCTTTATTTTTTTTATCGTAGAAACGTTTCGGTACAATTTTGCACCCTCTTCAGTCTAAACAATTAATTTAAAAGAAGTCCTAGGCTACTTATTATCTGCCCTAGGTGCTTATGTCTTCGGTGTTAAAGGAAGACTGAACGGGTTATCTGTTAATAACCCGTTGTATGCTTGTAAGACTCCTGTCTCTGAAAAGCCAGGGATAAATCATGTAATGTACAAATACCCTGATAATCAATGTGTTATCTCCGGTTTTCATGGAACATCTTCAAAGTCGGTTGCAGCGAAGACTATTGTAGCGCAGATTTTCTTGGGTTGGCAATAGTTACTCGACTCGAGTAGCTATCGGCAACTCGACGATCGGCGAATAGAGATTACGAAGAGGTCTCGAAGAATTCGTGACCCCTGCATCCTATACTGTACGTGCCACTCCAATAGTAGTCAACTATGCACTTAACTATCGAACAAATATCTGCACTTTCTTCGAAAGTAGAAACAAATCTTAATGTTTATCATTGTTTCACTATCCAATACACTGTTAAACAAGTATTTGATGTTCCCCCTTACACGCAATCAAATTTGGAATTTCTCAACAATGAATTTACATTGGAATTGATTTTTGTTACGAAAGTTTAGGAAAATCAATTTTGTCGAAGAAGTTTATTTGCAAAAGGTTGAATTTGATTTGCAAAAGGTTGAATTTGGTCTGCAAATGGTTGAATTTGAATTGGAAAAGGTTAAATTTGATTTACCAAAGTGTGAATTTGTTTTGCAAAAGGGTGAATTTGGTTTGCAAAGTGTTGTATTTGATCTGCAAAAGAGTGAATTTGATCTGGAAACATTTGAATTTGATTTTCAAAGGTTGAGTTTGATCTGCGAAAGAGTGAATTGGATTTGCAAAAGGGTCAATTTGATGTGCAAAAGGGTGAATTTCATTTGCCAAATGTGGAATTTGATTTGCAAAAGGTTGAATTTGATTTGCAAAAGGGTGAATTTGATCGGCAAAAGGTTGAATTCGAATCGCACAAGGTTGAATTTAATTTGCAAAAGGGTGAATTTTATTCGCAAATGTTGAATACAATTTGCAAAAGGATGAATACAATTTGCAAAAGGATGAATTTGATTTACAAAGTGGTGAATTTGATCTGCAAAAGGTTGAATTTGATTTGCAAAAGGGTCAATTTGTTTTGCAATAGGTTGAATTTGATCTGCAAAAGGGTGAATTTCATTTGCCAAATGTGGAATTTAATTTGCAAAAGGGTGAATTTGATCGGCAAAAGGTTGAATTCGAATCGCACAAGGTTGAATTTAATTTGCAAAAGGCTGAATTTTATTCGCAAATGTTGAATATAATTTGCAATAGGATGAATTTGATTTACAGAAGGGTGAATTGGATTTGCAAAAAGGTGAATTTGATCTGTGAAAGGGTGAATTTGGTTTGCAAAAGGTTGAATTTGATTTGTAAAGGTTGAATTTGATGTGCAAAAGGGTGAATTTCATTTGCCAAATGTTGAATTTGATCGGCAAAAGGTTGAATTCGAATCGCACAAGGTTGAATTTAATTTGCAACAGGGTGAATTTTATTCGCAAATGTTGAATACAATTTGCAAAAGGATGAATTTGATTTACAGAAGGGTTAATTGGATTTGCAAAAAGGTGAATTTGATCTGTGAAAGGGTGAATTTGGTTTGCGATATGGTGAATTTGATCTGCAAAGGGGTTCGTATTTAGTGCCAAAAGGCGAATATGTTTTGCAAAATTGTGAGTTTGGAATGCAAAACCTGTATAAATAAATGTGTTCATCTGACAACGCGGCCGGATATGATGAACGTCTTCCGGTATTGTTTATTTCACACGCAATTGGAAAATAACTGCGATTTGTCAATAATATACAAATTACACGCTTGTTTAACTACGCGACATTTCTTCGAAACCAGTTATGGAAAACACATATCTACGTGGTAATGCATCTCAGATATGTACAAAAAAAATGTTCATTTCCTATTTACATAATGATAGACATAAAATACGAACGGCGTGCCTTGATTGCACTTTGCTGCAATTGCATGTACTTAATCCTGATTTTTAAAACACGCTTCATAAAGTGATAATGGGATCGGTATCGATACATTTTTATGTTGGTAAACAGTATTCAAGATTATGAAAATCAAATTCAACCTTTAGCAATTCAAATTCACCCATTTGCAAAACAAATTCAACCCTTGCAAATCAAATTCCCTCATTTGTAAATCAAATTCAACACTTTACAATTCAAATTCAACACTTTGCAATTCAATTTCAACCTTTAGCAATTCAAATTCAACCTTTAGCAATTCAAATTCAACACTTTGTAATTCAATTTCAACACTTTGCAATTCAATTTCAACCATTTGCAAATCAAATTCAATCTTTTGCCGATCACATTCACCCTTTTGCAAATCAAATTCAACATTTAGCAAATCAAATTCACCCTTTTGCAAATCAAATTCAACCTATTACCAATCAAATTCAACCTTTTGCAGATCAAATTCAACCTTTTGCAGATCAAATTCACCCTTTTGCAGATCAAATTCACCACTTTGCAAATCCAATTCACTCTTTCGCAGATCAAATTCAACCTTTTGCAAATCAAATTCACCCATTTGTAAATCAAATTCAACACTTTACAATTCAAATTCAATACTTTGCAATTCAATTTCAACCTTTAGCAATTCAAATTCAACCTTTTGCAAATCAAATTCAACCTTCTGCAAATCAAATTCAACAATTTGCAATTCAATTTCAACACTTTGCAATTCAATTTCAACACTTTGCAATTCAATTTCAACACTTTGCAATTCAATTTCAACCATTTGCAAATCAAATTCAATCTTTTGCCGATCAAATTCACCCTTTTGCAGATCAAATTCACCACTTTGCAAATCCAATTCACTCTTTCGCAGATCAAATTCAACCTTTTGCAAATCAAATTCACCCAATTGTAAATCAAATTCACCTTTTCGTAAAGCAAATTCAACCTTTTGCAAATCAAATTCGCCCGCTTACAGATAAATCTCTTCCGCAAATATGTTGTCTTAAGCTATCGTAATAAAAATAAATTCCAATGTAAAGTTATTATTCCGAAATATGAATAATAATGTTATTGCGTGTATGGAATAATACTTCAACATAAAAGACCCTAAAATTAACATATTGTACAACAATGACTCCGTCATCAACATTACTAAAACTCGAATCAAATACATCGCTAATATTCGTAAAATTTGTAATATTTTCAACTTCGCAAAAACCATTTCAAGTTAAACAATGCATCGTAAAGCGCTTAGATATTTTTATCTTCAGACGTTATACAGACGTTTCGCACGGTATCGTATAACACGGATTTCGGTACGAGGCTGAACGGGTTAAGCGATGAGCCGCTAGCAGTAGCCAAGTACGGGAACGTAGAGTCGTCATGCTGACGATTTGAATAGGAAACGATCAACTCTTTCCTTACTTTACCTACAGCTATTAACTTGCTTGGATAGGAAAGTAATTACCAATGCATAAGTCTGCCTATTAGAAGCCCATCGGCAAGATATAACGGCACGAAGAGTGCGCAGACTCACCGGCGAGTGTATTACTTCGTAATTCCTTAAGAATATGTCGATGTCATGTATCGGTTCACCTTCCTACTCTTTTCTTTCCACAACATTCTTCCTGACACTACTGAACCCGGAAGTACTTATGGAGTTATCACGATGTAATTCAGGGTAGTTATATTCCACCATTCTTCTTAACCATCAATTACTTCATTTCTAGTGTGGAACTAAAGACTTAAATGCTTTGGAAATAAAGAGATCCTTTTATAGGTATTTTCAGCATTATTATCTTATATGTACAGGGTTTGCAAATCAAATTCAATTTGTTGCATATGGAATTCAATCTTTTGCAAATCAAATTGAATTTGTTGCATATCGAATTCAATCTTTTGCAAATCAAATTCAATTTGTTGCATGTCGAGTTCAATCTTTTGCAAATCAAATTCAATTTGTTGCATATCGAATTCAATCTTTTGCAAATCAAATTCAATTTGTTGCATATCGAATTCAACCTTTTGCATATCAAATTCAACCTTTTGCAAGTCATATTCAACCTTTTGCATATCGAATTCAACCTTTTGCATATCAAATTCAACCTTTTGCAGATCAAACTCAACCTTTTGCATATCAAGTTCAACCTTTTTTCAAATCAAATTCAACCTTTTGCAAGTCGTATTCAACCTTTTGCAAAACAAATTCAACCCTTCGAAAATCAAATTCAACCTTTTGCATATCAAATTCAACCTTTTGCAAATCAAATTCACTCTTTTTGCAAATCAATTCACCCCTGTACATATCAAATTCAACCTTTTGCAATTCAAATTCAACACTTTGCAATTCAATTTCAACACTTTGCAATTCAATTTCAACCATTTGCAAATCAAATTCAACCCTTTGCAATTCAAATTCAACCATGTGCAAATCAAATTCAACATTTTGCAATTCCAATTCACCTCACATCACATATTTACAGGAAATCACCCTTTCAATTTGTAAGACTAATACGTACAATGTATGAAATTTGTTAAACAACACGACAGAAAATATAATTTCTCGGTTGAAATCACAGAAACAACATTACTCTAAAACAGGAAACGTAAATACATAATTTGACATAAAACACAATGCGAAATTCCTACAAAGCCACAGGTTGCATACGCGACACTACAAGTTCAGCAAAATATATAATCCGTAGTTCTAATGTTAAACGCTGTTAACTGCAATTGTTATGCAACCACGTTCACCTCGTACGAAACCAACATCGTAAGAGAAAAGTATTCTACGCGTGCATCAATCTTATTTCACCATCTTCATTGTCCAACAAGATTACTCTACTCTCATCCAGAATCTGTATCATGATCGATTGTGCTCGCCAATGAAAAGTCGGCGTGAGTGTGCAGTACGTAAATATATAAAAAAAGGGTTGCAACAGATGCCAAGGGAAGTCAGGATGAAAGAGGAACTCTAGCTATGATGGCAGGAACAAACAGATGGAAGGTATTATTCACCGTCGGGAATACATTGCGAGACTTGATTCTAACAGCCGTAATATGCTCTGGCGGCTTCGGTACATCGAACCACTTCCATCGATCTTGTTCGATGTACCGTCGACTCGACAAAACAGTAAATCAACGGGGAAACTTCGAAGAGACGCGATAATTTCACGGTTGACAACTACTCGTCGGCGAACGGCAAACTGTGATAAATAGAATGACGAAGTCTCGGTCATATTTAAATCATTCTTAGAATGTCATTTATAAAGCCACGGAGACCTCTCAGCGTTCAAATCTTTGTGCCAACATAAGTTGTTCGTAATCGTTTCTTCTGGCTTTTTTGAGGTTAGCCATTACTTCAGTCTGGTGTACGGTACTGGCGCGCGCACGCGCACGACATCGTTGTCTAACAAGGGGAGGACCAGGTTTGTATTTCTGGGTTTTTAACGTGCGATAGCTCAAATTGTAGGTCTCACAGTGCGTAGATTAGGATGCTAAGATTTTAAGCGTTTATAGCCACGCGTTTTTCCAAAAATCGCGCTTAAAGGTGAAAAATCAAATCCGAGGTACTCGAAACAAAAAAGACTTTCTATCATCATGTAGATCTTGATCAGAGAAACAAAAAAGTTTAATACAATGTTGTTGTAAACCTTAACGTTTTTTTGAAAAATGTAAGCTTTACCGCTTAACTGCTCGTCTTTTTTGGACAGATGTTTTTGGGAAATATCTCCATGTTACGGTGGGAAACAAAATTATAGCAGATTCAACTTTTTGTTTATTTTTTAAGATACAAGCAAGAAACTATATATTTTTTGCGCCTAATATATTTCATGCCTCATTATAAGTGAATTTACGGGAAATCGGTTTAATTCAACATTGGTTACGAAAGTTATGGCAAGAAATCTACAAAAATGGTTTAAAGGGGTGAAAGCACCTCTAAAAAGAAAGCGATCTTTCCGTTTTTGGCAATTATCTCCAAAACGACAAGAGATATCGAAAGAAAGATAAATCACAATTCTAATGTTACTTTGGCTGCCACAAAAATGCGTTAAAAAATGTCCAAAAAATAAATTATTTTCCAAAATTTGTATCGCATTTTTCTAGCACTCAAAGTACTCTTAGAATTGCGACTTAACTTTTCTTCGATATTTCTTGTCGTTTTAAAGATAATAGCCGAAACCGAAAGATCGCTTTTCCTTCGTCGTTTTCAAAATGATATCCGAAAACTGAAAGATCGCTTTTCTTTGAGCTGTGATTTCATCTCTTTAAACCGTTTTCGGGTATCAACGAAAAATAGCTTCCTAATCGGAATCAATTATTTTAAGTTCCTGCAAATGTTTCAGAATTTTTGGAATTCTCTGATTTCCTTACTTTCCTTGTTAACGGAACTAGCAGTGTCGTTCCCGTATCTCTCGATACAACCTGTGCGGGCAGTTGGTTATCCTGCTTCGAACGTGTAAACGCTCGAAGATATAAATTACAATTTTTAGTAACCCCAGTAACCATATCAGACTATCTGTAAGTAATAAATCCATCCAGCTGATAAATCTCTGCTTGCTCTATGTATCTTGTCAACCTTTCGTCGCCAGGCTCAGACTAATTCATTTCATCAACATTTTCAACAACTAATACAAGTTTCGCACTCCAAATGAACCCTTTTGCATATCATATTTACCTGTTTTGCAAACTAAACAGTTAGAAATCGATTTTTGTTTAATGTTCTTTATTCAACAATACACTGTCTTTCGGATCACCTTCGCAATCTTGCGTTCAACCCTTTGCATAGCGAATTCAACCTTTGCATATCAAATTCAACTTTTTGCATATCAAATTCAACCTTTTGCAAATCAAATTCAACCAGTTGCATATCAAATTCAACTATTTGCATAGCGAATTCAACCTTTTGCAAATTTAATTCAACCCGTTGCAAATCAAATTCAACCTTTTGCATAGCGAATTCAACCTTATGCAAGTCATATTCAACCTTTTGCAAACAAATTGAACCTTTTGCATATCAAATTCAACTTTTTGCATATCAAATTCACCCGTTTGCAAATCGATTTCAACACATTGCATATCAAATTCACCCTTTTGTAAATCGATTTCACCCTTTTGCATATCAAATTCACCCTTCTGTAAATCAAATGCAACCTTTTGCAAATCAAATTCACCCTTTTGCAAATCAAATTCAACGTTTTGCAACTCAAATGCACCCTTTTGTAAATCAAATGCAACCTTTTGCTAATCAAATTCAACCTGTTGCAAATCAAATTCAACCTGTTGCAAATCAAATTCAACCTTTTACATATCAAATGCAACTTTATGCAAGTCATATTCAACCTTTTGCAAATCAAATTCACCCATTGCAGATCAAATTCAACCTTTTGCAAATCAAATTCAACCCGTTGCAAATCAAATTCAACCTGCTGCAAATCAAATTCAACCTTTTACATATCAAATGCAACTTTATGCAAGTCATATTCAACCATTTGCAAATCAAATTCACCCATTGCAGATCAAATTCAACCTTTTGCAAATCAAATTCAACCCGTTGCAAATCAAATTCAACCTATTGCAAATCAAATTCAACCTTTTACATATCAAATGCAACTTTATGCAAGTCGTATTCAACCTTTTGCAAATCAAATTCACCCATTGCAGATCAAATTCAACCTTTTGCAAATCAAATTCAACCCGTTGCAAATCAAATTCAACCTGTTGCAAATCAAATTCAACCTTTTACATATCAAATGCAACTTTATGCAAGTCATATTCAACCTTTCGCAAATCAAATTCACCCATTGCAGATCAAACTCAACCTTTTGCAAATCAAATTCAACCCGTTGCAAATCAAATTCAACCTTTCGCATATCAAATTCAACGTTACGCAAGTCATATTCAACCTTTTGCAAATCAAATTCACCCCTGTGCAGATCAAACTCAACCTTGTGCAATTCAAATTCACCCTCTTGCAGATCATTTTCACTCGATTTTAGTTTAATATTCTTTATTCAACAATACACTGTCTTCGGACTCACCTTCGCAAAGCTGCGTTCATCAAAATCCTCCAACGTCCTTTAAAAACCAAATGCCATCCGTACCAACATTCCAGCCATCCTAATAAATATGTAAACATGAGCGAGTACATGTTCGGTAGTTCCAGTGTCACCATGATTTCTCTATCTCGAGAAACAGTGAACAGTGTTGAGAATTGTTTGATGATTATCCGTCCATGTTGATACAAATACTACATTTGCTCTTATTAATCTGACCCGAACGATGTTCAGCGAGAAAGAAGTCCGCAGTTGGATAAATAACAGAGTCCTTGCTAACGACGTGAACTTAATGATCAGTATTCAATGTGTACGGAATGCAGCTTCCAGAAAAGAGAGTACAGAATTATTCAACGGGTATAGAGAACAACTCGCTTTTACGAGGATCAAGCAAATCACCATTACACATCAGAAAAGACTTTCCAAGACGAAGTCCTTAACAATCGAGGGGGGCAAGACACGACACAGTATGTACGATTACTGCAGCCACTGGTACTCTACATACAGGGCCCACGCTGAATCTCTGCAACCGCACGCTTCCACTTTTATCCTCGTCCTGTCACGACCAGTCGCATCATTAGGCCATCCGGTATTACAAATGATGGTGAACGGACCCCCGAGACTACTCTTTCTCTCCTCTGTCCATCCCCGTCTCTCTCTATTCCATTCCCTACCATATACCATGTCTATCTTCCTCTATCTAGAAAGGAACCTCGCCATGTTCCTTTCTCTCTGTTCATCCAGTTCCTCTAACTTACTCTTCTACCTGGTCCCAGAGACAATCCGACGAAACGTCCCTTTAACTGGATCGCTCGAACATCCACGCAAAAAACAGCAACCGAGTCATAAGCATTTATGAGTTTCTTACCGGCGATAATAAGTTTGGAATGATTGCTGTTTGCGTTCTAGCAATGCACCTTTTGTTTATCTTGCATTGCTTGTTTCTGGAGATGTTGTTGAGGATTATCAAAATTAAAAGCTTTTTAACACTGGAACTAGGGACGATATGTTCATCTATATTTGTATTTTCACGTGGACGTGGAGGAGGAAGTATAAATATGGCTTTCGTAGTCAAAGGGTTAATTGGACAGGGTTAGGTACCTGAAGCAAACCACCTGGATATCTCGGATTCTATTGGTGATAGGAAAAAGTGCGTCAGACAAAACTTGTTAGGGGTCAAAGGTTACATATTTGGATGTCAATAGTTTTCTTATCAGTGGACGGGTTGAAGAGATATGGTAATTAGAACAGAATTCATTGTAGCGGTTGACACGTACTGGCGTTGTCTACTTCCAGCCGCGTGGCGGAAGTGGAAGCAGGGATAGTCTAAGGGATCCCCTGACCGTGCAAAACTTCCGGTCTTCTTCCTTGATTTATGATGGCTACTACTACGCGGACACTTTTAACTGAGTACAGGTAACCCGCCTACAGCACGACATCCAACAACACGGTTTCGTTCTAACACATTTAGACATTTGCGAAAAAACCTCGTATAACATGGCCACCTACTACAGAGTTTCGCCCACCTTATTCCCCAGACTTGTCACCAACCGATTTTCATCTTTTCCAATCTTTGCGACATTATTTGAGGACCAAACAATTTACCAATTCCGATAATGTCAAAGAAGCCTTTACAAATTTCATTGCCTCCAAAAATACCGAATTTGTTCAGCAATGGATTTAATTTGATTAACACAGTTATGTTAAAGTAGTGTGTAGTTTTGTTGCGGCTATTGAGAAGGCCCAACAAATTAAAAGAAAACTTCTTTATTTCAATGCTTCGACGAAACGTTTCGATAACGCAATTGTTATCCTCTTCAGTCGATAAAATGTGCCAAGAAGTCCTAGGATATGTTCTTTTCCAATCATTTCGCCGTAGGTGCTATCGTCTTAGGTGTTTAGTTAAGACTGAGTTATGTTAAAGTTATTTTAAAGTTTATAAAAAGTGTGTTTCAACAAACCTAAAGTGTGTTTTAACAACCTAATATATCCTGGTTATTATCGTTGACGATCTTTGAAGAGAATCGGTTCGTGGCATTTTCAGTGCAATAGGAATAGAGCTCATTAAAAGAGTCACGACAGCACAGCGAATATAGTTCAAGTAACTGTAAGCATGCAGTGGACTTTTAAATCGAACAGAGAGTATAGTTTCTACCAGACCTGGCATTTATTATTTGAAATAAAAATAATAAAAAATAGTATTAAAAAAATCGATTTTAGAAAAGTATCTTCATTTCATATCAGAATGGAATAAATGAATCCAAAGTAATTCTTTATTTAAGTTAATTGTCTCGAATATAATAATAATAAAAGTTTATTATTGAGTTTCCGAAATAGACGACTACATTGTATAATGAATTGTTTATTTCAATAGTGATAATGAGTATTTTCTATATAATATAATGAAATCAGGGTTTCCCTAACAGTTAGAACGGCCACCAACATATTATATGTTTATTATTATTATTAGCAAGATTATTTGAAAACGCATAAATAAAAACTGATTTCAATCAAATGAAATAACGAAATAACTAACAAACAAATGATCTGCTTGCACAAATGAACTAATCACTGGTTATTTTAATATAACAGCTAATGGAACAAGATGACTATTCTTCTTAATCGTTATTTCAAAATACTTTTATATAAATAATATCCAGATCTGGTACTTTTAGAAAAAAGTATTTCGATGCATTTAGAAAAATCATTTAATAAACGATTGGCCAATTTGCATATTTCATTTGCACGGTGACATTGATTCATCGTTAGCTTGTGATAAATTGAACTGTTTTTGTCTGACACTTTCCTTCTATCAATTATGGTCCGAAGCATGTATAATAATTGTATAATAATAATTTCCGTATTGTATAATATACAATACGGTATATATTGCTTAATATAATTGTATAATAATAATTTTCTGTATAATAATTTCCTGGCGGAAGATCGGAATTGATATCTCTTGCGAACACCGGTGAATGGCGTCAGAATGATTTAACACGTTATCGCCGGCACAGTAATTCATATTCCGCCGTATCGGGCGGCTCCATTACCTCTGTTACACTGTACCACCGGTGGTACAAACGCGGTTGCCTCATAGGACGATGTGTACCGCTGGTGATACAAACGAGGTTGGCCCATTGGAGGACACGTACCAGGAGTGGTACAAATGAGATTCTCTCATCTGGTGGTATGAGCCACCGGTGGTGCACTCGAGGGTGAATTATCGGACGATGTGTACCGCTGGTGATATAAACGAGGTTGGCCCATTGGAGGACACGTACCAGGAGTGGTACAAATGAGATTGTCTCATCTGGTGGTATGAGCCACCGGTGGTGCACGCGAGGGTGAATTATCGGACGATATGTACCGCCGGTGATACGGTGATACGAGGTTGTCTTATATTATAATATGTACCACCGGTGGTACAGTTGATGTTGATTTATCATATGGTGCGTACCACGCGTGGTACGTGCAATTATGTCTTATCTGATGGTCTGTACCATACGTGGCACATTCCATGTTGTATTTTCCGAATATGTGTACCACCGGTGGTACACTCGAGGTTGTCTGATCAGGGTGTGTGTACCACCAGTGGTTCAATCGGAGCTAATCAGATACCTCATCTCGATATACAATATCGTTCTTGCTGGTAGTATAAAGTCTTTAAATTCCATTAATTAATATAATTACATTTCTAATAATAATATAATAATAATATTGATTATATTTCTAATTGTAATTTTAATTAATATAACATTACTTGTATTTTTCTCCTTCTGCACTTCCTTAGAAATTGGAAAACCACTTTTAACGTGATCAAAATCAATATAAATAACTAAATAGTTGTTCAAAATAATTTAACTTTTTATTCGTATTGGAACTAGAATTTAAAGACATTTTAGTATCAGCAAGAACGACATCGTATATTTAGACGAGCTACGTGATTAGCTCCGTTTGAACCACCGGTGGTACACACCGACGTGAACGTGTTAAATGTGTCCGTTCTAAACATATCCCGTTCCGTGGTTGCTGTCCTCGTCATTGGTTGACGTACAATAGACTTTGACAGGAACAGGCACCGTACACTTCATGGTGGTCGCAAGAAAAAAGCGGACGTTCGGGGATCGAGGGAAGGAAAGTGAAAAAAGTCAAGTGCAAGGATCTGAAGTGAATTACAATTAGGAACAACGTGTAAAAGAAAACGCTCGAGTGTATATAAAGACAGAGCAGATTGACAGGCCAAGGTAAAACGCGTAACGTTTTAAGAGATCCATGACGATTAAATGATGGGAAAAATGGAAGAAAGAAAGATTACGCGTATTCGTGCTTTCAGATGTTCAGACCACGTGCATTCTGAAAGTAAATAGAGGTTATAGAAAAACGTGGAAATATATTTATGTAATATTTCTAATAAATGTCTGGAGTATGCAAAAGTTTCATTCTGTCCGAGTTTCGGAATTTTTCTCATTTTTGTTAAAGTGTTAAAGTTTTGTTAAATAATAATAAATGACGTTCTAGAAATTTGTGTGGCAACCTTAGTGGAACAGAAAGCGACGGGATAATATTTAAATTGAAAATCTTTTCTTTAGGGGGCTGGAAAAAAGATAAACATTTTTGCAAATATCTAAAACTGGTTTCGCACTCCTAATTAACTATTTTGCAGATCATACTCACCTTTTTGCACTCGAAATTTACTATTTTGTGGGTCATACTCACCTCTTTGCAAATCAAATTCATCCCTTCATAGATCAAAATCAAAATCCTTATATGAACTTAACATATTTGTGTAACATTAAAAATATTAACAAACATTTAATTCAGAAATATTGTTTGTGTGAAATAAGTATTTTATGTTGATTTTATGTCATATTGGATTTCATTTTTATTAGAAAAGCTTAAGGAAACAAATTTGTTGAAAAGCTTGATCTGCAAAAGGGTGAATTCGATCTCTGAAAGGGTAAGTTTGATTAGCAAAAAGGTGAGTACAATTTGTAAAATGGTTAATTTGGATTGCAAAAAGGTAAATATGATTTGCAAAAGGGTGAATTTGACTGGCAAAAGCTTGAATTTGATCTACAAAAGGGTGAATTTGATTTGCAAACGGGGGAATTTGAGTTGCAAACGTTGAATTTGATTTGCAAAAGGGTGAATTTGATTTGCAAAAGGTTGCATTTGATTTACAAAAGGGTGAATTTGATTTGCAAAGGGGTGAATTTGGATTTTCAGAAGGTTGAATTTGATTTGCAAACGAGTGAATTTGAGTTGCAAAAGGTTGAATTTGATTTGCAAAAGGTTGCATTTGATTTACAAAAGGGTGAATTTGATTTGCAAAAGGGTGAATTTGGATTTTCAAAAGGGTGAATTTGATTTGCAAAAGGTTGCATTTGATTTACAAAAGGGTGAATTTGATTTGCAAAGGGGTGAATTTGGATTTTCAAAAGGTTGAATTTGATTTGCAAACGGGTGAATTTGAGTTGCGAAAGGTTGAATTTGATTTGCAAAAGGTTGCATTTGATTTACAAAAGGGTGAATTTGATTTGCAAAGGGGTGAATTTGGATTTTCAAAAGGGTGAATTTGATTTGCAAAAGGTTGCATTTGATTTACAAAAGGGTGAATTTGAGTTGCAAAAGGTTGAATTTGATTTGCAAAAGGTTGCATTTGATTTACAAAAGGGTGAATTTGATTTGCAAAAGGGTGAATTTGGATTTTCGAAAGGTTGAATTTGATTTGCAAACGGGTGAATTTGAGTTGCAAAAGGTTGAATTTGATTTGCAAAAGGTTCAATTTGGATTTTCAAAAGGTTGAATTTGATCTGTAAAAAGGTGAATATGATCTGTAAAAAGATGAATATGATCAGCAAAATGGTTCATTTCGAGTAAAAAAAGATGACTATGATCAGCAAAATGGTCAATTTCGAGTGCAAAAAGGGAAACATAATCAGCAAAAGATTCAATTTGGAGTACAAAACTTAATCTTCCACAATCATACATAACATTCCTAACCCTGTCAGTCCAACCTCAAAAAGTATAACTCTTATGTTTGTATATATTCTTATGTTTGCGTGAAACACGCGGAAACAGTACCTAAACAATAAAGTAACCTAAACAAGCAGAGTGAAGAAGCGGCAGGTAACCCGCGGCGTAGTGGAATATGAAAAGAAAAGATAAAAGACGGAAAGGCGTAGTGCGCGAGTTGGTCCGCAATGCTGCGACAAGGTAAAGTCAACTAACTAAAGCCAGTGGAAAGCAGAGCCGTGCAAAGCAGAGGCGTGCAAAGCGGAGGTAAGCAAAGTCGAGTCAAAGGAAGGCCAGGAAGAGGTAGGTCGAGACGAAGCACGGTAAGCCGAGTAGGAAAGGGGTAAGGAAAAGCAAGCCACGGCATCCTAAGGCAACGGATCCAAAGTTGCCGAGTCTTGGCGAGGCACTGCTGGCGCGTTAACCTCCCGCTCGAACGCAGTACGCTTCGGACTCTCGCGCAGGTGACATTGCGCCAATCGGGACGCTCGAACCGCCGGCCACGTGGACTTCGAATCTCCCACAAAACAACAGCGAAATTACGAATCACCTTTTTACACGCGTTTCATTCTTGTCAACGCACTTCGTACATGTACATTAAGATCCTTATAAACTTATTAAACTGATGGAAATATTAATGTCAATTAAACTCGGTAAAAGACAACACAGAAATAGTCAAATATGAAGCAACACGATTCCCACGTCATCGAAAGATTTATATTCACTAAAACATTGTGCAATGCTTTTATAATCTTCGATTAATGGTAGCCCGTAAGAAGTGATTAAATAAGGACATGTTTGATTAAGATACGTTGAAGAAAAAGTGAAAGTACTTATCGACGCGTGCTAAATACGCGTGTATTTCCACCGGGATTAATGTAAGTGGAATTGAAATTCAAGATCGACGGAACATTCTCACGCTTGGAATGAAACCGGGTGTTCCACTTTCGAAGTTCGAATGAAACTGAAGGCGTGGAAAATGAATTCGAAATGGTCACGCTACTACACGGTGCACGTGATTCTCGGCGGCAAGAGCGAAGCTGTAATTGCGGCAACACCTTAAATCGATTCATATAAAACCTGACTGACCAACGTGATCAGAAGATTAAATAAGATAGAAGTAAAAACGTTATTGGAGCTAGATTGACTTGGAGTAAAAACGCGGGAATAAAAACAGGCAGCAATATCGAGTTAATTAGATTATCGAAAGTCTCCGCAGATACTTGAATGCCAAGACAAGACAACCATACATGGTCCATAGACTTACGGAGGCGAAGAAGAAGCGGAACGTCGCGTGGGAGATCGAGTGCCTTGTATAGAACTTTTTACGCCACTCGGGAAGAGATTCGTGTGCTTACCTTGAAACCCACACGCGAATTACTAATAAACAGTATGAACCACGTCGTTTTTCTTATTTAATGGACTGGCTATCTGTCGATTCTCCAGCTTCCAGAAAATCAACCTTCCGAGAAGAAGAATTTCGCCGAGCATTTACTGCAACCGATTACAGTGCGCATGACTAGAATTTTGAGAGGGGATTCCGAAAGAACGTAAGGATGCGCTGAGGAGACAGTAATCGGGAAATTCATGTGGCAAGCGAAAATAGCGAATCGCGTGACAACTCGCGATTTATAATGTCATTCTTGGAAGAACGTTGCGAAACGTAATTGATACAAATAATGAAAGCCAGTAGAATGCGTGATAAACAAAAGCGATGTTAAGTTGATTCAGTGATCAATTTGAACGGGTTACGCTGTGTATTGTTTGCAACAAATTTGAAATGACTGAAGGTTTTAGGCGGAAAGCATTGAAATATGCTAAACTAAGTTACGCGGAAGTTGTTTTACACAAAGTGATTGAATTTTCTTGAGAATCCAAGTTTACGAAATACTATACTTTGTACAATATAGATCACTTCTGTGTACAAACTAGGCAGTGAACAATGCGGTATCCTGGAAAATGGCTTTTCAGGTGAACGCATCTGATGAAGTGAAAGGATCTTGAATATTATCAAGGAAGTGGCTTAGATTCGTGAAAGATTAGGAGAGAAAAAATATGTCAGTCGGGGGATCAAGGAGATTATGCAGGGTTGGATTGGTTGCAGTGTTGGTCACAGCGTTGTGCGTGTTGACTCTACTGGATTCGCCGCCAGAACTCCCGGATCCTCCAGCAGATCCTCCTCCCACGCCTGGTAAGCAATTTTCTTCCTTGCCGCGCTCCTTTGCCTCCAGCAGCGCGCGATCTTTGCCCTTTCGTTATCGCCGAACGGTTTACAACCTAAAGGCACTGACGCGCCTTTGCCACCTAACAATGCATCCTTTTTTTCTACGCGTAAGTGCTGGGGTTAGATAAGTTAGACAAGCTGAACTTCAGGTTGGTGATGCTCCCCGGTGAGATGTTAACCCTGAGTTAGATATACCAGGATGATAAGCAATGATCACTTTTTCTGTGTTCTACTTTTTTAATGTGGCTGAATCAATTAATCCGTTAGAATTGTGACGTTTATGGCGGTTGTAGAATAGAAACGGAATTCTCGGGTTTTTGTAGAACGAATGAGGGAAATATATGCTTCTGTAATTGTCTAACAAACGAAATACTATTATAGTCTTTTTATGAAATATGCATTTGTTTGGGCAAAAGCATAATGCATGATGCATAGGAGATATTAGTAAGGGAACCTTCGGACAATGCGGTGTTTAGATAATGCGGTACTTGTACAACGCGGATTCGATATGACGCGGTACCTGTTCAATGCGGTTTCGATATAACGCGGTACTTGTAAAACGCGGATTCGACATAACGCGGTACCTGTTCAATGCGGTTTCGATATAACGCGGTACCTGTTCAATGCGATTTCGATATAACGCGGTATCTGTTCAATGCGGTTTCGATATAACGCGGTACTTGTTCAATGCGGTTTCGATATAACGCGGTACCTGTTCAATGCGGATTCGATATAACGCGGTACCTGTTCAATGCGGTTTCGATATAACGCGGTACCTGTTCAATGCGATTTCGATATAACGCGGTACCTGTTCAATGCGGTTTCGATATAACGCGGTACTTGTAAAACGCGGATTGGATATAACGCGGTACTTGTACAACGCGGATTCGATATAACGCGGTACCTGTACAATGCGGTTTCGATATAACGCGGTACCTGTTCAATGCGGTTTCGATATAACGCGGTACTTGTACAACGCGGATTCGATATAACGCGGTACCTGTACAATGCGGTTTCGATATAACGCGGTACTTGTACAATGCGGTTTCGATATAACGCGGTATTTATACAACGCGGTTTCCATATAACGCGGTACTTATACAACGCGGTTTCCATATAACGCGCTACTTACACAACGCGGTTTCCATCTAACGCGCTACTTACACAACGCGGTTTCGATATAACGCAGTACTTCTCTACACGGTTTCGATATAACCCGGAATTGATATAACACGGTTCACAATTTGTGATAATCCTCGTTTAACACAGTTCACAAATTGGGACGATCCTCGTATAAAGCGGTTCACAAATTGTTACGATCTTCGGAGAACGCGATTAAGAAACAGTACATATCCCTAGTTTGTTAAATTGTTTTAAATAAACAAGCTCCTACGAGGTTTTCTGTTAAATTTCGTTGCTGTGCGAATACTTTTTACACTGACTGTACGTCTATGTCCTAATAATAATACTAAATATCTATTATAATATAATATACGTAGGCTCTCAAGAAATGCTTCGCTCTCTTGAATTATTTTTAATTGGTCACACCAAATTTACTATACTTTCTAATATAACTCAAACAATTAATAAATGTGCATAATGTCTCGCCGTTTTATGAAATCAAACGAACTCGCTCTTTTTATTAAAGAGAAATAGTTTTTCTTCAAAAACATATTCTCCATTATTTTGTATAACCTTATTCCATCGATCTACAAGCTTCTTAACTGCATTAGTTACCTTTCAAAGAAGGTACATAAACCGCGTCATCCAAAAATGGCGAGAAGTTATGCATATATCTAATATATTGTGTGAACAAAATCTGCTTTGTCACTTTACGTATATCACCAAAAACGAACAAAAATGTTGAATCGGTTACCATTTTGTCGCGGGCTGCAGTGACATTTAAGAAATGCAATTAAATTACGGCTGAAGGATTCAAGTTAATTAATGGATTCAATTACTCGCGTTATGCATATAAAACAAAAGTATATAACATCCCAAACAATGCACTGTGCATCCGAACAATTTAACTAAAAATGGCAGACAAGTTATTTTGACCTCTTTGGTACTTGTAGTATTAAACAAAAGCACAGATCATTTTTCATACTTCGAAATTATTGCATTTTACGCTGCATTTGTTTCCTTTCAAAGAAAGTATAATACATAAACAGTCAAACATAAATCAATTTGCTAATATTCAGTAAATCATGTGTTAAATTATGCTATTATTATAAAGCTTATCCGTGTCCAATGATCCTCATTAAGTGCTCATTGAAATGCCATTATCGAATACCCCTTTGAACTCTGCATAAAATAACTCCGCTAACACTCAACGCGTTATCACCTACATTGTGTAATAAATTCTGCTAATCGTGAAACACGTTCGGAGGGAATGAAAGAATGAAGGAAAGTAAAAGTGCTACCGCAGCGCATCCTTTCACTGACACTGGGATTGATGTACAACTCCTTAACCTCGAATGGAGTCCCACGAAGTAATTCTCACGTGCTGCACGACACACTTGTTCCTGGCCACGTAATAGCGATTTGTGATGCGCGCGCAGTACTATTTCCTATTCACAAATAGTTTCCCAACATTAACGTTATCCGGTAAAGAAAAGGAAAAATCCTTTCATTTTTCTAACCCGAGCAAGGTATAGTTATTGGTACAGTTTCGCTCAAAAGTTGGGGTTCTGAATTTGTTGGAATCTTTATTTAGGGGTTTAGTACAGGTTTTTGCATTGCAAGTTGAACTTTTTGCGGATCGTGTTCAACTTTGTTTTACTCTAAGTTAACCGTTTTTCAGATCATATACAACTGAATTGCACTTCGAATTGATCATTTTGCTGATCATATTCAACTTTTTTGCAAATCAAATTGAACCTTTTGCAACTCAAATTCACTCACTTGAAGGGGTGAACCCTTTGCAGATCCAATTCACCCGTTAGCAAATCAAATTCACCCTTTTCCAGATCAAGTTCATCTGTTTGCAAATCAAATTCATGCTTTTGCAGATCAAATTCACCGGTTTGCAAATCAAATTCACCCCTTTGCAGATCAAATTCACCGGTTTGCAAATCAAATTCGCCCTTTTGCCGATCAAATTCACCCGTTTGCAACTCAAATTCACCTCTCTGCAGATCAAATTCACCTTTCAAATGATGAAAATGATTTTGCAAATCAAGTTTTTCTACAAAAATCGTATTCTTAAACTTTCGTAATAAAAATCAGGTCCAATGTATATTTATTGTTCAGAAATTCCAAATTTTATTGCAATTAACGATGAGCATAAAATACTTATTTAATAGCATACATAGCTTAATCTATACTGAGTACTGAAACGATCACAAAGTCAAAGGTCAGAGTAAAATGAAAATGTGTCGATGCGTCGCGGTATCCTTCTCTTTGTGTACAGCAAACTCAAATTGGAGAAATTCCATTTTCTAGTAAATTTCTACTCCCCAGACTGGCCTCAATTACATCGACATTTAACTTACCCGGAATTCTTCCATCTTACGTAAAAACGTGATTCCCTCTAAATATATCATTTGTGATACATTCGATTAACAAAACCCCGAAAATGATCTACAAGCCGATAAATGTCTCACGCAAACCTTGTACACCACTATACATCTATGTTCCGCAACGCTGGTTGTTTACGGAAAGAGAAATTCCGCTTCTCTCATACAAGGATGAGATTCCAGCCGTAAAACCGGAAATCTATGTAAACACTAGAAGCTGGAATTTGTAGTTGCATCATTAGAATGCAAGTATCCATTAAATTCCCTAAGCAAACCAGGAATAAACATCTTGCGAATCGGTCAGATATCCTTGCAAAAAGATTGGAATAGCAAAGCTATAAATAAATCGCAGCGCTTAAGCATAAACCTTATCAAGGATGTATATCTTTACATGGTTCTTTGCTAGTAGCGACTTCATTAAGACACGTAATTTACAGCTTGACTTCGTCGAGTGACCGCCCGCCGACTCGTACGCTCCTCCACGTAACACGCTTTTTCCCTTTTAACGTAGAAACATTTTCCTGAAATTATGACAGTTAATACCGCTTCGGTGAATGTCTTCTAATGCTTCCATTCGGATATCCACATGCGAATATTAATTCGCATATTTCTAGCGGAAGATTCACAGTTCAGAATCGTGGATGCACGTTTCTGCTTCCTCGGAAAGATTGCCAACCGTGGCAGGGAAGCGGGACTTGAGAAGCGAAGTAGTTGGTAGAACAGAGCATGAACTCAAAGGGAGTACTGCGCATCAGTACTGCGCATCAGTACTGCGCATCAGTACTGCGCATCAGTACTGCGCATCAGTACTGCGCATCAGTACTGCGCATCAGTACTGCGCATCAGTACTGCGCAGCATGCCATCATTAGGTCAATCGTACGCATGGCGAATGGAAGATTATGTTTACGAATAATCGTAGCACTTTCTAGGTTAGGAATAAATTAGACTGCGTTCTTCGAGGCGATATTAGTTCAAGCTTGCGCAGCTATGAAAATATTTCTCACTTTCTCTTGTGCTCTGAAATTCGTTGTAGCGGAAACTCGTACTCGATTCATGGCTCATTCGTGGAGAACGCGATTATATTTTATTATATAAAGTAATCGTTTGAATTGAAATCAAATATCCCGAATCTTTCTATATTATTTAAATGTACTTGATGCTTGTAATTTTAACCTCTTCACGCCTTCGATGATTTGCTAACCAGAAAATAATTCCCAGTTAATTCAAAACGATTCTTATATATTTTTTAATATCATAGTTCAGGTACTAATTCGTTAATAATTCATCCCTGAAGAGGTTAAATAAACAAAAGCCTTGTGAGAAGAATGACAACATTAAATGAAATGTATACTCTTATATGCATTCCTCAAATCAACTTAAATAAATAAAATATTAAATGTAAAACAACTATTATTTTACTAGTTGAACACGGTTATATTCTTTACGGATGCTTAAACTTGAGAATGTTTTTAAAGTGTTACAATTTTATTCAAAATGATTCGGAATCTATAATTTATTGTCATCTTCGTACATCGTCAAATGTTTCTATCATATTTGATGCCGTAGGTTTAACTAAGGAACGAACGTACGCTGAGGCGAATGCGAGGTAACCTCTACGTGCTGGATAAACCGTATTCACGGCGCATCCGTCTTCAGTGGATGACACACTTCTTCCGTCCGGTCAGACAGTTTCACAATTACTCTCTGCGCTTTCAATACACTGTAGTTCAATATGTACAGAAACAGTACAGGAGATAACTTTGACACGTTGAACCCCATGGCGGTCACCGGTTGCCGCCGATAATAATATTACTGAAATTCGAAACAAATATATCGCTAATATTTGTATAATTTATAATATTTTGAATGATTGAAGGATTTGAAGGATTTGAAGGATTTGAAGGATTTGAAGGATTTGAAGGATTTGAAGGATTTGAAGGATTTGAACGATTTGAACGATTTGAACGATTTCAACTATTCCAACTATTCTTGAAAGTTGTTTTTTGTTGGTCTTTAAGGTAGTTAATATTCTTGGTTTGTATGTTGCGGCTGGTAGAGTAGACCAATGTTACCAATGTAGTCCAACTATTCTAACGATTCTAACGATTCTAACGATTCCAACGATTCCAACGATTCCAACGATTCCAACGATTCCAACGATTCCAACGATTCCAACGATTCCAACGATTCCAACGATTCCAACGATTCCAACGATTCCAACGATTCCAACGATTCCAACGATTCCAACGATTCCAACGATTCCAACGATTCCAACGATTCCAACGATTCCAACGATTCCAACGATTCCAACGATTCCAACGATTCCAACGATTCCAACGATTCCAACGATTCCAACGATTCCAACGATTCCAACGATTCCAACGATTCCAACGATTCCAACGATTCCAACGATTCCAACGATTCCAACGATTCCAACGATTCCGATTATTCCAACTATTCCAACGATTCCAACGATTCCAACGATTCCAACTATTCCAACTATTCCAACGATTCCAACGATTCCAACGATTCCAACGATTCCAACGATTCCAACGATTCCAACGATTCCAACGATTCCAACTATTCCAACTATTCCAACTATTCCAACTATTCCAACGATTCCAACGATTCCAACGATTCCAACGATTCCAACGATTCCGACTATTCCAACTATTCCAACTATTCCAACTATTCCAACTATTCCAACTATTGGAACGATTGGAACGATTTTTTATGGACGTTATGGAAGCGTATCGCGATATATCATATCGAGTGACGACTGAGAGGCGACATTAAAATTAACTCGTTATCAAAGACTTAACGTCCTTAATAACAAAATATAACTGAAGAATACCTTAATATCGCCTTTCCGTCACCCCTCACGTAGTCGCAATAAACTGACTGGCGACGTAGAGTCGCCTCGGGGTGCAACGGGTTAAACATACAATATAAACATCCCGGACCCTCGACGTACACGGCATTCGAATTGCACGATTTCATTTGAACACGCTTAAACAAATGCGAAAGAAACATGCACTGAACATGTTCCAACGATGTCACACATATCTT
Source organism: Nysson spinosus (assembly GCA_910591585.2). NCBI lineage: Eukaryota > Metazoa > Arthropoda > Insecta > Hymenoptera > Crabronidae > Nysson > Nysson spinosus. The sequence continues at coordinate 1,472,775 of OU342855.1, forward strand.
GCTTAAATTAACGAATTCTTATTTAAAAATATGAACCCTTCCCCCCAAAAAAATAACTAACCCTGTTTCATACAGATTTATTAAATCCATTACACATTCATTTTCAATATAAAACATGCATTCGAATTGCACGACGTCAACTGTTAGACGCAATCTGTTCTTGTCGGTAATTAAACGATGTCAACATTAATTCTCTTATTAATTCCATCTGGATTAACCCTTTGCGGTCGGTGTCCCCGTAGCGGGGACATTTCTAAGTCGTCGTAGAAGTCGGTGTCCCCCTAGCGGGGACATTTTGAAATACTCGTAGAAGTCAATAACCCCGCAGCGGGAACTTTAAATCCTGCACGGAAAAGTCATTGCGAAACGATAGATTTCCTCCGACCTACTGGTACTCCCAAAGCGAAATCTGCCGATCGCAAAGGGTTAATTTATATCGCTGATCGAACATCCAGCGCAGCAAGATATTTTATATCTGCAATCTATTCCAGACGTATAACTAAGCGCGAATATCATGGGAGTATCAGAGCAGGTTTATTTCAATCTTCGTGAGCATTCGTTCCGCAAGGATTTTTCTTGACACATTTTCTAGGTGGCGAACCACCGGGAACGAGAAGCATCGTGGCTTATTCGTGGGCGAGAAGATTGGCACTCGATTACAGGCACTCCAAGGAGTGCAACGGTAATGGAACGTACGGAATAGCGTTAAATGCGTTCAACTTACCCGGCACAAAGTGGCTCGAGACGATCCCTGGTCAACTCTTCCTGTACAGCGCCCACTTGGACCTCAGAGTGGCCGGTTATCCAAGCCTCAAAGTGATCGCCGTTAAACGTGGACTTCTAACGACATCTACTCTCTTCTGCACTGTTTGGTAAGATACCTTTTTGTGATACCGTACGATCTTACGTTTGTGATTACTCGAGCGATACCGGTTTTCTTGATACTTTTAACACTTTCGCCGTGGGAGGCTCTACTGTAGTTTAAATGGCATCAGGAAATGTGAGATCTCTCAAAACTGTTCGTTAATATAGTTGTAGGTGAAAGTGTCACAGGAACTTCTTTCTCTTTTAAAACACTCCTTTCGTGTGTCGTTAAATTTTTACGTTGATACGATTCAAAATAAAATTTGAAAAATAATCGAGTTTTTCGAGTTGTCCAACCCTTTGGCTTCCTTGAGTCATATTTGAAGATAAACATTGACTCGGGTCGAACATAAAATCAAGTTAAGCCGGGGAATCCCACAAACAATGTATAGCTTCGCAGACTCTTCATAAGTTTCAACTAACGGCATCTTGTGACATTTTTAATAAAAATTATTGGATTGTCGGGAAAGTTCTTGCCGATTTTGAAGGTGGTTGGTTTCTTTGTCAGTTTACAATATTGGGGGTATTTCCTGGGCAATATTGGGGTAGTTTCCCCGTAAAAAGCAAACCCATCCCAAATCCTCGAATTCTCTTTAAGGTTATGTCTGATAATTACCAAGAAACACAACACTACTCTTTTCTTTCCGCTTTTCTTCATCTTAAAGGCATGAAGATGGAGGAAGAAGTCGATCCATCAGCATGGAAGCCTTAATATCAACAATATGGTTGGACGAATGGGGTGAAGCACTCGACAGTTACATGGGAATATTAATAAACTGTCAATTACCATTGGATGGTAAAGTTTACCCATCTAAAGTCCACGTGGGACCAACTCCCTGCCAGATGAATGCTAGTCATAGTTTAGTGATACATTCCGAAACCAGAGGTGTTTCTCGGGGAAACCGTCGAGAGTTTACTTTGTGCATCAAAGGATTAGACTTCGATGAAGACATATCCAGGAAGCTGGTAGCCTTCATCGAACTTCATCGTATCCTAGGAGCGAAACTCTTTTACTTTTATGTCTTCAGTGTTCACGAAAACGTTCTAAAGGTGCTAAGGTTGTACGAGAGATCTAATGTGATTCGATGGTTTAATCTAACTCTACCCGGTGATCTGCCCAATGAAATTGCAGCGAGAAGAAGCTTCCTTAGCAAAGACATTTGGACGAAGAGACGAATGGAATTGATACCATACAATCATTGTTTCTACGAGAATCTTGATTCCTCTGAGTTCGTTGTACCAATCGACATAGACGAGGCAATTGTTCCCGGCAGAAGAAGAAACTGGTACGAATTATTGCTGGACGAGAAACTCAAACTTGGGAGGAGTTTCAAAGACTTCGCATCGTATTCCGTTCGGAACGCTTACTTTTTCCCTGAATTGCAAAACAACAGTCGAAAGGAACGTGTGAAATTCAATGTAGACTATTTGCGTAATAATTTCGAGTACTTAGATACCGTGAGAACTGCTCGCATCTCGCCTGAAGGTGATTCGGTTAAGAGTTTTGTTTCCACCAGACGTGCATTGACTGTTCATAATCATTATGCACTTGCCACGTTGAATCCATCGACTAGGAGAGCTCATCATTTTGATCCTAATGATGTCCTGAAACATCATCACAGGATATGTGACAGCAAACATCTTAATTGTGATCTTCTTATGGAAGAACATAAAGTCGATGTGTCTGCTCTACGCTTCGCGAATGAACTGAAGGCAAGGATGAAGATCCTGTTAGCCGAACTCAAGGCATTTCAGTAGAATTCATGAATTTTGTAAATTAAAACGTTTCCTAAACAATTGTCATGTTCCTCCCTGTCTTTCTTGTTCCTAATGTAAATACAACCGGAGAATCATCGAACGCAAGAAGTTTTCATTTGATTTATTTCACTGTCCTCGAATTCAATTGAATGTAATTCAATGAAATCTTTCAGTATTAACTGCGGTATTCGATTTGTGGAATACTTTTTGCACTGACTGTACATGTATCGCAGAACTGTAGCCAATCACAGGGAACCTTTCACCCGGCGCGCGCAGTCGCCACTACCTTTCCTCCCCACCACTGCTTTATGCCCGCCTTCTGGGGCGTCGCAGTGGGACTGCGGCCAATAGCGTGTTCGGAAGAGGGCGTGGTAGTGGGGACCTGCGCACAACGAACGCAAACTCGTCCGAGCCGAGTGAAAGGTTTCCTGGGAAGGAGTTATACATTGATTATCTTGTTTGAAGATTAGGACAAGGTAAGAGTTTTGCATTTACTGATTAATATTAATTAATATTATTAATATTATTAATATTATTAAGTCCTAACCTAACATTCGCCATTTGTATTGAATCTTTCGGCGCGACAGATTTTAATACAAACGTAATTGTAATCTGTAAAAGTTCAGATGTGTTTGACGACGAATTTTGAGTACTACCTCGCAATATTTTAATGAAAATATCTCCAAAACTAATGGTTTTTCCGTAGAAATGATTCATTACTTTTTTAAAGAGATCATAAGCTGACCCGACAGGTGCATTAAAATATAATAATCCGTTTAAGGAAACAAACTCGACCATCAAATGTTCTCTACGCCTCTACTTACAAAAATGCTAATTACATGAAATAATGACTCCCTCGAAACCATTAAACTTTTATTTGAAACATTTTTCTATATAAATAACAGTTTCGAAAATATTTAAACTTCTATTCTTAGATGAATCACCCCGTAAAGTTACAATCCTTTACAAATTTCATTGCTTCCAAAAAATGCAAAATTCGTTCAGAAAGGGATTTTGGATTCACCGTTTCGTTGGTAGAAGTCAGTAGATTATAATTTATCATATTTTAATTAATACAGTTATGTTAAAAGGTATAAAAGGCGTGTTTCATTTATCCACTAAGAATCCGACATTTCATAACTAACAACCTAATACATCCTCCAACATGGAATCTTAGTTAAAATAAGTTTATTAATTACGAATATAAGTTGTTTTCGAAAGTCATTCCGCGTAAATAGGTAATCCATTAATAACGAGTAACCTATTATAACACTTTGCATGCAATATAATATTCCCCCTTATAACCAGGCCGATTATAGAATGTTCTACACGTTGAGCTTCTCTTAGCACGCTATATAACGTGACAAGTTGCCTGACTTCCAAAGAGTAATCTCCTGCGGTTCCATTACTAACCTTTTTAATCGTATTTCAATTTCAATATACATTTTCAAAGTGGATCATACGAACGCAGGTTGACCACCGCGCGCTAATTGGATTACATTTTAATGCATTTCGATTAGCAGATTTCTTTGCACGTGTTAAAGCTGATTAATTGGAGGAAATTCGTTGTTGTCGTGTAATAAGTTAAGAAGAAACCTGCGCAAAGTTAATTAAACTTTGCGCTGGCTTTTGTATCACGGTTTTACTTTGATTCCTCGGAGATGTACAGGTTTGGCATACGAAATTTACCCCTTTTGCAGATCATATTCACCTTTTTGTACTCGAAATAGACTATTTTGCTGATCATATTCACCTTTTTGTACTCGAACTGAATCATTTTGCTGATCATATTCACCTTTTTACACACCAAATTCAACCTTTTGAAAATCAAATTCACCCTTTTGCAAATCAAATTCAATCTTTCGCAACTCAAATTCACCCTTTTGTAAATCAAATTCTACCTCTTGCAACTCAAATTCACCCTTTTGTAGATCAAATTCACCATTTTGTAGATCAAATTCAACCTTTTGCAAGTCAAATTCAACCTTTTGCAAATCAAATTCACCCTTTTGTAGATCAAATTGCAACCTTTTGCAACTCAAATTCACCCTTTTGCAAATCAAATTCACCCTTTTGTAGATCAAATTCAACCTTTTGCAAGTCAAATTCAACCTTTTGCAAATCAAATTCACCCTTTCGTAGATCAAATTCAACCTTTTGCAACTCAAATTCATCCTTTTGTAGATCAAATTCAACCTTTTTGCAAATCAAATCCACCCTTTTGTAGATCAAATTCACCCTTTTGCAGATCAAATTCATCCTTTTGCGGATCAGTTTCACCCTTTTGCAGATCAAATTCACCCTTTTGCAGATCAAATTCACCCTTTTGCAGATCAAATTCACCCGTTTGCAGATCAAATTCACCCTCTTGCAAACCAAATTCACCCTTTTACAATTCAAATTCATCCTTTTGAAAATCAAATTCAACCTTTTGAAAATCAAATTCAACCCTTTGCAAATCAAATTCAACCTTTTGCAAATCAAATTCATCTTTTTGCAGATCAAATTCACCCTTTCACAGATCAAATTGACTTTTTTGCAAATCAATCTTTTCTACAAATAGGTTCCCTTAAAATATTGCAATTATAATAAAATGTAATGCAATGTGAAAGGGTGAATTTGATTTGCAAAAAGTTGAATATGATCTGCAAAAGGGTTAATTTCGGGTTGAAAGAGTTGACTACGGTCTACAAAATGGTGAATTCGGAGTGCAAAGAGTTGAATATGATCTACAAAATGGTTAATTCGGAGTAGAAAAAGGTGAATACGATCTGCAAAATGGTTAATTTGGAATGCAAAAAGATGAACATGATCTGCAAAAGGGTTTTGTATTGCAAATTTTTGAAGTATTAATATTGTAGGTTTTAAAAAGGTTTTATTAAATTAAAAAAGATATATATAAATGTAATTCTAAAAGAAATAAAGATAATGTCTTTGGGAACGGCGAGAAATAAGGAGACGTCTTCGTTCGCGTTCAGTCTCAATCGTCGCAGAAAAAACACTGTCTCTCCAAAAGACGCAAAATGCAATCCACCGCTCGTTCGCTGCCGAAAAAGCCCGAGCATCCTCGAACTGTAACGGTTCTTTTTGTTTTAACCGTCTTGCCCATCTCGGCCACCTCTCCCATCCAATCACACACACACACACAAAACACGCATACTCTTAAAAATACCCACAATATTTTTGAATTATTGAAGTTTTTGTTGGTATTCAAGAAGTAATTATGACGTCCTTAAAGGAGTGGTTTTATTTGGAGGGAAACAGTAGCAATTCAAAATCCATGTTGGTAGCACGCTCAGATAAGTTTTATGGCACGTATAAACTGGTGTGGAAGCACCAGCAACGTCATAACGGAATTTTATAGCTCATTAGTAAACAGTCTGCAGAATTGTTACAAGCTACGAAGATAAGGATAGAATGTTATTTTACGGAAAGATAAGTAACTTCGACCGAAGAGTGAAAACTTCGCTCGCATACTGTTATAGGATACTGTTATACTCGAGAAACTCCCCGCAAGGTGCCAGTTCGGCGATCCTTCAACCTCAATATTCTACTTCCGGATTGAAGTTAAAGAACATCCATGCTATAGATAGGACGCGCAAACTAACTTGCCCTCTTTTCGGAGAAATTCCTCGGAACACGGTTTCCGCTGGAAAATTACTACGTTGCAAATCAAATTCTTCCTTTTTACAGATGAAATTCACCTTTTGAAAATGAAATTCAACGTTTTGCAGAACAAATACACCTTTTTGCGGATTAGATTCACCATTTTTCAGATCACATTCACCCTTTTGCAAATGAAATTCTACATTTTGCGGATCAAATTCACCATTTTTTGCAGATCAAATTCACCCTTTTGCAAATCAGTTTCACCCTTTTGCAACTCAAATTCATCCTTTTGTAGATCAATTTCACCCTTTTGCAAGTCAATTTCACCCTTTTGCAAATCAATCTCACCATTTTGCAGATCAAATTCACTTTTTTGCAGACCAAATTCACCCTTTTGCAGACCAAATTCACCCTTTTGCAGATCTAATTCACCCTTTTGCAAACCAAATTCACCTTTTTACAGATCAAAATCACCCTTTTGCAAATCAGTTTCACCCTTTTGCAACTCAAATTCATCCTTTTGTAGATCAATTTCACCCTTTTGCAAGTCAATTTCACCCTTTTGCAAATCAATTTCACCATTTTGCAGATCAAATTCACCTTTTTGCAGATCAAATCCAACCTTTTGCAGATCAAATTCAACCCTTTTGCAAATCAAATTCAACCTTTTGCAGATCAAATTCACCTTTTTGGAAATCAATTTCACCCCTTTGCAGATCAAATTCACCTTTTTGCAGATAAATCCCTCTTTTTGCAGACCAAATTCACCCTTTTGCAGATCAAATTCCCCGTTTTGCAAACCAAATTCAGCTTTTTGCAGATCAAATTCACCCTTTTGCAAATTAAATTTGTTTTCTTAACCGTTCGTAATACAAATAAAATCCAAAGTAAATTAATTCTTCCGAAATTCCTAACTTTATTGCATAAATATTCCGTAAAGTCAAATTGGAGCAATTCCATTTTTTAATAAATGTGTGGTCTCTAAATTGTCCTCAGGTAAGTATGTCGACATTTATTTAATTTACCTGGAATTCTTACAATTTATTGGAAAGAGTAACTTCCTGTAAATATGTGATCTGAGTTGAATTTGATTTGAAAAAGGCGAATTTGGAGTGGAAATCCTTTATAGACAGAAAGAATATTTAATTTAAAGCAATTCGCAATTTCCTTGAATATGGCGAACCACTTTCCGCTGTGTACTCTCCTCAATTATAATCGTCACAGCCTTTAATAAAATACTTAAGGCTTCGCCTGGGTATACAGTCAGTGCAAAAAGTATTCGCATAGCATCGAATTATAACTGAAACCTCAACGAACTTAGTTTATTTAACACATTTTAACAAATATGTAGCGACTGTATTAGCTCCGGCAAAATGGAGAAGTCGACTACCATAGATAAAAGAAGGTAGAACAAGTATGTTCTGGCGTTTCGTCCCGGGTCCGCTCGATGGACTCATCAGTAGGGCTGATGAGCGGACCCTGCCCTAGACGCGCCTATGCCCAAGTGGGCGAAGACTATACCCTCGGAGCGGTGTATATGCACCGCGCTCCGTATACGGACTTGCGAGATCCGGAGGGTAGGCGCGGGAGCGCGTAGCGGCCGATGGCAAAACTAGGGCCGCCACAAATACATGGTACGTACACATTCTTAGAGATCTTTGCAATAAATTTTATGAATATTATTTATCCGTATTTTTTATAGAAATATTCAGAATTTGTTTCATGCGGAAACAAAGTTCTACGAGGTTTATTTAACACATTTTAACAAACACGTAATATGTACTTATTCCTAGAAATCTTCGGAATGAATCTCATAAAAGAGAATATTACTTATCCACATTTTTTATAGAAATATTCACAGTTTGTTTCATGCGGAAACAAAGTTCTACGAGGTTTTTCTTCAAATTCGCTACTGTAATCGAATACTTTTTGCACTAACTGTACATCCTCGAATAGAAAACAACGAGTTTCAACAAAAACCTTGTAGAACTTTGTTTATTTAACAAATACATGGTACGTACACATTCTTAGAGATCTTTGCAATAAATTTTATGAATATTATTTATCCGTATTTTTTATAGAAATATTCAGAATTTGTTTCATGTGGAAACAAAGTTCTACGAGGTTTTTCTTCAAATTCGCTGCTGTAATCGAATACTTCTTGCACTAACTGTACATCCTCCAATAGAAAACAACGAGTTTCAACAAAACCTCGTAGAACTTTGTTTATTTAAAACATTTTAACAAATACGTGGTACGTACACATTCTTAGAGATCTTTGCAATAAATTTTATGAATATTATTCATCCGTATTTTTTATAGAAATATTCAGAATTTGTTTCATGCGGAAACAAAGTTCTACGAGGTTTTTGTTGAAACTCGTTGTTTTCTATTCGAGGGTGTACAGTTAATGCAAAAACTATTCGAACAGCAGGGAATTTTAAGAAAAACCTCGTAAAACTTTGTTTCCGCATGAAACAAATTCTGAATATTTCTATAAATAATATTCATAAAATACTATACTATATATTTCTATAAATAATATTCATAAAATACTATTTATAGAAAGATTCAGAATTTCTTTCATGCGGAAACAAAGTTCTACAAGGTTTTTCTTAAAATTCGCTGCTGCACATCCTGCAATCGCATACTTTTTGCACCGACTGTATATGCGTATAACGTACGCATCAAGATCGTCCCAGTTCCACTTTAATAATAAGTCTGCAAGTGGGCTGGATTGACCGGATAACATATCGCTAAAATGGGTCTCCTTGGAATCTCACGAGCCATTTACTTCTTTATATACCTAAGCTATTTGCAAAGTTTTAACTCCTGTTATTAATTTTTTACTCGCCTGAAGATAAGCCTGGATTTTCAACGCGAACAACTTCACGACCCTACTTCAACCCGACTGCTGCACTTCGCTTTGAGTAACCCGTAAGAAATTGATTGATTCTTCGGGTTTGCTTAACGCGATGCGCCAAAAATAATAATAAAACGTGAATGTTTCGAAAGTATTTTGCATGAATGTAAACATAACCTTCTTTCTCGCACATCAATCTAGATTGATATCACTTGAAATTTGTTAATTGCGTGCTACGTAATTATCTGATAATTGTTTATGCAGTGCAACTTGCTTTTAGAATTGATTCCTTTAGAATGAACAACGTGAAGTTAGCGGGATTCGGGCGCTGTGAGCCAGGAGCGCTATGCGTGCGCTAACTTCACACTGTAGAGTGGAATATACGTAAATGTATGGAAATCCCGTCTAATTTTAACCCTTTGCACTTCGAGTATCACAAATGAATATTTCGAACAATTATAATTATTGTTTCTGACATTTTCAATGAATTATTTTATAATAATTGTAATGCAATGGCTTGTTTAAGGCTGTTACTTTATAGTCGAACAACTTAATTCTGTTTTTCATTGAAATATTTATTACCGGCCGATTCTTATTAATATAATATAATTATTATTAATACTTCCGTTCCCAGATCTAAGTAAGGTTATAATTTAAACATATTAATTAATTATACCTCGAATTAGTACGAAATTTTAATAAATAAAATAATTATTTGGTAACGAAACGCATGTCAGACTTTTAATGTTTATTAAAAGCAACAAGAAAGCCTAGAAACCCGTAAAGATTAATAATAAATATAATATTAATATGAAGCTGGCTAATTTAAATTGGTTTGAACGTATATCATTTTTAATTGAATAGAAAAATCTTTGGAACATTTATCATAAGTCATCCGCTAAAATACGCATTCATTTTTTTTTAGTACGAAATTTTCATAAATCAAATAATTGTTTGGTAACGAAACGCATGTCAGACTTTTAATGTTTATTAAAAGCAACAAGAAAGCCTAGAAACCCGTAAAGATTAATAATAAATATAATATTAATATGAAGCTGGCTAATTTAAATTGGTTTGAACGTATATCATTTTTAATTGAATAGAAAAGTCGTTGGAACATTTATCATGAGTCATCCGCTAAAATACGCATTCATTTTACTTATTTCAGCGAGTCGCACTTTTAAAGTACGACTGATCTTAAATTAATACAGAAGTAAATCATGGAGGTTATAAAGCAGGAAACGTGTAAAGTATGCGCGCGTATATCCTCGTGAGTTAGTTACGAGCGTTTAAGTAGCATAGCGCGAGCGAATTTATAGCTCGCTGCATCGACGACAGATGCCTCTTTTCTTTCATATCACCGACTCCAACACTTTCCTTTGTACCTTCGTTTCCTCGCTGAGACGTAAATTGTTTTTTTTTCAAACGGATGCTTTTTCAATGATATAAAGTATTATATATTTAGCGGGGCAACTTATATTAACCCTTTCGCTGCGAACAGCGCCTTTAGGCGGTCAACTGTAGACGCTTCTCCTGAGGGAAGAGCGCCTGTAGGCGCCGTGCATTTGTTTTGCATTTTTTGCTATTAATAACTGCAAAGTAATGGCCATTAATACTTTCACGACCGGTGACACCAGAGTGGTGTCATGGGCCGGCCATTTGCAAAGTTTTTTCGAACGTCAGTTGCTTAACCCTTTGACTGCTAAATAGTCTATCTCGAAGCGCTTTTTTTTAATTCTCCCAAATTTTGGTTGAATTCTCGAAGAATTTTGTTCTATATTTGTACGTTTTAATAATTATCACACAAAGGAAAAATATTGTTGTATAATAATGTTGAATTATTTCGTGAATTTACGTAAAGTTTTTTTAAATTAATTCTTCAAACATGCGGTCGTGAAAGTGTTAATTCGTTTGTCTTCGATTATTAAAGATTATTCAAAATTACTAATATTGTTCTTATTATGATTATTATTGTTTGGCTATTATTATTGTTATTCAAAATTGGCTCAGCACACCGTTTTAGGAACGATGTTATCGCGCGGACAACCTTCTACTATCGCGCCTGCTGCGGAGAGAGCAATTCTTTTCTGAGCACTCCGCAGCGAAAGGGTTAATGTACTACTTGCTACATTTTGGAGGAGGATTTCCGGTTTTCGCTCTCGAGGAAAGTAAGGGAACTCGAAAACACAGAAAATGCTGAAACTTTGCACAGACATGTAGCTCATCCTGATTACGATCACTTACTATCGTTAAAGAAATTATTAAATATCTTGGGTATAAAATGGAATGGGATACTATTCTTTGGTTATATCTGTAGGTTGATGTATGTTGATATTATAAGACCGAAGGTGCAATTTGATTTGCAAAGGGTTGAATTTGATCTGCAAAAGTTTGAATTTGATCTACAAAAGGGTGGATTTGATTTGCAAAAGGGTGAACTTGATTTGCAGGAAGGTGAATTTGATTTGCAAAAGTTTGAATTTGATCTACAAAAGGGTGGATTTGATTTGCAAAAGGGTGAACTTGATTTGCAGGAAGGTGAATTTGATTTGCAAGAGGTTGAATTTGATTTGCAAAAAGGTTGAATTTGATCTGCGAAAGGGTGAATTTGATTTGCAAAAGGTTGGATTTGATCTGCAAAACGATGAATTTGATCTGCAAAATGGTGAATTTGATTTGCAAAAGGATGAATTTGATCTGCAACAGGTTGAATTTGATCTGCAAAAGGTTGAATTTGATCTGCAAAAGGGTGAATTGGATCTGCAAAATGCATGAATTTGATCTGAAAAAGGGTGAATTTGATTTGCAAAAGGAGGAATTTGATCTGCAAAAGGTTGAATTTGATTTGCAAAACGATGAATTTGATTTGCAAAAAGGTTGAATTTGATCTGCGAAAGGTTGGATTTGATCCGCAAAAGGATGAATTTGATCTGCAAAAGGGTGAATTTGATTTGCAAAAGGTTGGATTTGATCTGCAAAACGATGAATTTGATCTGCAAAATGGTGAATTTGATTTGCAAAAGGATGAATTTGATCTGCAAAAGGTTGAATTTGATCTGCAAAAGGTTGAATTTGATCTGCAAAAGGCTGAATTTGATTTGCAAAAGTTTGAATTTGATCTACAAAAGGGTGAATTTGATTTGCAAAAAGGTGAACTTGATTTGCATGAAGGTGAATTTGATTTGCAAAAGGTTGAATTTGATCTGCAAGAAGGTTGAATTTGATCTGCAAAAAGGATGAATTTGATTTGCAAAAGGTTGAATTTGATCTGCAAAAGGATGAATTTTTTAGGTTGATGTACGTTGATATTATAAGACAGAAGAGTTGCATCAATTTCGTATATTTGATTCTATATTAATTACACATTTCGCTTAATACGCGATTCGTCGAAGTATCCCCCGTTGTTCATTATTGCTATTTTACATATTTCCGACATACCCCAACAAGTTTGCGTAATGTTTCTTGCTGCATAGTTCGCCAACCTTCTTGTAGTAAAGTCATTTCTTGCGGGGAAACTAAAAACCGACCGATAGCAATAAACGGACCCGAACGATTTTAAAGGTAACAAAATCTTATTACACCCAGGTGCCAATACAATATGTGTCTGCGTGGCAAGAAAATAGTTTAATATTAACGGTAACATTATCAAATAGACAACGGTTTTATATTCCATTTACTTTCAATGTTCGTTCTAACGTTTAAAGTAAACGTTACTGCGCGATGTACTTCGAGCTTTATGCTTCATCACGAATAAAATGCGCAGTGTTGTATATTCTATGTCGGAGATATAAAATGTCGAATATCTGTACGGTTGGCTCGAGTAACGATAACATCATCGGTGGGTAATCTGAAGCGAGCACGTTTTTACAACTCTCTTTCCTTTCCTAAAATCCAGGTCGCTCGATGTCGAGGGTTTGCTATGTTTCCATTCTGAGCGGCTTGATCCTCTCACGCCTCGTTTACCCAGAGACGCCTTCTTCTCGTAACTCATTGTCTCTGTTCTGCCAAGCTTCCGCCGAACGGATGTGCGGTAGGTTCTTCGCGCATTTCCGGGCGCACGCATCTTAAGGATAGGTTAGTTACAACCGACTACGTCTACCAACTTCTACCCCTCGTTGACCCCTTCAGAATATCTTCCTTTATATTGGGTTGTCCAATATAACCACAAAGTTATGTTCGCACAATTTGCATTAGTTTTGTTTTTGCCGGAAAATAAGGGATTTTTGTTAACACGGAATTACGAGGACAATAAGGATGTATATTCTTTTTTATTTAAATTTGAATTAGTTTTTTTGCTGGAAAAGGAGGGATTTTTATTAACACGGAATTACGAAGACAATGAGAGCGTGCATTTTTTCGTTTCAATTTGAATACTATTTTTTATGGAAAATGTGGGTTTTTTATTAACGTGGAATTACGAAGCTGTCCAAAATAAAGGCGAGTATTACAAATTCAGACGGACAGCATATTACAGGCTTTGCACTCAAAATTAACCATTTTGCAAATCAAATTAACCATTTTGCAAATCACTTTTCGACAAATTCGTTTTCTTAAGGTATTCTAATAAAAATAAATCTAATGTAACGCGAAACGGTGAATTTAATTTGAACAGAAAGTGAATATGTTCTGCAAAATAATTAGTTTGCATTGCAAAAAGGTGCATATTATCTGCAAAAGGGTTAATTTGTTTTGCAAAAAGGTGAATTTGATCTGCAAAGAGGAGAATTTGGTTTGCAAAAAGGGGGAATTTGATCTGCAAAAAGGTGAATTTGATTTGCAAAGGGGTGAATTTCATTTGCAAAAGGGTGAATTTGATCTGCAAAATGGTGAAATTGATTTGCAAAAGGGTGAAATTGATTTTCAAAAAGGTGAATTTTATCTGCAAAAAGGTGAATTTTGTTTGCAAAAAGGGGATTTAGATCTGCAAAATGGTGAATTTGATTTGCAAAAGGGTGAAATTGATTTGCAAAAGGGTGAATTTGATCTGCAAAATGGTGAATTTGATTTTATTGCAAAAGGGTGCAATTGATTTGCAAAATGGTGAATTTGATTTGCAAAAGGGTGAATTTGATCTGCAAAAGGGTTAAATTGATTTGCAAAAGGGTGAATTTGATCTGCAAAATGGTGAATTTGATTTGCAAAAGGTTGAATTTCATTTGCAAAAGGTGAATTTGATCATTCGATCAGAGTGCAAAATCTGTCTCGAATAGAAGAGAAAAGAATATGCAAAATTGAATAAAAATCGCTTCCTATTTTCACGTTAAAAAGCGCGCGAACTTTTTCGCCACCCGAATACTTCTTCTTACTGTTGGGAACCAATCGATTAGAGTTCTTCCATCGCATCCATTATTCAGAACTTTCCATTTAAAAGGCGATTGAAAGAATCCGGATTAATTGGAAGTCACCCAGAACGGATTGAAAACGGTGATTATTAATTGCTACTCGTTAACTTTCGATCGATTAACATTAAAACTGCAATGCGCACTTTCAACAATTTCTTCGCTTTCCAATTTCCATATTAACCCATTTGCATCATAAAGAATACTGAAAAATAAGAAAAGTGTTAAACACTTTCATATTTAGCTTAAACGTTAGAACGAACATTAAAAGTAAATAGAATAAAAACCTTTGTCCATTTGATAATGTTACCATTAATATTAAACTATTTTCTTGCCACGCAGACACATATCGTATTGGCACCTGGGTGTAATAAGATTTTGTTACCTTTAAAATCGTTCGGGTCCGTTTATTGCCATCGGTCGGTTTTTAGTTTCCCCGCAAGAAATGACTTTACTACAAGAAGGTTGGCGAACTATGCAGCAAGAAACATTACGCAAACTTGTTGAGGTATGTCGGAAATATGTAAAATAGCAATAATGAACAACGGGGGATACTTCGACGCATCGCGTATTAAGCGAAATGTGTAATTAATATAGAATCAAATATACGAAATTGATGCAACTCTTCTGTCTTCTAATATCAACGTACATCAACCTACAGATGTACCCAAAGAAAAGTATACCGTTCCATTTTATAGACCATTAATAGTGATTCATAATTAAATACTTTAATTAATTCAAATATTATATTATTAATTATGATTCATAATTAAATACCTCAATTAATTCAAATGTTTAATCATTAATTATGATTCATAATTAAATACTTCAATTAATTCAAATATTATATTATTAATTATGATTCATAATTAAATTTCCTCAATTAATTCAAATGTTTAATCATTAATTGTGATTCTTAATTAAATATTGCAATTAATTCAAATATTATATGATTCCTTATGATTCGTAATTAAATGCTTTAATTAATTCCAATGTTTAATCATTAATTATGATTCATAATTAAATATTTCAATTAATTCAAATATTATATTATTAATTATGATTCATAATTAAATACTTCAATTAATTCAAATATTATATTATTAATTATGATTCATAATTAAATACCTCAATTAATTCAAATGTTTAATCATTAATTGTGATTCTTAATTAAATACTTCAATTCATTCAAATATTATATTATTAATTATGATTCATAATTAAATACTTCAATTAATTCAAATATTATATTATTAATTATGATTCATAATTAAATTTCCTCAATTAATTCAAATGTTTAATCATTAATTGTGATTCTTAATTAAATATTGCAATTAAATCAAATATTATATGATTACTTATGATTCGTAATTAAATGCTTTAATTAATTCCAATGTTTAATCATTAATTATGATTCATAATTAAATGCTTTAATTAATTCCAAAGTTTAATCATTAATTATGATTCATAATTAAATACTTCAATTAATTCAAATATTATATTATTAATTGTGATTCATAATTAAATACTTCAATTGGAACCGTTAATGTTAACTCGATTTATGTTCGCTCGACACCAACCAACTTGAATTAATTGCATCGCGTCATTAATTTGTTTCGTTGGATCAGTTAACATGCAACATGTTGATATACATTGAATCTAATAATCACTTTTTGCCGCTACGACCTCCTCACTTCTTTCAACAAAAAATCGATTCACATATTAATATGCATGGAATTATTTCCCCAAACCGGAAACCGGAATTCGAGCGCATAGGAACACAAATTGCACGCAACGAGAGTCATAGTTTGCAATTGGATTTTCAGCGAGCCACATTTCAAAAACAATAAATATGCCTGGTTTGTTTGTAAATGAGAATCAGTATTTCAGGGTGATTCAATTCGGGATTTGCACTCGAAATTCACCCTTTCGCAGATCACGCTCAACTTTTTGCAATTAAAATTCACCATTTTACTAATCAAATTCATCCATTTGCAAATCAAATTCACCCTCTTGCAAATCAAATTCACATTTTTGCAAATCAAATTCACCCATGTGCAAATCAAATTCATCCATTTGCAAATCAAATTCATCCGTTTGCAGATAAAATTCATCCTTTTGCAAATCAAATTCACCCTTTCGCAGTTCATATTCACCGGTTTGCAAATCAAATTCACCTTTTTGCACATCGAGTTCACTCTTTTTCAGACCTTATTCTCCAAGTTGCAAAGCAAATTCACCTATTTGCAAATCAAATTCATCCCTTTGCAAATCAAAGTCACCCCTTTGCAAATCAAATTCGCCAAATTTGATTTGCAAATAGGTGAATACGATCCCTAAAATGGATGAACTTGATTAGCAAAAGGGGTGAATTCGATTTGCAAAAAGGGGTGAATTCGATTTGCAAAAGTGTGAATTGGATTTATAAGAAGGTAAACTTAATTTGCAAAAGGATGAATTTGATTTGCAAATAAGTGAATACAATCCGTAAAATGGACGAACTTGATTTGCAAAAAGAGGTGAATTCGATTTGCAAAATTGTGAATTGGATTTGCAAACGGGTGAATTTGATCTGCAAAGGGTCTACCCCCTCAACCGGATGAATTTGAGTTGCAAAAGGTTGAATTTGATTTACAAATGGGTGAATTTGACTTGTAAAAGGTTGTATTTGATTTGCAAAAGGATGAATTTGATTTGCAGAAGGTTGAATTTGGTTTGCAAAAGGTTGAATTTGATTTACAAATGGGTGAATTTGACTTGTAAAAGGTTGTATTTGATTTGCAAAAGGATGAATTTGATTTGCAGAAGGTTGAATTTGGTTTGCAAAAGGTTGAATTTGATTTACAAATGGGTGAATTTGACTTGTAAAAGGTTGTATTTGATTTGCAAAAGGATGAATTTGATTTGCAGAAGGTTGAATTTGGTTTGCAAAAGGTTGAATTTGATTTACAAATGGGTGAATTTGACTTGTAAAAGGTTGTATTTGATTTGCAAAAGGATGAATTTGATTTGCAGAAGGTTGAATTTGGTTTGCAAAAGGTTGAATTTGATTTACAAATGGGTGAATTTGACTTGTAAAAGGTTGTATTTGATTTGCAAAAGGATGAATTTGATTTGCAGAAGGTTGAATTTGGTTTGCAAAAGGTTGAATTTGATTTACAAATGGGTGAATTTGACTTGTAAAAGGTTGTATTTGATTTGCAAAAGGATGAATTTGATTTGCAGAAGGTTGAATTTGGTTTGCAAAAGGTTGAATTTGATTTACAAATGGTTGAATTTGATTTGTAAAAGGTTGTATTTGATTTGCAAAAGGATGAATTTGATTTGCAAAAGGTTGAATTTGATCCGCAAAAGGTTGAATTTGATTTCCGACAAGATGAATTTAATATAATATCAAACGAAGACCGGAACGCAAAAGGGTTACTAAACCACACACTTTTCCGCTAATACTCATCAACACGCGAGCATCCTATATCCAACAAACCCAAAGAAAGAACCCCTGAAATATAACCTTTGGGATTCGTTGAGTACAGCAAGCATGCGCTCGCAATCGCGAAGAGAGCTGAAGGAGAGAGTAGAAAGGAGAGAGAGAGAGAAAGTATGTAGAGAGGGTTGCTCGCAAGTGAGCAGAGCACGTGCATAACAGTTCTCCTGGCGCACTCGCCAGGACCGCTTCTTCCTTTCGAATTCATTTTCCCATCTCAATCTCAACATCTGTGTCCACCGAAACAAAGACAACAAAGACATTCCCAACAAACACAAACAAACCTCATCGCAAATCACCGCAGATAACCACAAAGTAATCAAAGATCTCTTTCAAACTTTCCTAAACCTGACAAGTGTGTTGTTCAGTGTCGTACATAAAACAAGTTTAACTAAAACTTGTTTAAAATGCAATCATCCTTGCATAACCCTACGTGTTCATTTATTGTAATCCTTAATTATGATCATAATTCATTGCAAAGACAAGTAACATACTCTCGCATGGTTTCATCGGTGCCATTTGCTTTTGATATTAAAAGAACCCTTCCGTTTTCTGGCTCGCTTGGAAGACACGTTCTTCGCGATTCAAGCCAGTAGACTTGTTGTTCAATTGTCCGGAAGCAATGACGGTGCGCAGGGAGAACCGGAAGTGCATGAGACATAGTAGTTCCTGGCCAGAACGTGCACCGCAGACGGTCAAAGTATGCGTGGATCCTCCGTCGCGCGCTTTTACGATTATTCCACGAATTCGTGAGAATTTGCATTCATCGGAACTTCCGTCACAGCTGAGTTGGATCGACGAGATTCTTTTCGTCGATCATAGCACTGCGATATCCAAGGAAGCGAAAAAGAGATTCGTGGAAACCAGCAACGTTTCCGTAAAACTGCCAGATATCAATGGCGTACCAACCTCAAACTACGAACTACGTGATCCTGTACCTAACGAGATGTTCGGAACTGGATCTAATGACCAGGCTAGCCAACACCTATGCAGATCATCCCGCAGCTTTGCATCAACGGAAACCACAAATGACTTGCATGATGAAAGTGAGAATATATCGTTTCGAAGTAAATCAGAGATATTTTTGATTAATGAAGATGTCCAACCGTGGACTAAGCGAGGAATGATGAATATTTTGAAGATGAAGGAAGAATTCAGGAATGATGTTTCCCTGACGAATTTGGATAAAGGGGAATGTGATGATCGGGTTGATGACACGGATTTATCACTGCCAGGGATACCAACGCAACATTCAACTACGTGTGCACTTGGGAACGCCGAAAGTCATGGCAACGTGTTGGACAAAACCGTCGTTGAAATAAATGCAGAGCCGTCTGGGAATCAGCGTGGAATAATAGAAGAAAGCGACGCCATGATGGTGTCTGAAGTGTTCGTGCGAAAGAAGGTTCTACCACCGCACATTGAAGTAATCGACTATGATTACATCGCGTCAAGGAATTTCCAACATGTCTGTCCTAAGTGCAGTTCGGACGGTGTTCTTCAGCAGCAAATCGATCCGTTTCGTTCTCCATTTGCAAATCGAACTGAAGGAATCGTTAATCAAAACCGTTCTGGTAATCCTGATTCAGGGAAGACTGAGCTAAATCGTGAACATCTTTCGGTAAGAACACGCGCGAAGGAAAGTTTGGAGAAGGTTGATGGTGCTAGCTTGATTGCTATTGGCAACAGTGACGTAAAGAATAAAGAAAAGTGTGGACAGAAGAAGAACAATTCGTCAGCGTTGCGTCCTACGGATTTAAGAAAAGAGGCCACACTTAGACGACACTACTACCCTGAAGGTGGCTGGGGATACGTCATCGTCACGTGTTCAGTACTCGTGCATTTACTTGGGATTGGTTTACAGTTGGCAGCTCCGGGAACCTGGCATATTATCGCGGAACTTAAATTTCATCAGCCACCGCTGCATACAGCAGGTAAGGTTAGGTTTCCTCGAAAACATATCACCCTTAATTGCTCGTTACTTAATGCTAACCTGACCTGAACCTCGTTTGCCTTAAGCGGTGTGATTCATTTCGGAGCGTATCGTTAAATACTGCAATCGCAGGAGTTTTCATTACGGATTGCGTGATATGTGACGCTTTATTCAATTATGGTAACTCATGAATAATTAATTATGGAAGGATGAATATACTCGATGTGTACTGGGTGCACTTTGGGTTGTACTGTGTAAAGGTTTTTGCACTCGAAATTAACCCTTTTGCCGATCTTATGCACTTCGTTGCACTCGAAATTAAACCTTTTGCCGATCTTATGCACTTCTTTGCACTCGAAATTAACTCTTTTGCAGATCATATTCACCATTTTGCACTCGAAATTAACCCTTTTGCCGATCTTATGCACTTCTTTGCACTCGAAATTAAACCTTTTGCCGATCTTATGCACTTCTTTGCACTCGAAATTAACTCTTTTGCAGATCATATTCACCATTTTGCACTCGAAATTAACCCTTTTGCCGATCTTATGCACTTCTTTGCACTCGAAATTAAACCTTTTGCCGATCTTATGCACTTCTTTGCACTCGAAATTAACTCTTTTGCGGATCATATTCACCATTTTGCACTCGAAATTAAATCTTTTGCCGATCTTATGCACTTCTTTGCACTCGAAATTAAACCTTTTGCCGATCTTATGCACTTCTTTGCACTCGAAATTAACTCTTTTGCAGATCATATTCACCATTTTGCACTCGAAATTAAATCTTTTGCAGATCACATTCACCTCTTTGCACTCAAAATTAACCCTTTTGCAGATCACATTAATCCTTTTACTAATCAAATTCATCCTTTTGCAGATCCAATTCAACCTTTTGCAAATCAAATTCAACCTTTTGCAGATCAAATTCACATTTTTGCAATTAAAATTCACCATTTTACGAATCAAATTCATCCATTTGCAAATCAAATTCACCATTTCGCCGATCAAATTAAAATTCAACAAATCAAATTCACCCTCTTGCATATCAAGTTCTTCCACAAATTTGTTTTCATAAACGTTTGCAATAAAAATCAATTCCACTTTGGTTTGTACTATGTAAAGGTTTTTGCACTCGAAATTAACCCTTTTGCTGATTATATGCACCTCTTTGCACTTCAAATTAATTATTTTGCAGATCATATTCACCATTTTGCACTCGAAATTAACCCTTTTGCCGATCACATTCACCTTTTTACACTCGAAATTAACCCTTTTGCCGATCATATTCACCATTTTGCACTCGAAATTAACCCTTTTGCCGATCATATTCACCTCTTTGCACTTCAAATTCATTATTTTGCAGATCACATTCACCATTTTGCACTCGAAATTAACTCTTTTGCAGATCACATTCACCTTTTTACACTCGAAATTAACCCTTTTGCCGATCATATTCACCTTTCTGCACTCGAAATTAAACCTTTTGCGGATCATATGCACCTCTTTGCACTTGAAATTAATTATTTTGCAGATCGTATTCACCATTTTGCACTCGAAATTAAATCTTTTGCAGATCACATTCTCCTCTTTGCACTCGAAATTAAACCAAAACCATTTCCAAAAATCTTGACGGTACAAAGACAGAAAATGCAAAAAAGAAAACGATTTAAGATTGGTCACACTTGCAATTAAAAATTTGATATAAAAACTCAAACTATATTAACGAAACCATCCGTCTCCAATATAATAAAAAGACTACAAATGTAAATTATACGCAGCGAGTCAAAGAAATATTCGTACCCCCCCCCCCCCCCCCCCTCAATTGTAAACTACAAACAATATAATATTTTATTATGACACATATCATTGAAATTAATTCAAGACACAAATTTTAAAATGCTTATCAATGTGAATGTATGACGTGTTAATCAAGCTTTCAATTGATACAAACTTTATTCTAATATAACAATTCAGTGCAACAAAAACAGGAATTTAAGTAAACCATCACAGAATGAACGCCACAGAAGTATTCGTACCGTAGACATTTGGTCCGCGTGAAACCAAAATATTGACAAGTTTAGTCCGTCTCGGCTAACGGCTTGGTTCATTCCGTGATGCTTTACTTCAATTCCTGTTTCCGTTACACTGAATTCTTATACTACAATCAAGTTTGATATCAATTGAAAGCTCGATTAACCCTTAAAAGCTATCATCGAAAGAAGTCACGTTAATGTAAGTAAACGTACGTTTACAGCAAACGTGAGAGAACCGATCTGACGTTGTATGCTAACGTCGTCACTACTGATAGTCTGCATAAATACCCAAAAATGAGTGTTACGAGTCGCTGCGTTGTTTAAAATGATTAAAACAACATTCGAATGGCATGAATTGTCAGCCATGACAGTTATTAAGGGTTAACACGTCATACTTGTAGCAATCGCTTTAGCGATTGTACATGTTGCAACCGACGAAATCCAGTATTCACAATCAGCTTACGTAAAACATCATCGTAATGAAATACAGTATGTAAGCAGGTGCTCGGTGAACTCAAAAACGCAACACGGTAAGACATGCACGCAAGAAAAATCGGGACAATAGTATCAATAGTCTGAACATGTTACGCCGGCTCACGTATATCTTCAGCCGTGCGAAGCATGGCGATCAGCGACGAAGGACCGCCGAACCTTCTCTCGAGGGACAAATAGTAGCGCATCAATTTCTTTACCGCCATCAGTTTCGACGTAACTTCTGCTTCATAAACAGCGGCGCGTGAACACGGGATCATTGTCAAGTACATATATTATTAGTGAAATTAAGTAAAAATGAAGTGTGAGTGAAGTGAGTGTGTCCAAGGAGTCAGAGACAAAGCTAAGTAGTTCGTTCATCTGCACGGATTGCTTGCCAGTTGTGTTACTTCGTAAATGGTTCCCTGAACTCCGAATATTAGGCTACGTACAGTTCGAATTACAGAATGATTGTCAAGTTGGCAATATCAGTGAAGTGTAAAATAGAATTTGTGAGTGTAAGAAACGAGAGACAAAGCTAAGTAGTTCGTTCAGTACCTTCATCTGCACGGATTGCTTGGCAGTTGTGTTACTTCGTAACTGTTTCACTGAACTCCGAATATTAGGCTACGTACAGTTCGAATTACAGAATGATTGTCAAGTTGGCAATATCAGTGAAGTGTAAAATAGAATTTGTGAGTGTAAGAAACGAGAGACAAAGCTAAGTAGTTCGTTCAGTACCTTCATCTGCACGGATTGCTTGCCAGTTGTGTTACTTCGTAACTGTTTCACTGAACTCCGAATATTTGGCTACGTACAGTTCGAATTACAGAATGATTGTCAAGTTGGCAATATCAGTGAAGTGTAAAATAGAATTTGTGAGTGTAAGAAACGAGAGACAAAGCTAAGTAGTTCGTTCAGTACCTTCATCTGCACGGATTGCTACCCAGTTGCTTAAGTTCGTAAGTGTTTCCCTTAAACATCACTAAAATGGATGATAAATCTGTATCATTAAGTCCATTAAATGCAGCATACCCAAAGAGACGAAACTCTTATAGTGCAGCAGTGATTCCCGAGAATGATAACAGTGACCAGCAAACTGGACTCCGTCAATATACGGCGAATTTAGTAGAATCACAAAGGAATGTGGATCAACGTCGATCAAGGGATCCTAATAACTCAAGTCTTGAGTCAGAAACATGGTCTACCGTGAGTTCCACGGTAAAACGTGACTTAACTCGGACTTCATCAGCGGATACAGCAAAGTCTTGGAGCGAAGCAGAAATATCCGAGATATTTCTTTCCCATCCCGAACTACTATCAAGGATACCAAAGTGTAGTTGCATTCGGTCAGCGAAACTCTCGATTTCATCCGAGTGTCAGTGTCAGTGTCGCTGTCAGTGTCGCTGCAGTCAATGTCAGTATCACCGTCGTAAGATCTCGTCTGGCTCGACTCGTGATCACGCATTCTTCAGTAACGTGAAGAGAAAAGACTCTGGTTACTCCGTGTCAACCTGCCAAAGTATCTTACCCCCTTCTTCCGGCAGGAACTCACTGGTGAGTCTGTTCCGCGGGAACGACATCAGGGAAGATCGCGATCGCAGTGATATTCAGGACGCGATAGAGGAGGTGATCCAACGTCGGCACTCGGATCAAACGCACTCTCTTCGTGGCTGCAAGATCAACCGCGTAGATAATCGAAGATTCTCCGAACAAACCTTCGCTGGAGATACAATCGAGCGCACTCGGAAAACAAGTACTGTCCCCGACACGAGTGCGACGCAACCAATCACAGCAAGAAGCTGCCTAAAATGTTTACCACCCTCGGAAACCAACATCTCTCGAACCAGGCGATCAGGGTTGGTTTTCAATGGCGAACATCGCGAAGCAAATTATGCTAAGTACACAAGTGGCAATGCGACTAGCATCGGGAAACTGAAGAAGGAACTAGTTGTCGCTGATAATGCTAATTCTGGTAGCAAGAGGAAGAACAGTGAACCAATCACGCCTAAGATGATAAGAAGACGATTCTCCGAGCAACTTATTCTTGAAGGTGGCTTAGGTGGCAGCTATCATGACTTCGAGGACCTGGTGGAAGATGGCGGAGGTATCGGCGAAGAGGAATCCCTGACTGCTATAAATGCTAGAAAGAAAATCACGCTTAGAAGGCATTATTATCCCGAAGGAGGATGGGGACACGTAATTATCCTTGTTGCGCTTCTCGTCCAACTGATTTCCCACGGTCTACAACTCGCCTGGGGTGTTGTTCTTTCGCCTACCGTGAAACATTTCGATGAAAACGTTGGTAATACAGGTAACTCTCTTTTTATTCTGATGAGCTTGGAACATAAACCGCGCGAGATATGAATATGAATGTCAGTTGGTAAAGTAAGAACAGTAAAAGATTAATTATGAATACAACTTGAACCACCTCGAAATGTTTAAATAAATGAATCAACAATAGAATCAACGGCGATGTATTCAGCTATATTTGTATGTTTATGTAAACGTCCTTAAACAAAGGATGGACGAAAGAAAGAAATTAATCGCTTTGTTTATGCAATGCGAATTGCAAAAATCTCAAAATATGGAACGCTGTGAATATAAACATTTTTATTAAATCCCGTGGATCAGTAATTTTCACTTCTTTTGTAGTTTTAGTGTTAAACAATTCTTTGCAAAGATATCTCCGAAACAAATAAAATTAAGCAACCAATAATACAACTACAACAGTTTAATTAATCCCATGAATCACTTGGTACTCCAAAAACGGTATTCTATAATAACTCCGTAAATGAAAGTTCCCATTGAATATTCTATTTCCACGGTTCACATAACTGCTTTTTGGACGAGTCATAGCTCAAATTGTAGGTCTCGACGAGTGTTTTACAACGCAATAAAATTTGGCCGTAGATGAATGACCTTGCTCCCAAAAAACGGGTTCAAATGTCAAAATTTCGACCTCATCTAAAGTGAAAACAATTTACAGATTCTTGTAGTGCTCATTAAGTCGAATAAAAATGTCTGTGAGTTACATTAAAAGACTCCCGGCATTGCTGCATCGTTAGCAGTAAAAGCGCATGCGCGCATGCTGTAAAGTATTGAAGAGATAAGGAATAGCAGAAGAAACTACATGACACAAGTATTCATCGGTGATTCACCGTGTATTATTCCGATAAGACTAGGGAATTTCGCTGAAACGAGGAAGTTCGGAACGAGATGTGTACAGCGTGTAAGCGATTCGATACACCTGCACAGCAACTGTCGTCCCAGCAAACGGTACTTACCTACCGTAACTTGCACTCATGGCTTGTACGAGTCTTGTTCTATATTGTACGTAGCCGTGCACTCTTAACCCCTTGACATACAAATAAAACGGAATTTCATGGGTTCAACAAATACTATTTAATTAGGCTCAACTGAACAGTTATGTAAGCTTTGAAACAGCTGCATCAGTTGATTAGCTGATACATTTGCAAGTACAAGTCGAAAGTCTCAAAACCACGGGTACCAAATGTGTTATAAGTGAAACCGTGTTGAAACACGGAAATAACTCTTTTAGGGTGATTAATGGAGGCTGGTTATTTTTGTACGTAATCGCGAAGTCGATCAGTGCCTTCTTACAGACGCGAGATTATCATCTTTTCTTCGGGCTCGTTATTATTAAATAATACATTCGCAAACCATTTTTCAGTATTAACACTAGAATTACCAAAGCAGTCAAAATGGCTGGTCCACGATTTTTCCTAAAAATATTTTAGTATGCAACGGCGAATTGTTTTCGATTTTATATATCTTTATTTTATGGGTATAAACACATAATTAATTCCATTAATCAATTTACATCCTCCAGCAATAATTTATAAACAAATAATCGTACAAGTTTAATTGTTAATTCGGTAGTTCTAGCGTTAATTCCAGCAGAGAAATATAAAAAGAACGAAAATAAATATATAAACTTGTTACGCTCTTAAAACTTCCCAGATTCATTGGATTATTAACCCCTTGACATACAAATAAAACGGAATTTCATGGGTCCAAAAAAATGCTATTTAATTTGGCTCAACTGAACAGTTATGTAAGCTTTGAAACGGAACGGAATATTTGCAATGCTAAATATCATTTAATAAGATTGATACACAATATTAATGGACAATAATGAAGTAACATTATTAAATAATAAATAAGTAGTTCTGTGAAGTATGACATTTTTCCTGTCCGCCGGAGACAGTTCTTGCGGCTCGGAGACGTCAACGTCTTACAATGACACGCGAAACAAATGACGTCTCTCAGGCGTCATTGTATGCCAAGGGGTTAACCTACATGATACTACGTGGAAATGGGTAACGAATGGGAATGAGGTTATGTCGTTACTGGTCCTCACGGTGCACCGAGAAAAATGAATCTCCGGATAATGGTACTTGCGGAAAATTACTGCTGTTAAGTAATTTGTTTTCCCGCGATACATGGGTACCAACTTTCAGAGTATATTAATTATAATCTCGACTTCCACTCATTTTTCTCAGCATCTTTAACCCTTAAATGACCAGAAGTTGCTTAGTTATGGAGTAAATTATATTTCGGGTGTGAAAGTAAATGTATAGTACTTATATTACAGGAGAAAGTATACAAATTAGGGATCGAAAGAGTTATGGAAGTTTTGTATAGATTTTATTGGAACTTAATCAATGTGGTACTTTTTTGACGAATGTCCGCGTATTGTAAGTTTCGATGAGAACAGATAAACGAAGGTTCTTGAAAATAGAAGTTTTCGTTAGAATAAAACTCGTGAAATGGAAAGATAAACATGAATGTGAAAGAAGTTTTTAATCATGTTTTGCTTCCGAAATTAAATTGAATACGATATATTATTTTAGTATTAATGAAGGTATATATAAATGTTGTTTAGGTATTATCAATAAACGTATGAATAATGTGATATTATATTGTTATATATAATACAACTAATAACCAATTATTTTGTTCATGTATCCATCTTATGGAAACATTTTTGATAAATGTTCTGAAATAACCTGTCGCGAATGTACTTACTTTTAATTATCCACTTAATCGCGTTGTATAAGTACCGTGTTATATCAGAAGTGCGTTGTATAAGCACCGCGTTATATCAAAAGCGCATTGTGTAAGCACCGCGTTATATCGAAAGCGCGTTGTATAAGTACCTAGTTATATCAGAAGCGCATTGTGTAAGCACCGCGTTATATCGAAAGCGCGTTGTATAAGTACCTAGTTATATCAGAAGCGCGTTCTGTAAGCACCGCGTTATATCGAAAGCGCGTTGTATAAGTACCGTGTTATATCAGAAGTGCGTTGTGTAAGCACCGCGTTATATCGAAAGCGCGTTGTGTAAGCACCGCGTTATATCGAAAGCGCGTTGTATAAGTACCGTGTTATATCAGAAGCGCGTTGAGGAAGCACCGCGTTATATCGAAAGCGCGTTGTATAAGTACCGTGTTATATCAGAAGCGCGTTGTATAAGTACCGCGTTATATCGAAAGCGCGTGGTATAAGTACCGCGTTATATTAAAAGCGCGTTGTATAAGTACCACGCTATATCGAAACCACGTTATACAATACCGCGTTACATCGGAACCGCGTTGTACAAATACCGCGTTATATCGAAACCGCGTTGTACAAATACCGCGTTATATCGAAACCGCGTTGTAGAAGTACCGCGTTACATCGAAACCATGTTGTAGAAGTACCGTTGTATCGTTATATCGAAACCGCGTTGTACAAGTACCGCGTTATATCAAAAGCGCGTTGTATAAGTACCGCGTTATATCAAAAGCGCGTTGTATAAGTACCGCGCTATATCGAAACCACGTTATACAATCCCCCGTTGAACAAATACCGCGTTATATCGAAACCGCGTTGTAGAAGTACCGCGTTACATCGAAACCACGTTGTAGAAGTACCGTTGTATCGTTATATCGAAACCGCGTTGTACAAGTACCGCGTTGTACGAGTACCGCGTTGTACAAGTTCCGCGTTATATCCGAAACCGCGTTGTACAAGTACCACATTATATCCGAAACCGCGGTGTATAAGTACCGCGTTATATCGAAACTGCATTGTAAAAGTACCGCGGTATATTGAAAACCGCGTTGTACAAGTACCGTGTTGTACAAGTACTGCGTTATATCGAAACCGTGTTGTACAAGTACCGCGTTATATCTAAACCGCGTTGTACAAGTACCGTGTTGTACAAGTACTGCGTTATATCGAAACCGTGTTGTACAAGTACCGCGTTATATCTAAACCGCGTTGTACAAGTACCGCGTTGTACGAGTACCGCGTTGTACGAGTACCGCGTTATATCCGAAACCGCGTTGTACAAGTACCACATTATATCCGAAACCGCGGTGTATAAGTACCGCGTTATATCGAAACTGCATTGTAAAAGTACCGCGGTATATTGAAAACCGCGTTGTACAAGTACCGTGTTGTACAAGTACTGCGTTATATCGAAACCGTGTTGTACAAGTACCGCGTTATATCTAAACCGCGTTGTACAAGTACCGCTTTACATCCGAAACCGCGTTGTACTAGTATCGCGTTATATCGAAACCGCGTGGTAAAAGTATCGCATTATATCGAAACCGCGTTGCAAAAGTACCGCGTTATTTTCAAAACCGGGTTGAATTAAGTATCGCGTTATATGAAAACCGCGATGTAAAAGTACCACGTTATTTTCAAAACCGGGTTGGATTAAGTATCGCGTTATTTGAAAACCGCGTTGTTAAAGTACCGCGTTATTTTCAAAACCGTGTTGAATTAAATACCGCGTTGTACAAGTATCGCGTTATATGAAAACCGCGTTGTAAAAGTACCGCGTTATTTTCAAAACCGTGTTGAATTAAGTACCGCGTTGTACAAGGGTTACCTAAATATCATACTCAAAGAATTAGTATCTTTTCAATAATATATGACCTGCTCATATTACATATAAACGTATATTTCATGCTACGAAGATATTCCCGAAAAAGGAAAGAAATCTTTTCATATTTGCATAAGAAACAATGCAAATTTGAAGTCCTTATAAAGATCTCATAGCTGTCTCTATAAACTAATAGCACCAAAAATTTATCGTTTCTCTGACCATCGAGAAACTACAGGAAACATGTCAGACAAAACAAATGTCTAAATGACATTATACCTTCCAGTATCTTTAATTAGTATGAACCAATCAACCGTATCGCCGAAAGAAATCCTTGAAAAACATTATCTTTGAGAAATACCGGCACCTGTTAATAAATCGATGCCGATTAATGAATGCGTATATCTTCGATGGAAGTTCGAACGCATTCTAATTTATTATGGCATGGCAAACCAATTAGCATAATAGGTTCCTCGTATTCTCATTAAGAATTATGTGCCGTAATATATCAGCGACAGCCTTATTAGATTCTTTGTCGTTCAAGTTATCGTCCTTATATAGACATAACATGAAAGGAAAGTATCATTTAGGCTGCGTCACAGTTTCTACAAGTTTTGCACTCGAAATTAACCCTTTCGCAAATCGGATGAATGTTTTCAATAAAATGGAGAAATAATCTGAAAATATTTGATAAGAAAATATATGTATTGTTTACAAATTATGTTCGGAAATTCAATTAATAAAATGTACGTAAAATGAGAAAACTAATTTTTAACAAGTTTGTGGCAATTCATTATATAATTCCACTTAATTGCAAAATGGTTGTCACACGGCTGTTTAAAAGATAAGATTTAAAAGAAAGAGAAGATAAAGATAAGGAATTTTTAGTGGTTACATTTTAATAACATCGCAAATAAATAGACAAAAATGGCTGCTTAACAACGTAATTAGATGACGAAGATAAGTATTTAAGTATTTGTAGATTTATATTCTATTATAGGATTTTATTATAGGATTTTAACCCAAATTTTAAAAGACTTCCGTTTAAAAACTGAAAGATCGCCGAAGATGGTCTACTTTTTCCATATCTGAAATACCGACATGAATAAAATTAGAGCAGTAACATGGCGCACTCTATTTCTTTAATAAAGGCATTGGAACCAAACTAGTGGATTATACTATATTTCAGGTGCACAAACTTGAAAACGACAACATTTAAACAACCCAGTTTCATAAAGATAAATTGCATTTTCTTAACCAATTTGTACTGCAAGCATCTAGACTTATTTTTGATAAAATATCGCTTGTAAGATTATAATATAATTGCTTTTGCAACAATATATTATGATTTCATTTCAAACGCATTTCATGAATTGTGAATCCTTGTTTAGAATATCTGCTGCGGATTCGATAAATATCTACCTTATCGACAATCGATAAAGTATAATCTAGATAAACAAATTAGAAATATTTGAAGTTAATCTTCGACATATAATGTATCAATTTCCTAGAAATTGCATTAATATTTTACTGGAAATGTACAATACCAGTCAAAAGTTTCGAATCACTTGCTACGTCTTCATTCTAACGATTACTTTAAACGTTAGAACGAACATTAAAAGTAACTAGAATACAAAACCTTTGTCTATTTGATAATGTTACCATTAATATTAAACTATTTTCTTGCCACGCAGACACATATTGTATTGGCACCTGGGTGTAATAAGATTTTGTTACCTTCAAAATCGTTCGGGTCCGTTTATTGCTATCGGTCGGTTTTTAGTTTCCCCGCAAGAAATGACTTTACTACAAGAAGGTTGGCGAACTATGCAGCAAGAAACATTACGCAAACTTGTTGGGGTATGTCGGAAATATGTAAAATAGCAATAATGAACAACGGGGGATACTTCGACGTGTCGCGTATTAAGCGAAATGTATAATTAATATAGAATCAAATATACGAAATTGATGCAACTCTTCTGTCTTATAATATCAACGTACATCAACCTACAAAATTCATCCTTTTGCAGATCAAATTCACCCTTTTGCAGATCAAATTCATCCTTTTTGCAGATCAAATTCAACCTTCTTGCAAATCAAATTCAACCTTTTGCAGATCAAATTCAACCTTTTGCAAATCAAATTCACCTTCATGCAAATCAAGTTCACCCTTTTGCAAATCAAATTCACCCTTTTGTAGATCAAATTCAAACTTTTGCAGATCAAATTCAACCCTTTGCAAATCAAATTCACCTTCTTGCAAATCAAATTCACCATTTTGCAGATCAAATTCATCCCTTTTGCAGATCAAATCCAACCTTTTGCAGATCAAATTCAACCCTTTTGCAAATCAAATTCACCTTCGTACAAATCAAGTTCACCCTTTTGCAAATCAAATTCACCCTTTTGTAGATCAAATTCAAACTTTTGCAGATCAAATTCAACCTTTTGCAGATCAAATTCAACCCTTTGCAAATCAAATTCACCTTCTTGCAAATCAAATTCACCATTTTGCAGATCAAATTCATCCTTTTGCAGATCAAATCCAACCTTTTGCAGATCAAATTCAACCTTTTGCAAATCAAATTCATCTTCATGCAAATCAAGTTCACCCTTTTGCAAATCAAATTCACCCTTTTGTAGATCAAATTCAAACTTTTGCAGATCAAATTCAACCCTTTTGCAAATCAAATTCAACCTTTTGCAAATCAAATTCATCCTTTTGCAGATCAAATCCAACCTTTTGCAGATCAAATTCAACCCTTTTGCAATTCAAATTCAACCTTTTGCAAATCAAATTCACCTTCGTGCAAATCAAGTTCACCCTTTTGCAAATCAAATTCACCCTTTTGTAGATCAAATTCAAACTTTTGCAGATCAAATCCAACCCTTTGCAAATCAAATTGCACCTTCGGTCTAATAATATCAACGTACATCGATGATCAGAATATTTCTGTGACTCACAGTATGTATACTTAGACTTTTCTAACCATGAAATAATTCCAATATTTCAAGCCATATTTCACCATGCAATTATATAAAACATTAAACGCTGCATTAAAATCCCTGGACATGGAATTATCAAAATAACTCAGAGTATGTCAGAGAGAAATGATTATACTCACTGAAAGAGCTTATCACAGTTCAGGAAAAGAAAATGTAAAGGGATGTCCACAAGATTTAATGGTAGGTTTCAAGTGTTTTTTATGAAAAGCTGTTTGTCAGGAAACGGTGTAGAATAACCTTTAATGGAACTCGTAACGATGGACGCGCCCTACAAAAGATCCTCGAATGTATTGTTAATAGAAAAGGGCTTAGAGTGGCTCGGAGTTCACTAAGAGGTGCGCTTCAAAACTTTATTGACTTTAGCGCCTTTAAATTGTGACAAAGCAAGTTGGAACCTTCGACTGCGGCGTCTTCTATTAACCTTATAATTATATTATTATTATTGGGTATATTATTGGGTGTTCTATTAACCTTATAATAATATTATTATTATTGGGTATATTATTGTGTGTTTTATTAACCTTGTAATAATATTATTATTATTGGGTATATTATTGGGTGTTCTATTAACCTTGTAATAATATTATTATTATTGGGTATATTATTGGGTGTTCTATTAACCTTGTAATAATATTATTATTATTGGGTATATTATTGGGTGTTCTATTAACCTTATAATAATATTATTATTATTGGGTATATTATTGGGTGTTCTATTAACCTTGTAATAATATTATTATTATTGGGTATATTATTGGGTGTTTTATTAACCTTGTAATAATATTATTATTATTGGGTATATTATTGGGTGTTTTATTAACCTTGTAATAATATTATTATTATTGGGTATATTATTGGGTGTTCTATTAACCTTGTAATAATATTATTATTATTGGGTATATTATTGGGTGTTCTATTAACCTTGTAATAATATTATTATTATTGGGTAATTGCCTATTAAATTTATAATAATAAGAAACAATTAACGGCGTACGATGCGATATTCGCGTGGCAGTTGTTGACACTAAATTTTGTCGGTAAAAATAAGGAGAATTGAGGAGTTTTTGGGATTCAGTTATTCGGTCGGTTGTTGGGTGACACATAATAGTATGTTTCATACTGTATTTATTTATTAAGAATATAAATGCGTTGTGACGAGGAAAGTTTACTGGTCGTATAATAAAATGTCGAGTCTTATTTCAGTGCGGTTTTGAGGTTATGCGGTGAAGCAAGAAAACTGGAAAAATTAGTAATGCAAGAAATCTAGGAAGTTTTAACAGCGTAACTCGGTTATCCATTTATTTCGGTTCTTTGTATGTTTTTCTAAAAAATAATAAGATATATATTTTTGGGCGGTGGTTTTTATGCGAAATTCTGTGGAACGTATTTACCGCGTAAAAAGAGACTTGGTGAATATAAACGAATATATCCGACATTTTGAAATTTAACGGAGACATGATGGAGACAAAATATGTTTTGCATTTTTGACGGCGGTTTTCGAAAAAATATTTATGGAAATCTGAAAAGAGTCCCAAAAACAGAGTGCGCGGAGCGTGTCTCGCCAAATTGAACTAATATTTCAAATATTTGCAAATAAATATTGGAAAATTGATTCACGCCATTTTACTCGCAAAAGCCTGAAGAATTTTTTCCAATAAATAAAAACTGTCTAACTTTTAAACTTATACCACAAATCCTGTTCAAATATGAAAAAGTCCCTTTTCTTCAAAATTGATTTTTTGAAAAACTGAAGGAACCCGGTTTACGGATTCGTTTTTAGCTCGCAAAATCGATGAGAATCATTTTTTCGTTGTTACAAATTTGAAAAGAATTCCAAATTTGCTGGACAGAAATGTTCGGAGTAATTATTAAATATTAAATAATACAAATGAAGTTATTGGCTTGCTATAAATATTATAATAAAAAATAGCGAGGGAGGATGAAAAGCCGGAAAAAAGATTGAACCCATAAAACCAACGAAGAAAACTAGGATTTATGATTCCGTGTTTATTGTCCTCTCATAGAAATGTTATTACTGTTAAAGTGATAAAATTCAGTGTCTCATAAACTCCTCAAATGTTTTCACAATTCAACGGATTGAAGTTGTACTTATTGTTTTGTTGGAAAATCATTCCGCTTTGCAGAAAATTTATACTCAACAAACAGGAAGTACAGGAAACTTGTCTCTTTTTCGTGAAGACTGAAGTACTTCTTAAAATATTTATTAAGAAATGTTCTTATCAGTATATGTTATACTTATTTGTTATACTTATATGTTCTTATCATGCTATCTTTTTTGTCTAGTATTTTTGTATGTTACTTTGTATCATTTTCTTTTTTTTATATATATGTGTTGCGATACTATCTTTGTCAAACTGTTTGTACTATTAAGGGTCATTACCCGTAAAATAAATTAAATTGAATTAGATTAAAATTAAAGAAATGTTGGCACGAAATGAAAAATGTTTAATGAGTAGACGATGGAAGAGATTTGAATTCAGAGAATCGACGTTGCAAGAATGGAATTCGGAGAATCGACGTCGCAAGAATTGAATTCAGAGAATCGAATCACAAGAATCGATTCTCCTAAAAAATCGAAATCAAGGAATCAACGGAATGTTCGATTATCTTTAAAGAATCGATTCTGAATCAAATCATGAGAATTGATTCTCCTAAAAATCGAAATCAAAGAATCGATGTTGCAAGAATTGAATTCAGAGAATCGACGTTGCAAGAATTGAATTCAGAGAATCGAGGTTGCAAGAATTGAATTCAGGGTATCGACGTTGCAAGAATTGCATTCAAAGAATCGACGTTGCAAGAATTGAATTCAGAGAATCGAGGTTGCAAGAATTGAATTCAGAGGATCGACGTTGCAAGAATTGAGTTCAGAGAATCGACGTTGCAAGAATTGAATTCAGAGAATCGACGTCGCAAGAATTGAATTCAGAGAATCGAATCACAAGAATCGATTCTCCTAAAAAATCGAAATCAAGGAATCAACGGAATGTTCGATTATCTTTAAAGAATCGATTCTGAATCAAATCATGAGAATTGATTCTCCTAAAAATCGAAATCAAAGAATCGATGTTGCAAGAATTGAATTCAGAGAATCGACGTTGCAAGAATTGAATTCAGAGAATCGAGGTTGCAAGAATTGAATTCAGGGTATCGACGTTGCAAGAATTGCATTCAAAGAATCGACGTTGCAAGAATTGAATTCAGAGAATCGAGGTTGCAAGAATTGAATTCAGAGGATCGACTTTGCAAGAATTGAGTTCAGAGAATCGACGTTGCAAGAATTGAATTCAGAGAATCGACGTCGCAAGAATTGAATTCAGAGAATCGAATCACAAGAATCGATTCTCCTAAAAAATCGAAATCAAGGAATCAACGGAATGTTCGATTATCTTTAAAGAATCGATTCTGAATCAAATCATGAGAATTGATTCTCCTAAAAATCGAAATCAAAGAATCGATGTTGCAAGAATTGAATTCAGAGAATCGACGTTGCAAGAATTGAATTCAGAGAATCGAGGTTGCAAGAATTGAATTCAGGGTATCGACGTTGCAAGAATTGCATTCAAAGAATCGACGTTGCAAGAATTGAATTCAGAGAATCGACGTTGCAAGAATTGAATTCAGAGAATCGACGTTGCAAGAATTGAATTCAGAGAATCGAGGTTGCAAGAATTGAATTCAGGGTATCGACGTTGCAAGAATTGCATTCAAAGAATCGACGTTGCAAGAATTGCATTCAAAGAATCGACGTTGCAAGAATTGAATTCAGAGAATCGACGTTGCAAGAATTGAATTCAGAGAATCGGTCTTCGAAGAATTGAAGTCAGAGAATCGACGTTGCAAGAATTGAATTCAGAGAATCGACGTCGCAAGAATTGAATTCAGAGGATCGACGTTGCAAGAATTGAGTTCAGAGAATCGACGTTGCAAGAATCAAAATCAAAAAATAGATCTTGCGAGAATCGAAACAAGGAATCCATCTTGCAAGGATAAAAATCAAAGAATCGGGTTTGCAAGAATCGAAATCAAAGAATCAATTTTGCAAGAATTCAAATCAACGAATTGATCTTGCAAGAATCGATCTTGTAAGAATCAAAATAAAAGAATCGATCTTGCAAGAATCGAAATCAAAAAATCGATCTTGCAAGAATCAAAATCAAAGAATCGAAAAAAAAATCCGTCTTTCAAGAATCAAAATCAAAGGATCGATCTTGCAAGAATCAAAATCACAGAATCGAAACAAAAAATCCATCTTTCACGAACAAAATCAAAGGATCGATCTTGCAAGAATCGAATTAAACAAATCGATCTTGCAAGAATCAAAAGATTCATAAATCCCGCACCTTCAACAATTAATTCGTCAGATCCATTAATTCCGCAATCGCAACTTACAATTAGATTAGGCAAACGTGACGAAGAAATACAGTTTCCCCGAAAGTAAAAAGATCAGACTGCTAAATCCGTAGGAAACGATTGCAAGCTGAGACGAGGAGTCGTTATCAGCCATGAAAGAAAAGGTAATTCCAAGTAGAAACGAAATCCTCGAACAACCATGGATGCCAACGTTCTATCTTCGTTCGGCCGTTACATCGTAGTGGTGCTCAGATTCGCCCACCAAACTGCAATTCCCCAGGATGCTGATTTTTATGCATTCAGATTCAACGAATTGAATCCATGCCTCTCGCCATTGCTGAGTGGGCACTTTGCGTGGGAAGGCTGTCTCCAAATTGCTTCAACATTTTCAACCTGAATTCCTACTCAACTTGAATTATCTTGTGGCGGCCCTAGTTTTGCCATCGGCCGCTACGCGCTCCCGCGCCGACCCTCCGCATCTCGCAAGTCCGTTTACGGAGCGCGGCGCATATACACCGCTCCGAGGGTATAGTCTTCGCCCACTGGGCATAGGCGCGTCTAGGGCAGGGTCCGCTCATGGGCCCTACTGATGAGTCTATCGAGCGGACCCGGGACGAACGCCGGAACATACTTGTTCTACCTTCTTATCTATGGTAGTCGACTTCTCCATTTTGCCGGAGCTAATCAAGTCGCTACAATCTTTTCAACGAACCGTCCGATCGTGTTTATTCTACTACCAAATTCTTCGAAACGGAAGAGTTTCAGTTGCGACAGCGAATCAGCGAATGGACCAACAGAGACGGGCTTATGTCATTGGTTTAAATCTGACCGGTACAACGACAGGTTCTAAGACCCCTTGGTTCCGGTTGCAGCGAGAACATTATTGCAAATTCCGTTATTCCGCAAATTCTCCATTATTGAGATTCCGCGGATATAAAAAATACGTGTTGCTTAGTTTCTTGGGTATCACAGCATATCTGAAAACGAGCCAAATCGGAGGCGAACACCTACCTAGCAAAAGGTTTCTTGTCGCAAAAGGGTTAACTTGGTGTCCAAAACCAGTATATTCAAATAAATGGAAGGGTAACAGCTAATGCTCAACGTTATAAGGTATAAAGTGCAGTGGATCGTAGAAGTATCGGATAATCCTACGTCAGCAAGATGAAAGCGAGCATTTCTGTAGCGGGTCTGAGGTGTGAACTATAAAGATAGGTTTTACGGTTTAAGGACGAGGTTTAAGGACGAGTGGGCGTCGCAGGACCGCCAGGATATCGAGGGAGCAAGTTACAGTAGTAAGCATTGTCTTAAACTTGGTGCGTATCACGGTGATTCTTTAGGCCGTTCCATAAACTGGAAAAAGAAAACCCGTGCCATTTTACTCGTCCTGTAAGATGCATCCATGACCCTCCAGGGTGCATTTCTCCCTCGCTGGGAAAATCTGTCCAGAGAATACCGAAAGAAAAATACTTTCCAAAGAGAGAAAGAGACTTTCCAAAGAGATTTTGAAGAGAAATAGTATGGGCACAATTAATTCTATAGGAAACGATTTTTAGGTGCGATGGTTCACGTGTTTTTTAAAAAAAGGGGTTTAAAATTAGACGCGATTTATCATATATTTATGCATGTTTCACTGTGCAATGTGAAGTTAGCGGGATTTGGATAATTGTATTATATTAGAATTACAGGTAACCCTCCTACAGCACGGTTTCGCTGTAACACGATCAGAAATTTGCGGAAACCCTGGTATAACACTGTACTTATACTATTTAGCGTATGTGTGTATTTAGAAATCTAAATGATACACTATGTGCACACAATGCATATGTATACATACAAAAATCAAATACAATTGGTGTTGCGTCGCAAGCTTGTTGAGTTGTTGTTGGCTGGATCTATTGCCGCACTTCATACGTGGCAATACAATAGTACATATGTTAATATTTTTCATAAAAATCAAGTTGCTTGTATGGATTTAAATACAAATATCTGTTTTTAATCAGTTTTCTGAACGTAACCCCCCCTTTTGTACTTGCTCCGGGTCTCATATAACACGGTTTCACTCAACACGGCATATTCCAGGAACCTATCTACCGTGTTGTAGGAGGGTTACCTGTATCCCAAAAGTATTCTTCCGTAAGAAGAATTCTTTCGTAGTATCGAAGGCAAGAAACATACTTTAAGCAATTGACTTATGGTTGGATAAAATGCGCGATATAATATTTTATGGCCAAGAATCTTATGACGAAACTTCCCCTGCTACATAAAAGGAATTGTACCTTATCGTATTCTCGTATATAAAATTTTATTCAATATACATATATCGATGCATGCTAGCAGTAAAAGAAAACGAACCGTGGAATAGTTTGCTTAGATCACTCCCGAGCTTTACGATAATAAGTTTTTTAGAGACCTTACAACAAACTGTAACAAGGGAAGGTTACGAGCAAGGAACACATGGATTTTTATATGGATTTTGATCAACTTGCATTCGAATAACCCCAGAAAATGACAAGTATTCAACGACATCAAAATATAATCAGTAGGCTGGCAAATGTTGACAGTGGAATTCCTACTGAAGAGTCATTTTCAGTTGGACCACAGCTCGGACGAGTTTTCGTTCGTTGTGCGCAGGTTTCCACTAATATTCCCTGCCCCGAACACGCTATTGGTTCGAATAACCACGGAAAATGACAAGTATTCAACGACATCAAAATATAATCAGTAGGCTGGCAAATATTGACAGTGGAATTCCTACTGAAGAGTCATTTTCAGTTGGACCACAGCTTGGACGAGTTTTCGCTCGTTGTGCGCAGTGTTCCACCTAATATTCCCTGCCCCGAACACGCTATTGGTTTAGTCCCACTGGGACGTCACAGAAGGCGTGCTTATAGTAGCGGTGGGAAGGAGAGGTAGTGGGGACTGCGCGAGCTGGGGTCCAACTGTGCTGAACCTCAGGAAACCTTTCACCCGTCTCGCGCAGCCCCCACTACTTTTCTCCCCACCGCTGCTTTATGCCCGCCTTCTGGGACGTCACAGTGAGACTAAGGCCAATCGCGTGTTCGGAGCAGGGAATGATAGTGGGGAGCTGCGCACACGGAACGCAAACTCGTCCTAGCCTCAGTACCAGTGAATCCTCAGTATATTACGATATAATATTAAGTACCGGAAAAAGTTCGCGCCGATTTTTAAATAAAAATTCAAATTCTCTAGGCATTCTGGAAAATCATTTTATTTGACGAAGTAGTCGCCATTATTTCTACAACTCTTTTCCAATATTCTACAAGCTTATACATTCCTTGGCACACAAATGGTTAATATACCATTCTATGAAGAATGGTTTTACAGTTTTAAAAAGAGTTTAGGGACAAACTGCGGATGGATACTATAGTATAGTATAGTATAGTATAGTTTCGGCCGTTGAAGATGCAAGATTGACTATCATTAAATACGCGTGGGTGGTTATACGAGCATACGTTGCCCAAATATATGCTGAGTGCGCGCGTTGAAAGCTTTAACAATTTTTTATAGACAAATGAAACTGTAAGGCCAGCTGATTTGAACATATTTAAAATGGAAGGCTTTGAAGAATGCGTTGTATTTTTTCACTCACTATAATATTGGGTTGAGTCAAAAACAAGTTCCGTTTTTGGAAATAAAGTTTATTCGTTAATAAAATGAACTGCAATGGCCCTTAATCCAATATATTTGCCGTCATTATTATTAATAACTTCTTGCAATTTTTTAAGTAACTTCTCGATTCCCCTTTTGTAAAACTCCGTCGATTTTGAAAAATTCCTGGTCGAACGGAACTCGTTTAT
Source organism: Nysson spinosus (assembly GCA_910591585.2). Lineage (NCBI taxonomy): Eukaryota > Metazoa > Arthropoda > Insecta > Hymenoptera > Crabronidae > Nysson > Nysson spinosus. Next base: position 1,513,230 of record OU342855.1, read on the forward strand.
TATTCAACTCAACACCTAAAATGTTGACCAACAACTTAACTTTTTATAAACAATATGAAATATAGTAGTTTTATGAACTTAATATAATAGTTATGAACATACTATTACTAAATATTACTCTTTATCCCATTTCTTTTTTATTGAGAATTTGTATCTTTCCTGAAACAACAGATTTGTTCTAAAACAGCTTCATGCGTAGTTCATATTAAAGTTTATAATAAACCTTGTTGGTTTTTGCATACAAAAATACTGTACATAATATTTTATATATTTTACAAATATATAAGTCCAAAATTTATTTCATTTAAGAGATAATAACAAACTTAATGCCGTCCACGTCGCGCGAGTACTTTGGCAAACTGCGCGCGCAGGTATGCGCCCAAGATATGCGCGCAAGTATCATACAAATTTATTCTATACAAGTCATATATGAACGTACAATCTCTTAACAAACTTATCTTCTTCAAATCTAATTCTGACAATCATCTTACACCGAAAATAATAACATATTTATTCTTCACATATGATACAATATATTATACATAATATTGATTCCATTTTCTTGAATGCATAAAGACAAACCTAACCCCACAATTGACCAGAAACTATCGAAAAAGAAATGTCTACGGATTCCCTGAAATGACGTCAGAGAAAGGAACACAGGGCGAAAAGGAACAAGAAGAATAATAAGAGGAATGCATATGTCCGATAAGCTCCCAGCGAAAAGAACCAGGGATACCACTTTCACCGAATGAAAGTAAAACTCGATTTGCCGAGCAAAAATACACGGATGCAGTCGAACGTATGACGCATTTATAGATGTCATTAACCAACATGGTGGAACTCCATCTCATCTTCGAATTTCCTCGAAAAATATCTCTTAAACATCGATATTATCATCGACATTTATTAAACAACGTACACACTTGTTTCTTAAAACATGTTAAATAAACAACGTACACACTTGTTTCTTAAAACGTGTTAAATAAACAACGTTCTACGAGGTTCTTTTTCAAATTCGGTTAAAATATTTTACATTTTCAGATTTTATACAACAAAATATTATATTTGGATGTACAACGTACATTTATTAGTTTCAGCTTTACGCTGAAATTAATGTTATTAAACAACGTAGACACTACTTGTTTGTTAAAACGTGTTAAATAAACAACGTTCTACGAGGTTCTTTTTCAAATTCGATGCTGCACGAATACTTTTTACACCGACTGTACACGGTTATATATTCAAGCTCTGTATTATTGCCTCGAACGAACTGCATTTAATCCGAGCCTCATTTGATTTTAGATGAACCTTACCCGATGAATTCCACCGGGAGAAACTTCATTTTATCTAACTCCCTTCCACACGCCCACGCGTACCAACAGCTCACGTTACTTACGGCTTGCATACGTTTCCGCCGCACGAGACTTGGAAAAAGTTTTATTACGCAACCGAACTTTTCGTTGCGTCGCCATTAAGTATTGCCTCCGCAAAAGGTCGGAAGGATTATAGAATAAGATCATCTCGGATACATAAAGGGTTACTGACCCACACAGATGTATATTTCGGGTACTTTTCGTGTAGTAACACTTTGATGTACGCATCTGTGATAGAAATAATTGATTTGAATTAATAGGGAGACCAAAATATTACATATTAACAATATTACGGCCAACCTTAACATTCAAGAAAATTAATCATTTTATTTATTCTAATAAAGATTCAGATTAGTCAACAGTTTCTTGAAATATTTATTTATCCTTGTCTTTCTGGCTGCTAAATCACTTAATTTTGTTAACATACATTTCAAATTGAAACTACAAATGCGTTTTGGATCAAACTTTAACTCTTTCCACAAAACAAAAGAGTTGAGGTTTGATTCTCAACAGCGAAAAGTTTAATCCTCGCAAGATGCTAGGGACATTGATTTTTAGCAAAGAAATCATCGAACCCTGCAAATTACCCTGCAAGAACCCCGAAATTTCATTTATTTTCATAAAGATTCGGATTAGTCAACAGTTTCTTCAAATATTTATTTATTCTTGTCTTTCTGGCTACTGAATCACTTAATTTTGTCAACATACATTTCAAATTGAAACTACAAATGCGTTTTGGATCAAACTTTAACTCTTTCCACAAAACAAAAGAGTTAAAGTTTGATTCTCAAAAGCGAAAAGTTTAATCCTCGCAAGATGCTAGGAACATTGATTTTTATCAAAGAAATCATCGAACCCTGCAAGCCGCTAGTTTACCGACTAAACAAAGAAAAAGGGTCTTAAAATAAACGACTGTCCTTTTCAGGAATTAACTCTTCGGGAATTAACCCTTTGACTGCAAAAAGGCGTATATATACGCCCTAACAAATCCATCAATTTATACGAAAAGCGTATATATACGCCCTCACAAATCCATCAATATATACGAAAAGCGTATATATACGCCCTCACAAATCCATCAATATATACGAAAAGCGTATATATACGCCCTAACATATCCATCAATATATACGAAAAGCGTATATATACGCCCTAACAAATCCATCGATATATACGAAAAGCGTATATATACGCCCTCACAAATCCATCAATATATACGAAAAGCGTATATATACGCCCTAACCAATCCATCGATATATACGAAAAGCGTATATATACGCCCTCACAAATCCATCAATATATACGAAAAGCGTATATATACGCCCTAACAAATCCATCAATATATTCGAAAAGCGTATATATACGCCCTCACAAATCCATCAATTTATACGAAAAGCGTATATATACGCCCTCACAAATCCATCAATATATACGAAAATCGTATATATACGCCCTCTGTAAATTAAAATAGCTTAAAAAGTTACTTAATATAAATAAAAAAAATTGATATTTTTAATTTTTTGAACCCTAAGAATGGCATCAAATTTCCGGGTACTGTTTTGGTCACTGTCAGTGGACAACTAGTCGCAGCGACTGACAAGCGAAAAACGCGCCGTCCATATAGATGGATTCGTCCGAGAGCGCGCCGCAGTCAAAGGGTTAACAGGCATATTCGTTTGGTTGATTCCTTTACCCACTCTCCCTCGTCCGAACCGGAGGAGGAACCTTTACTTCCTCCAATATCTGTTAAAGTTTGCCGATAGAATTGTAACATTCAACAAATTTCAACAAACATAGTTCCCACGTTCAGTTTAGATTCCAAATCAACATAGGAATCTATCCTAATCGAGTGAATCTCGATTACGTGAAAGTAAGTGATTCCGAGGTGATCGCATGTGTGTTCAGTGAGTGGTGACTCAGAGTGGCATACCGTTGGCATTTTAGGACCGCGTGGTTTTTTACGAGAAGCAATCACCGTCGTGATGTACGTTTATACCGAGAAATGGTTTGCCGCGACGATGAAAAGAGTTGACATTTACGCACACTTTCGTCGATCATACTAAGTACACGTGGTAGATATAATTATAGCTTGGAAATGTATACCGGGTGTCCCACGGAACTGGGCCGAGCTACATCTTCGAAAGGATTGGAGATAACAAAAAAATGTTATACGACAAAAGTAGATGGTATTAAATATTAATGCTTGATATTTTTATAAAGTTTCTATGCATTTTTATGCGTCGGTGCAATCGCAAGGTGCAATTGGACTTTTTTTAAAAGTAAAACTCAAATTTGGATTACATCAATCGATGCAGTTTTTCGCCCTTTACAAAACATGTTAATAATACTATGTCTGAAAAGTGTTAGTTTAGGTGTTATTTGAATTTCAAGCATGCTGAATTATTTCAATGTTATAATAATAATAATATAAATTAAAATAACACCTAAACTAACAATTTTCAGACATAGTATTATTAACATGTTTTGTGAAGCGCGAAAAACTGCATCGATTGATGTAATCCAAATTTGAGTTATTAACTCAATTTGAATTATTTCAATGTTTCAACACGGTTAGACATACTCTTTCACGCGTTCCTTCTGTCAGTGTCTTATTTGTTAATTCAGCACGCTTGAAATTAAAATAACACCTAAACTAACAATTTTCAGACATAGTCTTATTAACATGTTTTGTAAAGGACAAAAAACTGCATCGATTGATGTAATCAAAATAGAACATTATGGCAAAAACAGATTGAAAATAGTTCTTCATTTGTGGCAACAGCAGCAAACAAACTGTACGGAGGTACGGATTTTCATAAAAAAGACAAAACCGCCAATATCTCGAAAACCGTGAGAGTTTCACTAGACGTGACATAACAAATTCTAATAGATCAGGGTCTGATCTACCCCCAGTTTCAGGTTGATCGTCGAATTACCGGACACCCTGTATATACGTGGTTTGCTACGTGGGACACGTGCCGATCGCAAGTGCAACGAAAAAGAAACGGATGCCGAAAGGAGAGCAAGCAACATGCGTTAACCATAGAGTAACTCCATGAGGGTCTTGTCATTCCAGTTCTTTTTTCTGGTTACTTTTCCTGTTTGTCGTTCATGGTGGTTCGGCCGGTAACATAAAGCTTGAAGTCTAAGGCCAGTGCGACACCATGCATCGCCGGACGTGTATCAAACCTGTCTTCCTAAACTCGTCGATGTACGAGCCGCGGGGTCTGACTTGTGAGTTGAATCGTGTTTACTGTATATCTGCCTTCTTTTTGCGAACGATTCTTCATGGCTACCAATACGAAGAGGCGAGGAAGCTCTAATTTACTGGCAAGTCTCTTTGAATAGGAGTCTTTTTAACGCGGTTTTGAAGTTATGCGGGACATATTTCCTGGAAATTTCGGGATTCCCCGTTGCGTGCGTATACACAATAATACACATACTCATTTGGTATTAAATCACTTCTCATTTGGCAGCAGATAGATTTGATTGATAATTCTGATGAAACAATGTAAAAAGATTTGTTATTTTGCGATGACATTAAATGAATACGGTTTTAAAGTAAACTAATTTTAAGTCTTATATCAATTTCTTGGAGATTTTCAGAGGTAGTTCTTTCTGGGCATTCTTATTTTCCTGGATTTTTAGAAACCTTTTTTTTGCGATTTTAGGTGGATTTTAATTTATTGCTTTGGTTTTATGCGGTTTTAGGAAATTAAGGAAGGTATCCCTAAGTTCAGCGTAAGAAGAGGGTTTTTTCTGTGATCTTTTTATATGCGGTTTTCTGTGGAACGTATCTGCCGTATTTTATGCTAATTTTATGTCAGTTTATGCTGTTTTATATTTATGTATTATTACATTCAAGCAATAAAATTTTTATTTCCAAACCTTACATTGGTTTTTGGATTTTATTTTTATTAAAATAGCTTAAGAAAAACAATTTTTAGAGAAGCTATTTTGCCAAAGGGTGAAGTCGACTTGCAAGAAAGTGAATTTTATTTGGAAAAACGTGAATATGATCTGCAAAATGAGTGAATTTAATTAATGAAAGGGTGAATTTGATTTGCAATCAGGCGAATGTGTTCCGTAAAAGGGTGAATTTGACTTGCAATAAGGTAGATTTGATTTGCAAAAAGGTGAATATGATCTGTGAAAGATTCAATGAATTTGACTTGCAATAAGTTGAATATGATCTGCAAAATGGGTGAATTAGATCAACGAAAGGGTGAATTTGATTTGCCAAACGGTGAATTTGATCTGTAAAAGGTCGAATTCGACTTCCAATAAGTTGAATTAGATTTGCAAAAAGATGAATATCCTCTCCAAAACGACGAACTTCATCTAAGAAAGAATGAATTTGAATTGCAACAAGTTGAATATAACCTGCGAAACTACAAATTTGACTTCCAATAACTTGAATTAGATTCGCAAAAAGATGAATATCCTCTCCAAAACAACGAACTTCATCTAAGAAAGAATGAATTTGAATTGCAACAAGTTGAATATAACCTGCGAAACTACAAATTTGACTTCCAATAACTTGAATTAGATTCGCAAAAAGATGAATATCCTCTCCAAAACGACGAACTTCATCTAAGAAAGAATGAATTTGAATTGCAACAAGTTGAATGTAACCTGCGAAACTACAAATTTGACTTCCAATAACTTGAATTAGATTCGCAAAAAGATGAATATCCTCTCCAAAACAACGAACTTCATCTAAGAAAGAATGAATTTGAATTGCAACAAGTTGAATATAACCTGCGAAACTACAAATTTGACTTCCAATAACTTGAATTAGATTCGCAAAAAGATGAATATCCTCTCCAAAACAACGAACTTCATCTAAGAAAGAATGAATTTGAATTGCAACAAGTTGAATATAACCTGCGAAACTACAAATTTGACTTCCAATAACTTGAATTAGATTCGCAAAAAGATGAATATCCTCTCCAAAACGACGAACTTCATCTAAGAAAGAATGAATTTGAATTGCAACAAGTTGAATATAACCTGCGAAACTACAAATTTGACTTCCAATAACTTGACTCAGATTCGCAAAAAGATGAAAATCCTCCTCAAAAATCTTAACTTGGATCCCAAAAAGCTGAATATAACCTACAAAAACATGGATTGCATTATATATTTCTTACATATATAATTACTGCTATTAAAACTGCTATTATAATTTGCTATTATATTACATACTATATATTAATTTTCTTGAATGTTAAGGATGGCCGAATTATTGTTAATATGTACTATATAGTTTTTAGGCGGCTATTTATAAGGCCAAGAATTTAAAAGAAAACTTCTTTATTCCAATTGTTCGACGATACGCAAAGAATCCGGAGTTGTTAATGTTTTTGAGCCTCGATGATATAATTAATTTTCTTGAATGTTATTCATTCTGAATGTTATATATAAATAGCCGCCTAAAAACTATATAGTACATATTAACATACTATATATTATATTACAGTAGGACCTCGATTAACCGGCTTAACCGGGGGACAAGCATCCCGGATGAATCAAGGCCCAACGGATAATCGAGGCCCGGGGGAAATAAGTAAAATGCATTTCCTATACCTTTTCCGGTAGTACATCTTCTTGCCGTTAGGCGGTTTTTATCTGACTTCGATGCGATTTACGCTTTTCACTCGTTAACAATATATGTAGCAGTAATAATATCTACAAGATGCAAAATGCGGTGAAAAACTGAAGAAAGCATATTGTATAAACAAGAGAGCCTCGCAAAATATAAACAAGGGTTAAATTCTAGGAAACAGAAGGCCCCGGATAAACGAGACCTCCGATAACCGAGACCCCGGTTAAACGGGACCACGGATAATGGCGACCGGTTAATCGAGGTCCTACTGTATTCATATTTCCTACATATCCGATTAAACTTTCTTAACACTTTGACGGCCGCTGTCACGTGTACGTGATTTCGACAACCAGCGGTTATCGGCCGGTGTCACGTAAATGTGACTTCGCACTAGCAATCTTAAACCAGCATTATATAAATATTTCGAGATCGTAGATTCGACGTTTCTATATTAATCCATTTTAACTGTTTTTGAGTCACTGCTTTCCAATTCTTACGAGTTTATTGGCGTTTTTTAATTCTCAAATTATTGGTTTTGTCAACTTTCCGTTTTGTTAACACTTTGACGGCCGCTGTCACGTGTACGTGATTTCGACAGCCAGCGGTTATCGGCCGCTGTCACGTAAATGTGACTTCGCACTAGCATTCTTAGACCAGCATTATATAAATATTTCGAGATCGTAGATTCGACGTTTCTATATTAATCCATTTTAACTGTTTTTGAGTCACTGCTTTCCAATTCTTACGAGTTTATTGGCGTTTTTTAATTCTCAAATTATTGGTTTTGTCAACTTTCCGTTTTGTTAACACTTTGACGGCCGCTGTCACGTGTACGTGATTTCGACAGCCAGCGGTTATCGGCCGCTGTCACGTAAATGTGACTTCGCACTAGCATTCTTAGACCAGCATTATATAAATATTTCGAGATCGTAGATTCGACGTTTCTATATTAATCCATTTTAACTGTTTTTGAGTCACTGCTTTCCAATTCTTACGAGTTTATTGGCGTTTTTTAATTCTGAAATTATTGGTTTTGTGAATTTTTCGTATTTCAGTACGCGAGAGATGCCGGCGGTAGTAGCGCGACTTTGAGTAAAATGAGCGGCCGTCAAAGTGTTCAGCGCCGCCTTACTTGATTACATCGAAATTAATTCGAACTTTCAACATGAAAAGGTTTCCCAGCGCTGCTGCAATCTATGACTAACGCGCCAGGTGTAAACGGTTCGTAGTTGGTACCTGGGAATTTAGAGACGCTAGGATGGCGGCAGTGGTCGGTTGGTGGTGGTACTCCAGAAGTTCTAGCGTGCAGAAAGGGGAGAGGGAACGGCGGGAGGGAGGGAGGGAGCCCGTTTCTCGTACGGAGCACCATCAGTCGGCGGTACCGCGTGATACCCTACGTTCGAGAGTTCAGTTATTCTCGCTTTCGTTACTTTTGACAATCTTCAACATCAAAGTTACTTCTTCAACATCAAAGTTGCTTCTTCAACAACCGGAATTCGCGATTACGTGTACTTTCGCCTGACATTATCACTTCCGTTCATCCGTCCGTGATCTCCTTTCAAAGGATACACGACTTTCACGAACAAGCAAACTCAACTCGTCAACATCCCACGTTGTTGCTAAACGTTGTTTAAACTGAAATTCAACCGTGGTTTGTATTCCATCGAATGATTTGATTGGTTTTGTTTATCGATAGTTCATTAACCTTTAAAGAGACGACCGTTTGCGGTGATGGTACTCTCCTCGATCAATTTCAGATTATCCGAGATTCTATTTCGATCGGGAACACCAAATTTCCGTAATTACGTTGGTCCTCCTGATTACTTTCATTCACTGCGCATGATCCGTGGCTTCCGACGCATTCTTCGTTTCATTGGATTGCGGATTTGGAAGGTTTCTTATTAAAAACATTTGCAGCGCGTGTTTTCGAATAATTGAAGTCAGTTGTTTGAATTAATTGGGAGACAATAATGTTATTATGAGAGTTATGAGAGTTATGAGAGTATTAATGAGAATTCTTTATAATAAAACAAATTGAAGTAAAATTAATACAAATTGTACGCAATAAAGGAAACTATTTTCAATCGATATCTGTTATTTGCATCTGCTTTATATTTTCGACATCAAGTTTCTGCATTTTTATGTCGGCGATAGTTGATTTTGCAAAACCATACGTTTGTGCTAAATTTGTTGCGGGTTCGTCGTTTTTGAGTTTTTTAATTGTTTCACATTTATTTCCAAATTTGGATTCCGTTTGTGGATTCCGAAATTTCTATAAAGTAACCTGCTTTTTGACGCTGTTTTTGAAAATATTATCAGATTTTTGTTTTTTTTACTGCGAAATTTGTGTAAAGTCACTTAATTCTTGCGGATACATTTCGTTATATTTTATTTTAGCACGCATGTCATTTTGAAATTGAATTATTATGATAGATTTCGTATTAAAAAGCAAGTAATATGTACAGTTACTCACAAAAGTATTCGGACACTAATAAAATTTGACTACAAACTGATGCATCTGTGTTAATTATGAAGAAATTTGACTAAATCTTTTATTTATTAAAAGTCGTTTATTGTAATTGACAATTATATATTGTTAGTTTAATAAATGTTCAATAAGATTAACAGAAGAATGGCATTCAATTATTGCAGAATATTTAAAAAATAACGTCAAATATGCCAAAACGCTTGAAACAAGTGATACAACAAAAGGGATATCCAACGAAATATTAACACCGCGTTTATTTGACGAAAGACGTAAAAATATGAATTTTCGAATACTTTTGTCACGGAATAATTATACGTGATTTCGATGAATTTATGTTACAATTTTATATATGAACATTTATTAAACTAACGATATATAATTTTCAATTACAGTAAACGACGTTTCACGAAAAAGATTTCGTCCAATTCGTTGATAATTGACATAGATACATCACTATGTAGTCAAACTTGATTAGTGTCCGAATACTTTTGGGAGTAACTGTACATACATTTACAGTACTGAAATAAGAAGTTTTACTGTAAATGTAAATTGTCTTAACGAGTACAATAAAGCTCAAAAATAAAAAACGCATCTTTAAACAATGTTGAAGTACATAGTCAAGTCTCTTTTCATTTGTAGCTTTTTAACACGGTTTCGAAGTTATGCGTTTCGAAGCAAAGAAACAAGAAAAACTAAGTAATCCAAGAAATCTAGGAAGTTTTAACAGCGTAACGCGCAGATCCACTTAATTTCATCCTTTTCATGTTTTTCTGCGGAGAATTAAAAGGAAAGAGAATAATTCTTAGACAGAAATAAAGCTTTTTTCGTTCGAATTGAAAACCTTTTTATCCGTAAATGAAAGGAAACAAACCTCTTTCGAATTGAAAACCTTTTTATCCGTAAATGAAAGGAAACAAGCCTCTTTCGAATTGAAAACCTTTTTATTGGTAAATGAAACGAAACAAACCTCTTTCGAATTGAAAACCTTTTTATCCATAAATGAAACGAAACAAGCCTCTTTCGAATTGAAAACCTTTTTATCCGTAAATGAAACGAAACAAACCTCTTTCGAATTGAAAACCTTTTTATCCGTAAATGAAACGAAACAAACCTCTTTCGAATTGAAAATCTTTTTATTGGTAAATGAAAGGAAACAAACCTCTTTCGTATTGAAAACCTTTTTATCCGTAAATGAAACGAAACAAACCTCTTTCGAATTGCTTGTATCTCAAGAAATTGTACCTAATTTTACGGTGGAATTTCTATCTTTTCTGTGGGATTCTTTTATGCGGATTTCTGTGGAATCGTAATCGAAATTTTGTATTCCAAGAACAACATCAACGCGAAAATAATATTGTTTTCGTGCGACTATCTCTTCTGTTTCGCTCGAATAATGTCTTTGTTTTGCGGCAATTTTTACCGATTCACATTGTTCGGATAATAAAAGATCGATTTAACTTGTCAAAAATCTCGCGTAATTCATTTGTAATATTAGTTTTAGATAAAAGGGTGCGCGATAAATCGATGATGAAGTGAAAAGTTCGAGCGATCATATTCGAGTCCTTCAATTTATGATCGTTTTACATTTAAGGAGAAAAAGATACTAAAAATGACGATTTTTTAAATATTCTTGATTAAATTTAATCTCAATGAATAACGATTTCGTGTATTATTTTTTAATCTAATAATAAAACACAATTGATTCTATTTGAAGTAATTAATAGATTATTAATTAGACTGACTCCATTTGAAGTAATTATTAGATTATTAATTAGACTGATTCCATTTGAAATAAGTAATAGATTATTAATTAGACTGATTCGATTTGAAGTAATTAATAGATTATTAATTAGACTGATTCGATTTGAAGTAATTAATAGATTATTAATTAAACTGATTCCATATGAAGTAATTATTAGATTATTAATTAGACCGATTCTATTTGAAGTAATTAATAGATTATTAATTAGACTGATTCGATTTGAAGTAATTAATAGATTATTAATTAGACTGATTCTATTTGAAGTAATTAATAGATTATTAATTAGACTGATTCCATTTGAAGTAATTATTAGATTATTAATTAGACTGATTCTATTTGAAATACTTAATAGATTATTAATTAGACTGATTCGATTTGAAGTAATTAATAGATTATTAATTAGACTGATTCTATTCGAAGTAATTAATAGATTATTAATTAGACTGATTCTCTTCGAAGTAATTAATAGATTATTAATTAGACTGATTCCATTTGAAGTAATTATTAGATTATTAATTAGACTGATTCTATTTGAAATCATTAATAGATTATTAATTAGACTGATTCCATTTGAAGTAATTAATAGATTATTAATTAGACTGATTCTATTTGAAGTAATTAATAGATTATTAATTAGACTGATTCTATTCGAAGTAATTAATAGATTATTAATTAGACTGATTCTATTTGTAATAATTAATAGATTATTAATTAGACTGATTCTATTTGAATTGATGTCAATTTAAACAACTTTTAATTCAACACTTTTACATTATTGGTTTAATCGTAGCACTTCAATTTACTACGTATTAAGTACAGGTAATCCTCGTATAACACGGGAGATAGATTTCAGAGAAAGGTCGCGTATGAAAATCGAGTTAAGCGACACTTGGATTACATACACGCGTTGTATCGCAGTCGTATTGTATAAGTGCTGTGTTATACGAGGATCGCAGCAATTTGTTAACCGCGTTATATCGAAATCGTGTTGAACAAGTATCGCATTATATCGAAATCGCGTTGAACAAGTATCGCGTTATATCGAAACCGCTTTATACAAGTACCACGTTATATCGAAAACGTTGTGTATGCACCGCGTTGTACAAGTACCGCGTTAGATCCGAAAACGCGTTGTATACGTACCGCGCTGTATAAATACCGCTGTATAAGTAGCGCGTTATATCGAAACCGTGTTGTACGAGTACCGCGTTACATCCGAACCCGCGTTGTATAAGTACCGCTGTATAAGTACCACGTTACATCTGAAATCGCGTTGTATAAATATCGCGTTATATCGAAACCGTGTTGTATAAGCACCGCCTTATTTTCAAAACAGCGTTGTGTAAGTACCGCCTTATATCGAACCGCGTTGTATAAGTACCGTGTTGTATAAGTATCGTGTTGTGTAAGTACCACTTTTTATATGTACCGCGTTATATCGAAATCGCACAACATAAGTACCGCGTTATATCGAACCGCGCTGTATAAGTATCGTGTTGTGTAAATACCGCGTTATATCGAAATCGCACAACATAAGTACCGCCTTATATCGAACCGCGCTGTATAAGTACCGTGTTGTATAAGTATCGTGTTGTGTAAGTACCGCTTTTTATATGTATCGCATTATATCGAAATAGCGCAGCATAAGTACCGCATTATATCGAGCCGCGTTGTAATAAGTATCGTGTTGTGTAAGTACCGCGTTTTATATGTACCGCGTTGTATAAGTATCGTGTTGTGTAAGTACCGCTTTTTATATGTACCGCGTTATATCGAAATCGCACAACATAAGTACCGCGTTATATCGAACCGCGCTGTATAAGTATCGTGTTGTGTAAATACCGCGTTATATCGAAATCGCACAACATAAGTACCGCCTTATATCGAACCGCGCTGTATAAGTACCGTGTTGTATAAGTATCGTGTTGTGTAAGTACCGCTTTTTATATGTACCGCGTTATATCGACATCGCACAACATAAGTACCGCGTTATATCGAACCGCGCTGTATAAGTATCGTGTTGTGTAAATACCGCGTTATATCGAAATTGCACAACATAAGTACCGCCTTATATCGAACCGCGTTGTATAAGTACCGTGTTGTATAAGTATCGTGTTGTGTAAGTACCGCTTGTTATATGTACCGCGTTATATCGAAATCGCACAACATAAGTACCGCGTTATATCGAACCGCGCTGTATAAGTATCGTGTTGTGTAAATACCGCGTTATATCGAAATCGCACAACATAAGTACCGCCTTATATCGAACCGCGCTGTATAAGTACCGTGTTGTATAAGTATCGTGTTGTGTAAGTACCGCTTTTTATATGTACCGCGTTATATCGAAATCGCACAGTATAAGTACCGCGTTATATCGAATCGCGCTGTATAAGTATCGTGTTGTGTAAATACCGCGTTATATCGAAATCGCACAACATAAGTACCGCCTTATATCGAAGCGCGCTGTATAAGTACCGTGTTGTATAAGTATCGTGTTGTGTAAGTACCGCTTTTTATATGTATCGCATTATATCGAAATAGCGCAGCATAAGTACCGCATTATATCGAGCCGCGTTGTAATAAGTATCGTGTTGTGTAAGTACCGCGTTTTATATGTACCGCGTTGTATAAGTATCATGTTGTGTAAGTACCGCGTTGTATAAGTATCGTGTTGTGTAAATATCGCGTTTTATATGTACCGCGTTGTATAAGTATCGTGCTGTGTAAGTACCGCGTTATATCGAACCGCGTTGTATAAGTATCGTATTGTCTATATACCGCGTTTTATATGTACCGCGTTGTATAAGTATCGTGTTGTGTAAATACCGCGTTATATCGAAATCGCACAGTATAAGTACCGCGTTATATCGAACCGCGCTGTATAAGTATCGTGTTGTGTAAATACCGCGTTATATCGATATCGCACAGTATAAGTATCGTGTTGTGTAAATACCGCGTTATATCGAAATCGCACAGTATAAGTACCGCGTTATATCGAACCGCGCTGTATAAGTATCGTGTTGTGTAAATACCGCGTTATATCGATATCGCACAGTATAAGTATCGTGTTGTGTAAATACCGCGTTATATCGAAATCGCACAGTATAAGTACCGCGTTATATCGAACCGCAATGTATAAGTATCGTGTTGTGTAAATACCGCGTTATATCGATATCGCACAGTATAAGTATCGTGTTGTGTAAATACCGCGTTATATCGAAATCGCACAGTATAAGTACCGCGTTATATCGAACCGCAATGTATAAGTATCGTGTTGTGTAAATACCGCGTTATATCGATATCGCACAGTATAAGTATCGTGTTGTGTAAATACCGCGTTATATCGAAATCGTACAGTATAAGTACCGCGTTATATCGAACCGCGCTGTATAAGTATCGTGTTGTGTAAATACCGCGTTATATCGATATCGCACAGTATAAGTATCGTGTTGTGTAAATACCGCGTTATATCGAAATCGCACAGTATAAGTACCGCGTTATATCGAACCGCAATGTATAAGTATCGTGTTGTGTAAATACCGCGTTATATCGATATCGCACAGTATAAGTATCGTGTTGTGTAAATACCGCGTTATATCGAAATCGCACAGTATAAGTACCGCGTTATATCGAACCGCGCTGTATAAGTATCGTGTTGTGTAAATACCGCGTTATATCGATATCACACAGTATAAGTATCGTGTTGTGTAAATACCGCGTTATATCGAAATCGCACAGTATAAGTACCGCGTTATATCGAACCGCGCTGTATAAGTATCGTGTTGTGTAAATACCGCGTTATATCCAAAGCGCGTAGCATAAGTACCGCGTTGTCCGACGGTTACCTGTACATACACTCGAACTCCCCACTAATTGCGCATTCGCTATGCGCAAGATGCACGCGTACCACAATGACAACTCTCCTCCCGTATATGCAAGCGAACGTGGAGTATGATATTTACGAAAGGCAGATACGGACGGCTTATCGATTTGTAATAAAAAAGAAGCCAATTCGATTTCACGCCTGAAAACCCGTTTTGTATCTCGCGGCATCGACTCTGCATGAAACTCCGAAATTCGATAATTCATTCTCCAATCAGTGAGAGATGCTTTTTAGGTTGGTACAGAAATGTTCCTCGAACGATTTCGCGGACTAATGTATTCACCAGTGTAATAAATCTTATCACGGTACAATGAACGCTATCACGAAATTTCTTAAAATCAGAAGATTAAAACGGTCTGCAAAGCGGGACAAACATTATCACGAAGCGACGGAGGTAATCGATGTTGTAATACAAAGGGTTATCGCAGCAAGGTATAATTTATAATGGCTCATTTCACGAGATACAAAGTAGAACATTAATTTATCGTTACAACTTACTTCGAAAGTTCTTCATGCGTATCAAACAAATTCTTATGACGTACAATATTACAAAGTCCGTTCCCCCAGCGCATGATAAATTAATATTTATCATGATAATGAAGAAAAAACTTGTTCGAAAGCCTCCATTCACCTGAAGCATAATCTGATTCCATAAGATATTCCCTCAAAAGAAACCTCGCCGAAAATTTCAATTTAAAAACAAGACATTACTTTCCGCCCTCTATTCAAATCGAAAAGACTTTATAATGATAGTATAATACATTTTCGAAGAAACTTATTACTTACTGAGCTATGGAATATTAGCATTTACAAATGTGGGATTGGGAAATTATGGCGGCTCCTATTAACCCTTTGCGATCGGCAGATTTCGCTTTTGGGAGTACCAGTAGGTCGGAGGAAATCTATCGTTTCGCAATTACTTTTCCGTACAGGATTTAAAGTTCCCGCTGCGGGGGACTTCTACGACTATTTAAAAATATCCCCGCTACGGGGACACCGACCGTAAAGGGTTAAAGAACGAAGAGAGCAGAGGAGAATAAGGGCAGAAAAGACTTAGAATAAGACCCAAAATCAGCGGGTCTCGTGGCGCAAGTGGTAGCGCGGCCGACTCCGGAGCTCGAGGATCGGGGTTCGAATCCCCACGAAGGCTCTTAATTTTTCTCTGACTTAAAATGACTTATCCGCCATATTTAATTAAATTATATGAATACACCACGTAAAATTACTTATCCGCCATATTTAATTAAATTATATGAATACCCCACGTTTGAGATTCGGTAATTCTAATCTTACCTAATCCAGTTTCCCTAAACAAACCAAGCAAACAAAAGTACCATAAAAGTATGAGAGTACCATCACATAAATCAACATAAATCAACATAAATCAATGAAGTTCGTGTCGTAGTTTGCAAAGCAATAGTTCCAGGTAATCGCCAGTTGGGATTCCCGTGGGATAAGAATTCCGGGATAAAACTCGGTTAAAGAAGAAGCAGAATCGATACACTCTGCACGCGGAAAGAAAAGTGACTCGTGCAGCTGTCGCGAAGAAGAAACGCACGACAAGGACTTACCCTGTCTTCCAGACGATCGTCAGCATGTTTCTGACGAATCGCGGCAGGTCACATTCGTGCGAGCTACGAATGCGTGTGAAAAAAATTGCGTGCACGAGGAGGTCGTGCGTGGACGAAACAGGCAGCTAGTTTCTCCGAACGCGGAGAAACGCGTTCGTGTGATGTCGATTTCGCGGGCACAATCTTGGCCACTTTTAGACACCGAAGTAAAAAGAACTAGCACTTCCGTGGAGCAGCCATGTCTAGTTACAAGTTCGGAGAAAAGGAAAGAGAAACAAGAGGAAGAGAAACATTCTTATCCACGTTGTGGTAGCCCGCAGGTGCAGGCTAGGCAACTTCTATGTCGACATTATTATCCTGAGGGTGGATGGGGTTGGGTCATCACTGTTGTTGGTGTCCTGGTGCATATTCTGAGTCCAGGATTGCAACTCTCCGCACCCGCGACCCTCACCATGCCTGCCACCGTGAAGTTCCATCATCATCCTCTACATACAGCTGGTGAGTTTTATAAAAAAGCAGGAATGCAAACGTTTCTCGGTTATGTTTATAATTGAAGGTACAGTGCACAACAAAATGATAGCTGATTCTAGTTTTTGGTTATTTATGGAGATATGTATACTCAGGGAAACGGATATTTGTTACATTTATTGTATTTTGTACCTCATTATACGTAAATGTACGGAGAATCGGTTTAATTGGACATTGTTTACGAAAGTTATGGAGAAAAATGTAAAAATGGGACAGAATTGGTGCGACGAAATGATGGCACGGTATAAGAAAAATAAGTCTAGGAAGTTAATAAATTGTTTATTTGTGTTTTGTGTTATATCCTTGGATTTGTGGTCGTTTTATTATAGAATTGGGTGTCGATTTGTATAATTTTGTAAATTTCTATTTTAAATCAATTTATATCATTTCCAGAAATAACAGCTCATTTATTAAATATTATATTCATTCCGGCAAAATGATCATGGAGTACAGAAAACACATTGCATTGCATAATAACAGCAAGAATAACTCTCGCAATTTTGTAAAAATGGAAAAACAATGAATAGAAAGATTTAAAAATATAAAATGAAAACATCGAATCTTTTGCGATTCTGATTTGATGCGTTTGAATTGTCGAATCTCGGGCGATTCTGATTGGATTAGTTTGAATTGTCGAATCTTAGGCGATTCTGATTGGATAAGTTTGAATTGTCGAATCTTAGGCAATTCTGATTTGATGCGTTTGAATTGTCGAATCTTTTGCGATTCTGATTTGATGCGTTTGAATTGTCGAAGCTCGGGCGATTCTGATTGGATAAGTTTGAATTGTCGAATCTTAGGCAATTCTGATTTGATGCGTTTGAATTGTTGAATCTCGGACGATTCTGATTTGATGCGTTTGAATTGTCGAATCTTAGGCGATTCTGATTGGATAAGTTTGAATTGTCGAATCTTAGGCAATTCTGATTTGATGCGTTTGAATTGTCGAATCTTTTGCGATTCTGATTTGATGCGTTTGAATTGTTGAATCTTGGACGATTCTGATTTGATGCGTTTGAATTGTCGAATCTTTTGCGATTCTGATTTCATGCGTTTGAATTGTCGAATCTCGGGCGATTCTGATTGGATAAGTTTGAATTGTTGAATCTTAGGCAATTCTGATTTGATGCGTTTGAATTGTCGAATCTTTTGCGATTCTGATTTGATGCGTTTGAATTGTCGAATCTCGGGCGATTCTGATTTGATGCGTTTGAATTGTTGAATCTCGGACGATTCTGATTGGATAAGTTTGAATTGTCGAATCTCGGGCGATTCTGATTGGATAAGTTTGAAATGTCGAATCTCGGACGATTCTGATTTGATGCGTTTGAATTGTCGAATCATAGGCCATTCTGATTTGATGCGTTTGAATTGTCGAATCTTTTGCGATTCTGATTTGATGCGTTTGAATTGTCGAAACTCGGGCGATTCTGATTGGATAAGTTTGAATTGTTGAATCTTAGGCAATTCTGATTTGATGCGTTTGAATTGTCGAATCTTTTGCGATTCTGATTTGATGCGTTTGAATTGTTGAATCTTGGACGATTCTGATTTGATGCGTTTGAATTGTTGAATCTCGGACGATTCTGATTGGATAAGTTTGAAATGTCGAATCTCGGACGATTCTGATTTGATGCGTTTGAATTGTCGAATCATAGGCCATTCTGATTTGATGCGTTTGAATTGTCGAATCTTTTGCGATTCTGATTTGATGCGTTTGAATTGTCGAAACTCGGGCGATTCTGATTGGATAAGTTTGAATTGTCGAATCTTAGGCGATTCTGATTGCATAAGTTTGAATTGTTGAATCTCGAACGATTCTGATTTGATGCGTTTAAATTGTTGAATCCCGGACGATTCTGATTTGATGCGTTTGAATTGTTGAATCTCGGACGATTCTGATTTGATAAGTTTGAAATGTCGAATCTCGGACGATTCTGATTTGATGCGTTTGAATTGTCGAATCATAGGCCATTCTGATTTGATGCGTTTGAATTGTCGAATCTTTTGCGATTCTGATTTGATGCGTTTGAATTGTCGAAACTCGGGCGATTCTGATTGGATAAGTTTGAATTGTCGAATCTTAGGCGATTCTGATTGCATAAGTTTGAATTGTTGAATCTCGGACGATTCTGATTTGATGCGTTTAAATTGTTGAATCCCGGACGATTCTGATTTGATGCGTTTGAATTGTTGAATCTCGGACGATTCTGATTTGATAAGTTTGAAATGTCGAATCTCGGACGATTCTGATTTGATGCGTTTGAATTGTCGAATCATAGGCCATTCTGATTTGATGCGTTTGAATTGTCGAATCTTTTGCGATTCTGATTTGATGCGTTTGAATTGTCGAAACTCGGGCGATTCTGATTGGATAAGTTTGAATTGTCGAATCTTAGGCGATTCTGATTGCATAAGTTTGAATTGTTGAATCTCGGACGATTCTGATTTGATGCGTTTAAATTGTTGAATCCCGGACGATTCTGATTTGATGCGTTTGAATTGTTGAATCTCGGACGATTCTGATTTGATGCGTTTGAATTGTCGAATCATAGGCGATTCTGATCGAATAAATTTGAATGGTCGAATCCCGTACGATTCCGTGATGTATAATACACAGATTTGACATTGAATCTCAGACGATTCTGATTTTCGAATTGACTAATAAATCAGTTCTACCTGAAATAATATAAATAGTAATTTGATTTCGAATTCATTCTTGGGTCATTAGAGCCTCGTTTGACCCGAAATCCGTACCACGAGCAAGACTCATTCTGCTCGTGTTTGGCTCCAAAACCATACCACGAGCAGAACTCATGCTTCTCGTGTTTGGTTCCAAACCCGCACCACGAGTTTCCCACGATATCATAGCGCAAGGGGTTACGCTAACTATAACATTCCTTTAAAACATTCTTGTAGGACACTTTGAGTTTTATGTTCTTGCGTTTAATCTGCTAATGTGGCTCGCCACAGTTGAGGGGCTAGACTTTTGGTATACCGGAAACGGAAGTTTATCTCTCTGCACTTTCGAACTATCTGTTAAATTCCGATGCGGGAGCTAAACTGACCATTCGACTTTGCCAATTAAGAAGCTGTCCCTCCAACAGGAAGTTTATGCACTCAACACTTCGCAACTGAAATCATTAAATATCTTCTCCCTCTCTCTCCCTTCTTCGTCTCTTCCTCTCTCTTTAAACCAGCGCAGTCCAACCAATGAATGCAGCCCAAAACAAATTCGTGAACTTTTCGAAAATATTTCTGACTTCAGTCATTAAAACTTGTTGACCTGCCGAACGATTTTTAAACAATTTCTGAACAAATGGAAGTCACAGATTATTTTGCTACGACATGTTTACTTACTTTTTATATTGTAGATTATTTATTAAATTTGTTGCTTAACAATTATCGTTGGAATTAGTATATTTTATCTGCGGCCGGAAACCATGTTTTTCTTTCAATGCGACCCAAGGAAGCCAAAAGATTAGGCACCCCTGCTTTAGACAGTGCATGCAACCATCTGCTTCGCGTAAATTTTCGGAATTGGGTTATAACTCGCGGTAAGTTACTGTCCGAAGTAACGTTATCTCTTTGATCCTTCTTCGACAAATATTTTTCAATGATTTTCAAGAGAAATAAATTCGTCAGTTTTTAATTAGACATTCACGTGAAACTTGATTTAGGTACTTTGTTCTAATAATATAATAATTAATAGTATAACAATGAATAATAAAATTACAGACTTCCCTTACACTCAAGCGAATAATTATAACCTCAACCTAACCTTTACATTTTCAACACATCGAACCAACATTTTAACAAACCCTCGTATATTTCTACACCGTAATACAAACCAAAATAAGGAAACCATAAATACAAATTTTCTTCTCCGAAAGTTTGGTACAAGTAAAACTTTCTCTTACGATTAGAATAGTTTTAGAGCTACAAGAAGTATAAAACTCAATGTTAACACTTTCATTCAGTATTTCGGCTATTTTCGCGTGGAAGATAAATAGTTTCTAATATCGGAGCAGCCGATGCTCATGGATTCTGACGTCTAAGCGATTCACGGGGTGTTGAGTTACCAGAAGTAATTCTTTCATGCCACCCTTCGTCAATCTGCCCTCCTTCGATCTATCCATCCTTCATTTTCTTTCACACTCTGCTTCCGAAGGCCGAGTGTCTATGTGTTATAACAGGCAACATATGACAAGACTTTTTGCGAGACAAACTTCTGCCAGGATTTTGGACATTTATGAAAGATATTCCTCGGTTTGGAAACATCTTACCACCCTCGTTAACCCATTGACTGCCACGCAAATTTAGCGCGTCTTGCCCTGGGCGCCACGGTTTGATTTTAAAGGAAACATGAAGTTTTACAAAATATAATAATATTAAGTTGCTGATAAAATATTGCAATGGCATTTACAGTATTTTTATTGAAAAAAAACCGTACGAGATAACTCGTAGCTTGCGTCACAAAATAAGACTTCTATGGGTGCCACTACGAGATATCTCGTAGTTGGCAATTTTGGTACAGACGCTTACTACGAGGTATCTCGTAGTTGGCAATTTTGGTACAGACGCTTACTACGAGATAACTCGTAGTTGGCAATTTTGGTACAGACGCTTACTACGAGATATCTCGTAGTTGGCAATTTTGGTACAGACGCTTCAAACGAGATATCTCGTAGTTGGCAATTTTGGTACAGACGCTTCAAACGAGATATCTCGTAGTTGGCAATTTTGGTACAGACGCTTACTACGAGATATCTCGTAGTTGGCAATTTTGGTACAGACGCTTTAAACGAGATATCTCGTAGTTGGCAATTTTGGTACAGACGCTTACTACGAGATATCTCGTAGTTGGCAATTTTGGTACAGACGCTTACTACGAGATATCTCGTAGTTGGCAATTTTGGTACAGACGCTTCAAACGAGATATCTCGTAGTTGGCAATTTTGGTACAGACGCTTACTACGAGATATCTCGTAGTTGGCAATTTTGGTACAGACGCTTCAAACGAGATATCTCGTAGTTGGCAATTTTGGTACAGACGCTTCAAACGAGATATCTCGTAGTTGGCAATTTTGGTACAGACGCTTACTACGAGATATCTCGTAGTTGGCAATTTTGGTACAGACGCTTCAAACGAGATATCTCGTAGTTGGCAATTTTGGTACAGACGCTTCAAACGAGATATCTCGTAGTTGGAAATTTTGGTACAGACGCTTACTACGAGATATCTCGTAGTTGGCAATTTTGGTACAGACGCTTCAACCGAGATATCTCGTAGTTGGCAGTCAATGGGTTAATGTCGCTATTTCATAATCAATCAATACATACTCGCCGGGGGATGAAACTCTGTCTTTAAAAGTTCTGGGAATATTGTGATGCATAATTAACAGGTTAACTGTTGCGACATCTTGCGACATCTTTGAAAAGTGTGTACTTAAAATGTGTCGCAAGAAGTAAGCGCTGACGAATATACTCGTCAATCAGAGATATGCGTGGCTGTTATAATATAGAATTGCAATTTGAACAGCGAATTGTAATTACTTTCTATGCATGACGAGTATACTCGTCATAACCCAAAATATTGCCATTCTTCATGACGAGTATACATGTTCACTCAATAATTAATTAATATTTAAATTCGCAAAGTGATTTCATTGCAAAGTGATATTGTAAACAAATAATAGCCAACGCGAGATTTCGCGTGGGCGTCACCTTCGCGTAGCGGAGGGGGTTAAACGAATCAGGACTCAACACTGGCCTTTATAGCCCCTCCCAGGAAACCTTTTACCCTTTTAACCTTTTGCGCGCGCAGCCCCCACCACTGCTTTATGCCCGCCTTCTGGGGCGTCACAGTGGGACTGCGGCCAATAGCGTGTTCGGAACAGGGCGTGGTAGTGGGGACCTGCGCACAACGAACGCAAACTCGTCCGAGCCGAGTGAAAGGTTTCCTGGGATGTGCTATAAAAACCAGTATAAAATGAATTAACCGTTACATTTCGTTTTCATACGACCACCATCTTGCCCTTAAATTCGCAATCTTTACAACGTGGTCAGCTCAAACTAAAAGAAATGCTATTTACTAGCCATATCTAAATTCGAATCTAGTCCTATCTTAATGGTTCAATATCTCTTGCTCCGCCCCTCCCTTCGCCACCATGTGCAAGAAGCTATCTTTTCCTGCGCTCGTATTCCTTCTTAAGCTTTGCCCGACCAATAAGAATAATAGCCAATAAACAAATACGTAACGTTTATTTCAAGCATTAATAAAAGTACCGCGATATAATCAGAATAATGGAGAACGATTTTATAACCAGAATAATAATATTCGATCATAATTGAGTTGTACTTCCTCCATTATTTCTACAAATGCGAACTGAATGGAAGTCAAGCGGTCATTATTATTTTCAGCATTACCTGCGGACACTTTTCATTATTGTTAAATGATACAAATATAAATAATAGTACAGTTACTCCCAAAAGTATTCGGACACTGATAAAGTTTGACTACGTAATGATGTTTCTGTGTTAATTATGAAAAAATTTGACTACATCTTTTTTTATTAAACGTCGTTTATTGTACTTGTACGCAATAAAGAAAACTATTTTCAATCGATATCTGTTATTTGCATCTGCTTTATATTTTCGATATCACGTTTCTGCATTTTTATATCGGCGATAGTTGATTTTGCAAAACCATACTTTTGTGCTAAATTTGTTGCGGATTCATCGTTTTTGAGTTTTTTAATTGTTTCACATTTCTTTCCAAATGTGGATTTCGTTTGTGGATTCCGATATTTGTATAAAGTCGCCTGCTTTTTGACGCTGTTTCTGAAAATATTATCAGATTTTTGTTTTTTTACTGCGAAATTTGTTTAAAGTCACTTAGTTCTTGTGGATACATTTCGTTATATTTTATTTTAGCACGCATGTCATTGTGAAATTGAATTATTATGATAGATTTGGTCTTAAAAAACAAGTAATATGTACAGTTACTCACAAAAGTATTCGGACACTAATAAAATTGGACTACAAAATGATTCGTCTGTGTTAATTATGAAAAAATAGGACTAAATCTTGTATTTATTAAACGTCGTTTATTGTACTTGACAATTATATATTGTTAGTTTAATAAATTTTCAATAAGATTAACAGAAGAATGGCATTCAATTATTGCAGAATATTTAAAAAATAACGTCAAATATGCCAAAACGCTTGAAACAAGTGATACAACAAAAGGGATATCCAACGAAATATTAACACCGCGTTTATTTGACGAAAGACGTAAAAATATGAATTTTCGAATACTTTTGTCACGGAATAATTATACGTGATTTCGATTAATTTATATTACAATTTTATATACGAACATTTATTAAACTAACAATATATAAGTTTCAATTACAGTAAACGACGTTTCACGAAAAAAGATTTCGTCCAATTCGTTGATAATTGACATAGATACATCACTATGTAGTCAAACTTGATTAGTATCCGAATACTTTTGGGAGTAACTGTACATTATCTGGTTCTTATTCTTATTTACAAATAACTCAACAAATCCAACTTGTTTACAAAAAAACAACTCACTATGAGTCTCAAATTTGACATTCATTTGTCGAAAGTCGAGTCTCGCTTTCCTTAAATTTTCATAAAAATCCCAAATCAGACAGATTTTTGGACGAAGGTAGTAAAAACGAAGCCAAAGTATGTTAATCACCAAACAATCGACGGAAATTTGTTTCACATTATCCTTTTTATTCCAGCTTAGTGTCCTTCCTTGCTTCCTTATTTTTCATATTTAAATTCTCCGCAACACGCGCGCTAATTACACAAAAACCCAAATTTTTTGGACCAAGTAACGCGTCGGTGGAATGCTAAAATGCTTTCATAAAAATTGTCGACTGATCTGCTGATTAAAACATTAACGAGTTAACTGCAATTGTACTTCTGCAATTTTAAATAAATTTGTTAGTTAAAAAAATAAACAGTTAAATAAGCAGTTTATAGAAAGTTTGATTAATTATGAATAGCTGAAAATGAACGGTGATTATAATAGCCAAAAATAATCAGCGGTTTATATACGGATTATTATTTATTTATTTGTTTATTTGTTTGTTGACGGATTATTACAACATGGATTTCCGCCCGGCATTTAACGTGTTAACACTTTGACGGCCGCTGTCACGTGTACGTGATTTCGACAGCCAGCGGTTATCGGCCGCTGTCACGTGTACGTGATTTCGACAGCCAGCGGTTATCAGCCGCTGTCACGTAAATGTGACTTCGCACTAGCATTCTTAGACCAGCATTATATAAATATTCCGAGATCGTAGATTCGACGTTTGTATATTAATCCTTTTTAACTGTTTTTGAGATACTGCTTTCCAATTGTTACGAGTTTATTGGCGTTTTTTAATTCTCAAATTATTGCTTTTGTGAACTTTCCGTATTTCAGTACGCGAGAGATGCCGGCGGTAGTAGCGCGACTTTGAGTAAAATGAGCGGCCGTCAAAGTGTTAAGAAAACAATTCTTGAAACAAGTTATAGAACAACCCAATCGATCCTTATCGTTCTTCTACCCAACCGGTACAGAACACGGATACAAAATGAACAGTTATCTTCCGTTTTTAAAAAGTTTCCGTTCGAACTTGCATGTTCCGTTTAAAAATGTATCCGTTCCCGCAGAATTTTTAAGGAAAGAATTGTAACCCCCAGGAACATATTTGAAAGTGTTCGCATTGAACAGATACTTTAGAATCCGTGTAATAAAAGTTCCATGGAAACAGGTTATTTCAGAACATTTATCAACTGTATTAATTATTTAATATTATTGTAATACTGTTCATTAAGTAGTATTCAATATTGGTTACAATGATTGAGAACTTTTCTTACATTGATGAAGAGTCTGTTCCTGTTACAGAAACAATGTTATCTTTATATTTCACGAGTTCTATTCCAACTACAACTTCGATTTTCGAGAACCTTTGTTTATCTGTTCTCATCGGAACTTATAATGCGAGAACATTCTTCAAAAAAGTACCACCTTGATTAAGTTCTTATAGAACCTTTTTGAAAATGCCATAACTGTTTCGATTCCCGCGAATAACTAATAGCTAAAAACAAAGCGGTACAAAGAGGTACAAAAACGGCTATATTTCGGAAAAAAGGTCACATGGTTATATGAACATTTTTCTTACTTTAGAGTACCGGATCCACCCCTGCAGTTCTGCTCATATGTTCTGAAACACCCTGTATACCTCAGAACTTATATAGCTCAGTTTTCACCACTTTTTTTTCATGATTTTCCGAATTAAATTGAACGTATCGTTCGGATAGTAGTGCGATCGGATAACAGAACGTTCGGATTACAGTATAAGTACTGCGTTAATCGAAACCGTGTTGTATAAGTACCGCGTTAATCGAAACCGTATTATACAAGTACCGCGTTAATCGAAACCGTGTTGTATAAGTACCGCGTTAATCGAAACCGTGTTGTATATGTACCGCGTTAATCGAAACCGTGTTGTACAAGTACCGCGTTAATCGAAACCGTGTTGTATATGTACCGCGTTAATCGAAACCGTATTGTATAGGTACCGCGTTAATCGAAACCGTGTTAATCGAAACCGTATTGTATAGGTACCGCGTTAATCGAAACCGTGTTGTATATGTACCGCATTAATCGAAACCGTATTGTATAAGTACCGCGTTAATCGAACCCGTGTTGTATAAGTACCGCGTTAATCGAAACCGTGTTGTACAAGTACCGCGTTAAACGAAACCGTGGTGTATAAGTACCGCGTTAATCGAAACCGTATTGTATAAGTACCGCGTTAATCGAAACCGTGTTGTACAAGTACCGCGTTAAACGAAACCGTGTTGTATAAGTACCGCGTTAATCGATACCGTATTGTATAGGTACCGCGTTAATCGGACCCGCGACCTCAAATCGAATTACAGTATAAGTACTGCGTTAATCGAAACCGTGTTGCATAACTACCGCGTTAATACGAGAACATTCTTCAATAAAGTACCACCTTGATTAAGTTCCAATAGAACCTTTTTGAAAGTTGCTTTCCATTTCGAAAATTGCTCCCAGGTTTTATGTCCTCAAATCTGAATTACCGACGTGGAGTTAGCAGCGTGATACCACGCGGTGTGTATTTACCCGAGGAATGCTACATAACCTCCATAACTGTTACGTGAAAGTAACGGTAGTCGATAAAAAACGAGATCGCACGAACACAGAACGGGAGATGACATATTATGACAGAGTCTCGTTAGCTCCTTTTATACTTTCACTATGCCTCGTACCAGATCTAATGCTTTCTCTAATATCATATCGCTCGATCATATTCATATATATCACACGATGTCGATTTCATACAAATATTTCTCAGTCATTCTCTTCTGTTCTTTTCTTTATTTGTGCCGCTGATTATGAAAGTGGTCTAACGAAGAGAGTTTCTTAATTGTGTCTGAGATTTTCCAACGAAATTTGTACGTTTTATTATCTTTTTACTATCCGAACGATCTCTTACCCAAATGTTCTGTTATTCGAACGTTCTGTTATCAGAAGACTGCAAAATGGTTAATTTTAACACGAGAAGCTTCTTTCAATCAAAAAGCAGAGATGCTCGAAACTTTTGTGCTAGATTGTACGTCGTCTGGATTCTAGAACGAAACAATGAGCGACAGTAGGAAAAGAAAAAAGCTTTGTGTCTATGTGGAATGTCCGATTCAATTATCTGAATGCGACTTTCGATGATAGGATTGGGAGTCGTTAGCGCGTGGAGGTTAGGAAACCACTTCGGTAAAGGCATTTGCGACAGGCTTATTTCTGTTTTCTTCCTACAACGATCCTCTGCTTTTCCAAAGTGAGAGATTTAACATGATTATTCGGAAAAGCGAAGAATATTAATTTAAAACTATCATACGATTCGGAAAACGCATTTCAAAATTCTGCGTCGCATCGAATTCCGTTTTATACGATACCTCGGGATACTTATCCGTAACCCTTTGACTGCTAAAGGCGTATATATACGCCCTAACAAATCCATCAATATATACGAAAAGCGTATATATACGCCCTAATAAATCCATCGATATATACGAAAAGCGTATATATACGCCCTAATAAATCCATCAATATATACGAAAAGCGTATATATACGCCCTAATAAATCCATCAATATATACGAAAAGCGTATATATACGCCCTAACAAATCCATTAATATATACGAAAAGCGTATATATACGCCCTAATAAATCCATCGATATATACGAAAAGCGTATATATACGCCCTAACAAATCCATCAATATATACGAAAAGCGTATATATACGCCCTAACAAATCCATCAATATATACGAAAAGCGTATATATACGCCCTAACAAATCCATCAATATATACGAAAAGCGTATATATACGCCCTAACAAATCCATTTTCAGATAATTCCTACAAAAATCACATACAATACTTAAGTTGCTAAAGATGTAAAGCAACCATTTTAGCATTTATTCATATTTTTCAATTCGATTTAAGATGAATTAAATAATTGGCGTAGTTCGGCAATTAATCTTCGTTCCTCAAGATTTGTTATTTTAGCTAAGTTTAGTAGCAGAATAAGGATTTTGACCAAAATTGAATTACCAATTTGTAGTTCAATATATTTGATCTGCGAAAAGTTGAATTTCAATTGCAAAAGGGTGAACTTGATTTGCAAAGGGGTGAATTTGATTTGCAAAAGGGTGAATGTGATCTCCAAAAGCTTGAATTTGATCTGCAAAAGGGTGAATTTGATTTGCAAAAAGGTGAACTTGATTTGCAAAAGTTGAATTTGATTTGCAAAGGGTTGAATTTGATTTGCAAAAGGTGAATATGATCTGCAAAAGCTTGAATTTGATCTACAAAAGGGTGAATTTGATTTTCAAAAAATTGAATTTGATTTGCAAAAGGTTGAATTTGACTTACAATAAGACGAATTTGATTTGCAAAAATTGAATATGCTCTGAAAAAGCGTGAATTTGATCTGTGAAAGCGTAAATTTGATTTGCAAAAATTTGAATATGATCCACAAAACATTCAATTTCGAGTGCAAAAAGGTATATCTTCTCTGCAAAAGTGTTAGTTCCAATGATCCCCCTGTAAAAAATCACAAACAACGCGCCGTTCAAAATCCGCCTAATTTAAAAAAACCACGGACCAGTAATTTTGAATGCTTCTGTAGTTCCAGTGTCAACCAGATTGACGTTATACGATTTCGTAGACCCCCTAAAAGAAACTATTCTATGGAAGGATAAGTGAATTCGGAAATCCTTGATATTACAAAGATAAGAGTCGGATGCGCATCGGCGGTGGATATAAATATAATACAGGCAATATAAATAAAACGTTAACTTCAGAATGTCGTATATTCTGGGAAAGGAGAGAAATAACGTTGAAAGGAGAAGGTCCAGAATGGACAGGGATTTAGTGTAAGGGTCGCATCAAAGGCGCTACGAAGCGAAGGGTCATTCTCAGGGAAAATGGAAAAGTTAGGATTATCGCGGCGATTTAGGTTTTTATTTTCCGCTTAATAAAATCGTCCGCGATCCTCGGCAAGTCTCGGTATAATTATGTAATGCCGTAAACCTGCCTCGGCGTAGAAAAGTTCCTAGGATAAAATGAGACAAGCCAAGATTAAACTTGAGATACTTTTGGGAGTTGAAACTAGTGCTGGGTGGGGAATTTGTTTCGAGGTTTCAATGCAGTCTCCGTAAAGTGAAGGGACTACATTATGCAGCCACGTCTGCCGGATAAACTCTATCCGTCTACTATTTTCTTAAGATTTATACTTTAATTGAACGGATTTGAATAGCTTCTTTATTATTAACATAATCAACGAAAATGGTTAAATATGTACTAATTACTGTCATTCAGTAATCATTTTGCAGATCATATTCAAATTTTTGCAAATCAAATTCACTCTGTCACAGATCAAATTCACCCTTTTGCAGATCATATTCCAATTTTTGCAAATCAAATTCCCCCTTTTGCTGATCATATTCACCCTTTCACAGATGAAATTCACCATTTTGCAAATCAAATTCACTTTGTTGCAAATCAAATTCACCCTTTTGCAGATCATATTCACCCTTTCACAGATGAAAGTCACCATTTTGCAAATCATAGATAAACTCTATCCGTTTCCTATTTTCTCAAGATTTATACTTTAATTGAACGGATTTGAATTGCTTCTTTATTATTAATATAATCAACGAAAATGGTTAAACATGTACTAATTACTGTCATTCAGTAATCGTTTTGCAGATCATATTCAAATTTTTGCAAATCAAATTCACTATTTTTCAGAGCAAATTCACCCTTTTGCAAATCAAATTCACTCCTTTGCACATCAAATTCACCTTTTTGCACATCAAATTCACCTTGTTGCAAATCAAATTCACCCTTTTGCAGATCATATACACCTTTTTGTACTCGAAATTGAACATTTTGTAGATCATATTCAAATTTTTACAGATCAAATTCACTATTTTTCGGAGCATATTCACCTTTCACAAATTAAATGCATCTTATTGTAAGTCAAATTCACCGTTTTGCAAATCAAATTCACTTTTTTGCACATCAAATTCACTTTGTTGCAAATCAAATTCACCCTTTTGCAGATCATATTCACCCTTTCACAGATCAAATTCACTATTTTTCGGAGCATATTCACCTTTTGCAAATCAAATGCATCTTATTGTAAGTCAAATTCACCGTTTTGCAAATCAAATTCACTTTTTTGCACATCAAATTCACTTTGTTGCAAATCAAATTCACCCTTTTGCAGATCATATTCACCCTTTCACGGATGAAATTCACCATTTTGCAAATCATAGATGAACTCTATCCGTCTCCTATTTTCTTAAGATTTATACTTTAATTGAACGGATTTGAATAGCTTCTTTATTATTAACATAATTAACATAAATGGTTAATCATGTACTAATTACATGTTCTAAAAAACTTTGCAAATGGCCTGCCTATGACACCACGTTGGTGTCACCGGTCGTGAAAGTGTTAAGGGCGATTTTTGGAAAAACGCGTGGCTATAAACGCTTAAAATGTTAGCATCGTAATCCACGCACTGAGACCTACAATTCGAGTTATCGCAAAATAAATTAAATAATAAATTAAATTAAATTTCATTACAACAATTGGACTTAACTTATAAAATCTGTGTACAATAGACAAATTACTTTCGACTGAAGAGGGCAGCAATCGGTTGCCGAAACGTATCGAATCAAATTTAAATAAAGAAGAATTTTTCAACATTGGTCTACTCTACCAGCCGCACCATACAAACCAAGAATACTAACTACTTCAAAGACCAACAAAAAACAACTTTCAAGGTTATCGCACGTTAAAAAACAAGAAATACAAACCTGTGCTCCACTTGTCAGTGTTTTATCAGACTTCAGGAAATCCGTGGATTACGGGAAATCGTAATTCCTTGATCTCCATAGACACGGGAGTCACGGCTACACTGTGTTTATCTAAATTCACTGTTGAAAGTGAGAAAAATGGGAGACCCGGTTTCTGATTGGTGAAGAAAGACAGTGTTACTCGAACGGCTACACTTTGTTTATCTAAATTCGCTGTTGAAAGTGAGAACAATGAGAGTGCCGGTTTCTGATTGGTGAAGAAAGACAGTGTTACTTGAACAGCTACACTTTGTTTATCTAAATTCGCTGTTAAAAGTAAGAAAAATGCGAGACCCGGTTAATTCGCTGTTGAAAGTAAGAAAAATGCGAGACCCGGTTTCTGATTGGTGAAGAACGAGAATCTTAATTGAACGGCTACACTTTGTTTATCCAAATTCGCTGTTAAAAGTAAGAAAAATGCGAGACCCGGTTAATTCGCTGTTGAAAGTAAGAAAAATGCGAGACCCGGTTTCTGATTGGTGAAGAAAGACAATCTTAATTGAACGGCTACACTTTGTTTATCCAAATTCGCTGTTAAAAGTAAGAAAAATGCGAGACCCGGTTAATTCGCTGTTGAAAGTAAGAAAAATGCGAGACCCGGTTTCTCATTGGTGAAGAAAGACAATCTTAATTGAACGGCTACACTTTGTTTATCTAAATTCGCTGTTAAAAGTAAGAAAAATGCGAGACCCGGTTTCTGATTGTTGAAGAAAGACAGTGTTACTTGAACGGCTACACTCTGTTTACCTAAATTCGCTGTTAAAAGTAAGAAAAATGAGAGAGCCGGTTAATTCGCTGTTGAAAGTGAGAAAAATGAGAGAGCCGGTTAATTCGCTGTTAAAAGTAAGAAAAATGCGAGACCCGGTTTCTGATTGGTGAAGAAAGACAGTGTTACTTGAACGGCCACACTTTGTTTATCTAAATTCGCTGTTAAAAGTAAGAAAAATGCGAGACCCGGTTAATTCGCTGTTGAAAGTAAGAAAAATGGGAGACCCGGTTTCTGATTGGTGAAGAAAGACAGTGTTACTTGAACTCTGTTTATCTAAATTCGCTGTTAAAACTAAGAAAAATGCGAGACCCGGTTTCTGATTGGTGAAGAAAGACAGTGTTACTTGAACTCTGTTTATCTAAATTCGCTGTTAAAACTAAGAAAAATGCGAGACCCGGTTTCTGATTGGTGAAGAAAGACAATCTTACTTGAACAGCTACACTTTGTTTATCTAAATTCGCTGTCAAAACTAAGAAAAATGCGAGACCCGGTTTCTAATTGATCAAGAAAGACAGTGTTACTTGAACTCTGTTTATCTAAATTCGCTGTTAAAACTAAGAAAAATGCGAGACCCGGTTTCTGATTGGTGAAGAAAGACAGTGTTACTTGAACAGCTACACTTTGTTTATCTAAATTCGCTGTCAAAACTAAGAAAAATGCGAGACCCGGTTTCTGATTGGTGAAGAAAGACAGTGTTACTTGAACTCTGTTTATCTAAATTCGCTGTTAAAACTAAGAAAAATGCGAGACCCGGTTTCTGATTGGTGAAGAAAGACAGTCTTACTTGAACAGCTACACTTTGTTTATCTAAATTCGCTGTTGAAACTAAGAAAAATGCGAGACCCGGTTTCTAATTGATCAAGAAAGACAGTGTTACTTGAACTCTGTTTATCTAAATTCGCTGTTAAAACTAAGAAAAATGCGAGACCCGGTTTCTAATTGGTGAAGAAAGACAGTGTTACTTGAACAGCTACACTTTGTTTATCTAAATTCGCTGTCAAAACTAAGAAAAATGCGAGACCCGGTTTCTGATTGGTGAAGAAAGACAGTGTTACTTGAACAGCTACACTTTGTTTATCTAAATTCGCTGTCAAAACTAAGAAAAATGCGAGACCCGGTTTCTGATTGGTGAAGAAAGACAATCTTACTTGAACAGCTACACTTTGTTTATCTAAATTCGCTGTTAAAACTAAGAAAAATGCGAGACCCGGTTTCTAATTGGTGAAGAAAGACAGTCTTACTTGAACAGCTACACTTTGTTTATCTAAATTCGCTGTCAAAACTAAGAAAAATGCGAGACCCGGTTTCTGATTGGTGAAGAAAGACAATCTTACTTGAACAGCTACACTTTGTTTATCTAAATTCGCTGTTAAAACTAAGAAAAATGCGAGACCCGGTTTCTGATTGGTGAAGAAAGACAATCTTACTTGAACAGCTACACTTTGTTTATCTAAATTCGCTGTTAAAACTAAGAAAAATGCGAGACCCGGTTTCTAATTGATCAAGAAAGACAGTGTTACTTGAACAGCCCTTGAATGCGCAATGAACGGCAATATCAGAAATCCAAGGCGGGGGAGGGGTTTAGAAAGGGAAATAGTGACACGAGGGATTCGGCATCACAGAATGCGCCTGTTTCCTCGCCGAGGTTCATACAGCGAAGCTGTCGGCCGCAGCCGCAGCCTGCTTCACGCCACTCGTTTCTTGTCCTCCTCCTCTTTCAGTTTCTGAGGCGAGCGTGCCGCGTACGGTTCTCCTCTGACCGATCGCTAACGCGTTTACAAACACTTGGACGATACTTTAACCCTTTAACTGAAGCCAATTTTAATTTTAACAAAAGTTACTGCAATTGTATGCTGCCACTTTCACGTGACATTATCTGCAAGTTGTGAGACGGAATTATGGTTTTAGAAATAGAAAGATTGAGGAATTATTGTGATCCTATTCTTTAATCGGTTCGTGTGTTCGATGTTATTTCGATGTGAGTTTAGGAAACGAAATAAGTGAGATGTGATTAATTTGATTAATATTTGTTGTTCAGTGAAGATGTATAAATAGGTATCAACGTGTGTAATTAATTTGTTATGAATCGTTATGAAATTCATGTTTAGGTGAAGTTATATTCATTGAATGGCATATGCAGATTTTACAGGAAATTAAAAATGTATGACAAACTATTTATTCGAACTTAAACGGTAATAATTCAAGAATGCAGGAATATCCGGCTTTTACTTTTGTATTTTGTGAGAAAGATCGCAAGAGAAAGTCGCAGAAATCGATTTCATTGATTGATTTTAACAGCGAAAATTGAACTATATTTCTTACCGATTTCTTTCGCTGCGTGTATAATTTATTTATTATGATTTACTATGTTTTTTATTATTTATTATGTTTGCAATCTTCACGCTGCGATTGCCAATAGATTCTAAATACAAAGCTTGCTTGAAACTTCCACCAAAGCGTGCCACCCGTTAAATAAATAAACAAATGAATCCACTAAAAGAACTATATTCAACAGTATACAAAACAAGTTGCCAAAGTTTCCGTGAAAATCACTTAACTCCGTGAAAGTTTGCTCAAACAATATTTAATTAAAAGAAATATCAAACGGCACTGATTTAACCAGTTAGCTGTGATTGACGACTATACTCGTCATGGAGAAGTGGCACGATTTTGTGTCATGACGACTATACTCGTCATGCGTCAAAAGTAGTGACCATTGGCTATTTAAATTGTAATTTTGGTGAAAAGTAAAACATATTCTCAAATGTCTACAAATGTTTAGAATATTTTGAGGCCAGGCCGGAATAAAACAAACAAATAAACAATATTAATAATTGGAGATGAACTTATGAAAAGAGGACGCCACAGTTAACGGGTTAAGTAAACACGCACTTGACGTAAACTCTTGGTTAGAAAGGAAATGGAAAAGACGAAAGAATCAGAACAGAGTCCTAGAAGACGGCGAAGACGACGAAGAAGAGAACGCATTGTTGCGGGACACGTTCTTGAAGCCTGAAAGTAGATGACCCGGATAATGGCTGCGTCCTGCGTTGAGTTTGCAGTCAGTGAAAACAAACAAACTCCAGCAACAACCGTGGAATGTTCTTCCAGCAGTCATGCAACTGTTGGAGTCTCCGACGATTGTATTCCCTGCGAAACCTGCATTGTGGAATCGAATTCATTTAGAATACCTCATTCTGATCAGACTTGTTTGTCCAACCATCGAAACAATGATAGTGATATTGATAATGATGAGAACACATCTGCTTCTCCATCTTTGAAGTCAACCAACTACTTCCTGGAAGTTGATGATGCAGCCGCGTTGGCCAGTCAAGGACCAATGGGCTGCGACTGTCCGGGGAATCAGGTGGGATCTTGCATCAGCAACGATGAAGGAAACCGGAAGAACAAAGAGATTAAATGTGGAGATATTAAACGGTTCAATGACAAAGTAAGTACCTGTAAAGACTGTAATAATCAGAACTGTCGGAGCTTCAAAAATAAGACTGATGACAAGGCACATGTTGATCAAATGGAGGATGTTCAAGATACAAAGGGTTCACTTGTGCCGAATAAACCTCGGTCAAACAGCGCGGTACTTTCTAGCAAGGTTGTATACGGAATAATAAATCCTGTGAAACACGTGGAGTCTAAAGAGTTAGGGTCTAACAATAAAAAGAATCGGTCGGAATGGAACACGAGTGATAAATCCAAGACAGCGTCATGCTGTTGCCATGAAAGATCTGATGCATCAGTTACTATCGAAGCACGTGACACTTTAGTCAAAGGATATTCGCAAGCCGATCAAATGTCTGACAGAGAACAACCCTTTAAAATCAGGAATTCGCCA
Organism: Nysson spinosus; assembly: GCA_910591585.2. Taxonomy (NCBI): domain Eukaryota; kingdom Metazoa; phylum Arthropoda; class Insecta; order Hymenoptera; family Crabronidae; genus Nysson; species Nysson spinosus. The sequence continues at coordinate 1,549,551 of OU342855.1, forward strand.
AAAGGATCTCTAGACAACTCGCCATCAAGAAGTGAGCAGACTTGCCCTAGCAAAAGGACGAGATCTCCGATGAATCAGGACTATCATGCGATAGAGTTAACTTCGAACAGTACATCATCCCCTCGTAGAGATAGTCAAACTGCGAAACAAGAGAATCGAAAGAAATGCGAAAAGTGCGGCGAACCGCACTTTTCCTGTGATCGATATTCTTATCTACGAAAGTATTCCGGATTTCTGGACTGTGACGTGGGTGTATTCGATGAGAATAATGTGCCGAAAGATATAAGTAGTCGTGGATTGAACAGTAAACTGGAAACCCGAGTTCCGCCATTGCTTTATCGAAGCAGATCACTGCCAAGACTATCCGTGCATGATAGTGGCGTGGCTTGCAGTGGCAATGAACCAACAGCTGGTGCTGGTCACCCGCATCATTCCCGGCAGTTTGTTGCTGATTTAAAACAATTGCTTACTTTGAAACAACATTATTATCCGGAGGGAGGCTGGGGCTGGATTGTGATCTTTGTGGGTGTCCTGGTGCAGGTTTTGTCGCATGGCCTACAAGGAAGTGCTGGTGTCTTTTTGCAGCAGGTAGCCGCAAAGTTTGGTCACCCTGTGCACCTGGAATCAGGTTAGTTCGGTTGGAATTCAAGATTTGCTTATTTTTAACAACTTGCGCTATAAAGACGTGCCACGCACGTCGAGATGCTTTTGTTGCAAAACCGGCTGAGACGTGTATACCACGTCGATAGGCATTTATCAAGGAAACAAACACGACGTGTCCGTCACGTCGGGTAATAATTAGATTGTTCATTATTCGAGATACAGTTCCAGAGTGCACGACATCGCGTAGCGTCATCGATATCTTGGACATATTTCAGAATCGATACGGTATGTTGTACGGATTTTTGTACAAGAAAATTCTTGTAGTTTGCGATACATCTTGTTATAACGCTAACGCGGTGCGGCGGCAATGTAACGCATTACCGCATGTTATATTGTAGAGCGCGGCACGCCTACTGAAAGTTAAATCGTAGCGCAAGTTGTTAATGCAAGTTTGATGAAAATCATTAAATGACTTCGGTTAGAGTCGATATTTATGGAATAATATTCGTATGAAGTTATGCAAATATTTTCTGCGTGTACACTGTACAGTCAGAGACAAAATTGAGTGGACACCAAAGTCTTATAGGAAGAATAGTTACAATGTGGTTGTCCCTCTTATTGAATTTTCGAGTTTTTCGTATAAAACGAATTGTATAATTGTATCAATTTCGAAATTGGGGGCACATTACACCTACAAATTAAATGATGCTTGTTTCCAAAACAAGTTTGCTCGACAGTCGAGAACATTCAAATTGTTATGCAAAGTTTTGTGAACAATTATTTGACTTGTGTTTAATTACTGCTTGTAATTCATAGATCAACAGTTTCTATGATATTTATATGTTTAACATGTTCACGCCGGCGTGTACCATCCGGGGTACACACGAGGTTGTCCCAGCGGGCGGTGTGTACCACCGGTGGTTCACACGGAGCTACTCAGATAGCTCAACCCAATATAAAAGTCTTGGAATTCCTGTTCGAAAACGAATAAAAAGTGAAATAATTCCGAAAGCACTATTCTGTTATTCACATCGATGACAAAATGTGCAATAATTTCTTTTCGATGTTAATTTATTTAAATATTATGTCGCTTTAAATAAACACATCAAAACAAACATTTACAAATTGTTTTAACAATTTTAAAAAACATGCGCTGAAAGAATAACACGAGTGAACTCGTTGAACCAAAATAGTTCAATTCATTTTTCTTTAAATAAACGCGTCAAAATAAACACACATTCTTTTTACGATTTTAAGGCGACTCACAGTCGCCGCTCAGTTTATTGCCGCAATTTGATTGGCGACTGAGAGGCGACATAAACATTTACTCCAGTTGTCGGTGATTTAACGTCGAATAACAAAATAGAGGAAATCTTAATGTCGCCTCTCAGTCGCCACCCTACCGCAATAAACTGAGTGGCGACTGAGAGGCGACATAAAGATTTACTCCAGCTGTCGGTGATTTAACGTCTAATAACAAAATGGAGGAAATCTTAATGTCGCCTCTGAGTCGCCACCCTAACGCAATAAACTGAGTGGCGACTGAGAGGCGACATGAACATTTACTCCAGCTGTCGGTGATTTACCGTCGAATAACAAAATAGAGGAAATCTTAATGTCGCCTCTCAGTCGCCACCCTACCGCAATAAACTGAGTGGCGACTGAGAGGCGACATAAACATTTACTCCAGCTGTCGGTGATTTAAGGTCTAATAACAAAATAGAGGAAATCTTAATGTCGCCTCTCAGTCGCCACCCTACCGAAATAAACTGAGTGGCGACTGAGAGGCGACATAAACATTTACTCCAGCTGTCGGTGATTTACCGTCTAATAACAAACTGGAGGAAATCTTAACGTCGCCTCTCAGTCGCCACCCTACCGAAATAAACTGAGTGGCGACTGAGAGGCGACATAAACATTTACTCCAGCTGTCGGTGATTTACCGTCTAATAACAAAATGGAGGAAATCTTAATGTCGCCTGTCAGTCGCCACCCTACCGCAATAAACTGAGTGGCGACTGAGAGTCACCAACGAGTGCAAAAGGTTAAATTAACATAAGTAAGCTAGTTGAATCAAAATATTAAATAACGAAAATAGTTCCCGCGGATTTTTTAATTAAAATTCAGATACTTCTTACATTCTGGAATGCAACTTTACTTGACGAAGCAGTCACCATTTATTTCTACAACTCTTTTCCAACGTTCTACAAGCTGATGCATTCCTTTCTTCTCAAAATCTGCTGTTTTACTCGCAAAGAATGAATTGATCGCTGATTTGATTTTGGCATCATTTTTCAAACTGCTATTCGCAAGGAAGTTTGACATTGATAACAAAAAGTGGTAATCAGAAGGAGACAGATCAGGACTGTAAGGAGGATGAGGTAAAACTTGCCATCCGCCATCTTTATTCTCTGGCGAGTCGTAGATGCAATATGAGTCTGTGCATTGTCATGTACACCTAATTCTCTTTTTACACGACAGATACGTTCCCAAAAAATTCGTGTAAAAAGAGAATTAGGTGTAAACAATATTAAAAAATTCTTGTTAGAGTTCACTTAATTTATTTCGTGCTTACACATTTTCATTCATTAAATATATTATAAAAAATAAATTATACTTTCTCGCTCTATTTGCTCTATGAGATTTAAGTAAAATTCCTAGAATATTAAAAATCGTGTTAAAACAAAACAATTCGTGTAAAAGAGACATTTTTTTTTCTTTTTAACTCGTGTTAAATCAAATTCGTGTAAAAAGAGAATTAGGTGTATTATAATTCATTCTTTGCGAGTAAAGCACCAGATTTTCACAAAAAAGGAATGCATAAGCTTGTAGAACGTTGGGAAAGAGTTTTGGAAATAAATGCTGACTGCTTCGTCAAATAAAATTACTTTCCAGAATGTCCCGAGTATTGGAATTTTCGATTGTATTTTCGAGTATCGATTGTGACCAACAAATAAACGTGGAAAGTAGAGTATAGTGGAAGCATATCGGTGGATGTATTACAGTGCCATTGCAATAGCTGCGAGTACACGCGGCAATCCACGAGATACAATGTATGTTTCTATGTATCTACATTGTATCGGCTGGTTCTTGAATTTGATCAGCCCGCGTGTTTGCGTAACGAACCAATCAATAGAATGACGCGGGTTCCCAAGTACTTGAATCGATATTTTACTCGGTTTTATCGGGTTTTTATACAGATACTTTCCGCGGATTGAAACCTGCGATTAGAGGCTGTTCGTAATACGAATAAAGTTGAAAGAACTTGATAATTGACTGTTGAGAATAATCGATCACTTTAGGCGTGAATATATCAATTTAAGAAGCTGCGAGGTACGGCACAGAGTTTGCACTCCGAATTCACCCGTTTGCAGATCAAATTCATCATTTTGTAATTCAATTTCACACTTTTGCAAATCAAATTCACCTTCTTGCAAATCAAATTCATCGTTTTGCAGATCAAATTCATCGTTTTGCCGATGAAATTCAACCTTTTGCATATCAAATGCAACCTTTTGCAGATCAAATGCAACCTTTTGCAGATCAAATTCAACCCTTTGCAAATCAAATTCACACTTTTGCAGATCAAATTCACCCTTTTGCAAATCAAATTCACCCTTTTGCAACTGAAATTCACCCTTTTGCAGATCAAATTCAACCTTTTGCAAATCAAATTCACCTTCTTGCAAATCAAATTCATCGTTTTGCAGATCAAATTCACCCTTTTGCAAATCAAATTCACCCTTTTGCAACTGAAATTCACCCTTTTGCAAATCAAATTCACCCTTTTGCAACTGAAATTCACCCTTTTGCAGATCAAATTCAACCTTTTGCAAATCAAATTCACCTTCTTGCAAATCAAATTCATCGTTTTGCAGATCAAATTCATCGTTTTGCCGATGAAATTCAACCTTTTGCATATCAAATGCAACCTTTTGCAGATCAAATTCAACCCTTTGTAAAACAAATTCACACTTTTGCAAATCAAATTCACCCTTTTGCAAATCAAATTCACCTTTTTGCAACTGAAATTCACCCTTTTGCAGATCAAATTCAACCTTTTGCAAATCAAATTCAACCCTTTGCAAATCAAATTTACACTTTTGCAAATCAAATTCACCCTTTTGCAAATCAAATTCACCCTTTTGCAACTGAAATTCACCCTTTTGCAGATCAGATTCAACCTTTTGCAAATCAAATTCACCTTTTTGCGGATCAAATTTTAGGTTTTGCAGATCACATTCACCCCTTTGCAACTCAAATTCACCCTTTTGCAAATCAATTCACCCTCTTGTAAATCAAATTCACCCTTTTGCAACTGTAATTCTCCGTTTTGCCGATCACATTCACCTCTTCGCAACTCAAATTCACAATGTCGCAGCAGAAATTCACCCTTTTGCAAATCAAGTATTTCTACAAATTTGCTTTCTTTAACCTTCGTAATAAGCATCAAATCCAATGTAAATTGATTGTTCAGAAATTCCGCATTTTATTGCGCGTAACGATGAACATAGAATACTTATTTAATAGTATACATAGCTTAATCTATAACGGGTACTGAAATGATGACAAAGTCAAAGGTCAGAGTAAAATGAAACTGTGTCGATGCGTCGCGGTATCTTTCTCTTTGTGTACAGTAAACTCAAATTGGAGGAATTCTATTTTTTACTAAATGTGTAGTCTCCAGACTGGCCTCAGTCACATCGACATTTAACTTACCTGGAATTCTTACAACTTACGGGAAAGCGTAATCCCTGAAAATATATGATTCGAGGTGAATTTGATTTGCGAAGTGGTGAATGTGATCTGCAAAAGGGTGAATTTGCAGTGCGAACCCCGTCGAACTTGTATGCCTAGCACAAAATATCACTGCTAGTATTTTTCACACTAAAACAACAGGTTTTACGGTGGACATTGGACGTGTGATTAAAGCGTGTCAGCTGCCGCTGAGTTTGCTTTAAATATCGGTAAAATCATGGTCCATCTTTTACATTGCGAATTACGCTACTTTGTCCGCGCGGCAGTTCTCCGGTTTATGTACGATACATTGGTGCGCATATATCGCGATTTGGCGAATAGCCAAATTACAGGAATATCGTGCGGTCCTCTTACATTTGCCGCTAATAAACAGGATATGAATTATGCTGATTCTATACGGTGCACAATTCTTCCTTAATTCCTCCTAACAATAATTTCAATCTATGGGAATGAACAAATGTAAAATTAATTAGATTATCTTGTACACTACCGGATAAAAGTTTGGGATCACTTGCTCTGTCTTCATTTTAACGTTTACTTTAAACGTTAATAAAAGAAAACTGATTAGTTTTTATTTTAAAGTCATTGACAAAAAGTGCCACAAAAATGTTTACAACCAAATCAAGTGAAATAAGCACGGAAATTATGTTGCATAATAATGTCAACAGAGGACAATGAAATATACACTAATTTGGTGCTCGCATCTTCATTGTCACCCTTTGCGGACGACCGACGTATATATGCGTTCAGCGTGGACGATCAACGTCGCGGATAAACTGAAATATGCGTTCGATAAAAACAATCGACGAAGACGAACCACTCATTTGTGGATTGATTCAAAGTTTAATTCGCGTTTTCGATACAAGCAAAATATTCAAACTTTCTTGACAAATCCACGAAATTATTACGGTTCCTCAGAGCGCTGGTCTTCGAATCGTTGCGTCCTCAAAGGGTTAAATGATACGGCGAGATATTGTAATGGATCGCTGTGGATGTCTGAAAGGACCCGATAATGTAAACTTGTATTCTCGTGATGCTTTTCTGAATTAGTCATCTTTTTCTCGGGTTTTGCGGCAGGTTATATAGGATCAGGAAGGGTGGGAGAGTTTAAGGAGTGAGTGAGATAGAAAGAGAGAGAAACAGCGAGTGAGAGAGAGTAAAAGGGTCGAGGGTTCAGGATATGACCTGTGGACTGTGGCTTAGGATTACGATGGGATGAAACTGTGTTTTGGAATTTGGGGAAAGTGTCTGGCCAACTCTGATCCTGAAAAATATTTGCTTCCGACTGAGCCTTAACACTTTAACGGCCGCTGTCACGTATACGTGATTTCGCCAGCCAGCGGTTATCGGCCGCTGTCACGTATACGTGATTTTACCAGCCAGCGGTTACCGGCCGCTGTCACGTATACGTGATTTTACCAGCCAGCGGTTATCGGCCGCTGTCACGTATACGTGATTTCGCCAGCCAGCGGTTATCGGCCGCTGTCACGTGTACGTGATCTCATCAGCCAGCGGTTATCGGCCGCTGTCACGTATACGTGATTTTACCAGCCAGCGGTTATCGGCCGCTGTCACGTATACGTGATTTCGCCAGCCAGCGGTTATCGGCCGCTGTCACGTAAGCGTGATTTCAAAAGTCAGCGGGAATCGGCCGGTATCACGTAGATGTGACTTCGCAGTTTCAATGCATGTCAACTGTTTTTGCGTTTCTCCCTTCCAATTTTGACGAGCATTGTTAGCGTTTGGAATTCTCAAAAAAATTGGTTTTATAAATCTTCCGAATCTCAGTACGCGAAAGATGCCGGCGGTAGCCGCGAGTACTCGAGTTAAATGTGCGGCCATCAAAGTGTTAAGATTGATCAGAGGATGGGTACGTTAGAATATATTCCAAAACGATCTGAAACAGTAGATACATACTTAACACTAGAACTATGGAAGCCGTCAAAATGACGGGTTCGCGGAATCTAATAAGAACGTTCAAATTGATAAGATTTCATTTCCTGAGATTCCTTGCCACTCACGTTGCATAATAAACGTAATTAAATCAATTATTTTGTATTTCCATCCATCCTTACTTTTTAAGAACTTATAAATCAATGTATAAACACGGCTGAATATTTTGTCCATAGTTCTACTTTTCACATTGTAAATTGATTTATAAGGATTAGTTTAGAACTCGTGCATTTTCGGAAAGATGTGTATCAGTTATTGATGTCTTTATAAGGATCTAAAGAAACATGGTTTCCTACATATCCAGTATAACAATCCTTCGAAGATATTTGCAGTTTCGTGGAAATGGGCCGTGATCCTTTTGCGTCTCCGACGGCTTCACGTGTCCCAGATATCTCTCGAAACGGAAGTATGCGTTCTTCCAGTCTAACACGAGGGTCTAAATCGAATCATAAAAGATAGAAGTTAGAGTTATCACGTACATAACACGAAGTATAACATCAACTTCGTTCACGTCTAATAGATAAGATAACAAAGGAAGAACCCTAGGGATAATTCAAACTTCTAATAAGAATCACGAACTCTCTGTTTGCCGTGGAAGCAAACAAGAGTTCCTCTCGAAACCATAAAAAGTGAACTCTTTGGCAAGCCGCTAGAAGAGTTTCCGAATAATCCGTCAGAGACGACGAGTTGTGCTCTCGATTTGACGTGATCGTCTCTTGGGAGAGAATTCTTGGTCTGACTTTGTGAAATGATTCTGGTTGGATGAATTTACTGGCTGCTATCGAAGTGCTGACGTCATTCAGGCGAACCTAGGTTAGACCGTTGATCCCATTCTCATTCGAGTTTATGCGCGAGAAAGTGCTCTTCACACGCACCGCGAAATGTACGTACAAGCAGGTGCACGTGTGAGATTCTCCTATTCGCCACTCGCTGATCTGGATGGGCCTTTAAAAACCAGGGCCCAAAACTACCGAGCATATACTCACTTATGCTTATACATTTACTTATACAGAGCGACAGACGTTTTTCAGTACAAACGTCGTGAGCAGAAAAATAAGAAAAACAAATGTTAAATGAAAATCGACCGAGAAGGATTTATTACAAAATTATAACGTAAATTGTAAAACTGTTATTAAGATTATAAGACTGTTATGAGAAACATTATTCGTATAGAAACTATTAAAACTGTTATTATAAAAATCTTGGGGTATTAAAATCGTACTCTTTTAAATATCGACGTAGAATAATACAGAATGTTGTCACGAAAACATATCTCCCGCAGGGAAAGTGTTAATATGCCTTAGGTAGGTGCTCGCCTAGGATGACCATATGTTTCATATCATACGTGACAATCCAGGATGTGAAAGTACCATCACTTTTTAGAATGAATGCGATACATCGAAATATATGGAGTACTTATGTATGATGTTTAGCTGTTATGTAATGACGCATTCTTGTTTATGGGTCATAGTAGAAGACAGGTGGTGTTGGTCCAGGTTAGTGTTAGCGAACCATTTTTACTTTACTCGAGTAGTATTACGTACCGGAAAAAGTTCGTACGGATTTGGAAATCAAAATTCGAATACTGTGGACAATTTGGAAAGTGATTTTCCTCGCAATCCTAGTTACTGAATTAATTCGGAACTATGATGATTGAAAGTGCAAAGTGATGATTCTACACCAGCTGAGAAGTCACGTGTGATTTATTAACACACACTCTGCCTCTCACAGAAGTTACTTTGAAACCTGATCTCTTGTTGTACTACACTTCGTTGGGAAATGTGAACGTTTTCTGCTCTATAATTAAGTGGAAATGATTGAATATCTGGATTCCGTTAACACTAGAACTGGTAAATGGGTGAAATTGACTTGTTCACCAGTTTTAGTTCAATTATTTATCCGAATGTACTACGGCGCATTGTTTGAGATTTGATATACTTTTATTGTATTAGGTTGTTGAAGAAGTTCGGGCGTTTTTGGGGAATGTTAAGAATTCTGTTTTCTTTTGGAAATATTTAATAGGAATTTATCTACGTTCTCCAGTATTATATAACAATTATTTAAAAGTATATAACAAAAGCTATCGAATGACGTGTGATACATAACTGATAGGCAGTGGTTACGAGATACATATGTATTATATACATAACGTAAATATTATAATTGAATCCGTTAATTAAGTGAAATCGTCCAGCCATAATTTATATATTAATAAATGTGTAAGCATAACTGGGTATATGTTCGGTAGTTCTAGTAAAATAAATAAATATGGATAAATACATGCATTCCCCGTATAACACTGTAGATATGTTTCGAAGGAATTACGTGTTATGCGAATCCGTGTCTTAAGAAACAAATGACTAGTACGAAAAATTGGGTTCCAAAAATAAACAAAAGTATAATATTTTCTTTTCATAACTACAAGAAATATGTTTATTAAAATAATCAATAATTAAGCAAAACTATGACGCATTGACAAACGGAGAATGCATCTAAGCTTCCCCAATTCTGGAATGCTATTAGAGCGAATCCGTGTTGTATGGAGTACATCTGTAATATCTTTTTCTATGAAATTCATTGCAAAAATCTCTAAAAATATGTACATATAACTTGCTTTGCCCAATTCTCGAATCGTGTTACAGCGAATCCGTGTTGTACGGGGGATACCTGTAATATTTTGTGCATGAAATTCATTGCGAAAATCACTAAGAACATGTACATATCACTTGTCTTGCTCAATTCTCGAATCGTGTTAGAGCGAATCCGTGTTGTACGGGGGACACCTGTAACATGTTTTGGTATGAAATTCATTACGAAAGTCTCTAATAATATGTACATATCACTTGTCTTTCCCAATTCTCGAATCCGTGTTATACGGGGGACACCTGTAATATTGTTTATCATGAAATTCATTACGAAAATCACTAAGAATATGTACATATCACTTGTCTTGCTCAATTCTCGAATCGTGTTAGAGCGAATCCGTGTTGTACGAGGGACAGCTGTAATATTTTGTTGCCTGAAATTCATTGCGAAAATCTCGAAGAACATGTACATATCACTTGTCTTGCTCAATTCTCAAATCGTGTTAGAGCGAATCCGTGTTGTAGGAGTACCGTGTTGTATGGAGTACATCTGTAATATTTTGTTGCATGAAATTCATTGCGAAAATCTCTAAGAACATGTACATATCACTTGTCTTGCTCAATTCTCGAATCGTGTTAGAGCGAATCCGTGTTGTACGAGGGACAGCTGTAATATTTTGTTGCCTGAAATTCATTGCGAAAATCTCGAAGAACATGTACATATCACTTGTCTTGCTCAATTCTCGAATCGTGTTAGAGCGAATCCGTGTTGTAGGAGTACCGTGTTGTATGGAGTACATCTGTAATATTTTGTTGCATGAAATTCATTGCGAAAATCTCTAAGAACATGTACATATCACTTGTCTTGCTCAATTCTCGAATCGTGTTAGAGCGAATCCGTGTTGTACGAGGGACACCTGTAATATTGTTTATCATGAAATTCATTGTGAAAATTTCGAAGAATATTTACATATCACTTGTTTATTAAAATGTTTTAAATAAGCACAGTTCAACGAAGTTCTTGTTAAAATTCACCGCTGTACGAATACTTTTTACCCCGACTGTACATGCTGTATATGAATAACTTTAAAACTAGTTATATCTTCGTGTAGACTGAGAATTTCATTTTTTTGCATCGTATTCAAATTGATTCGGTGAATTATCGTTCCATCGTGCACTTGTATCAAGAAGCTCTTTCACTTTCGAGTCATGACATACATATATTCACCTACGCATAACAGCGGTGATGTAAACTGATTGAACCAGAGCAAAAACGAATTTATCTTTTCTAGCCGTCAGTTGTAACGAGTTTCGATTTACAGAGAAATTCCGAAGAAACAAGATAAATCGAGTAAATTCCGATAAATCAGAATGCAGCCGCGACGCTAACGAAGCTGTCGCATTCTCGATTACACTCTGGAATATTGGTTGCTTCAAATCTTGCTTCGACCGGCTTATCTTTTTATTTTATGATACTTTAACACTAGAATAACTAATCTAACCCAGGGAATCAAAATGACTTGTCTGTTATTTTGAGTTAAATTCGTATATTCCACGGCGAATTATTTGAGATTGCATATACTTTTGTTTTATATACATAACGCGGATTTTTGAATCCATTAATTAACGTAAATTCTCTAGCCATAATTTATATAAAAATTCATTTGTAAGCATAAGCGAGTATATGTTTCGTAATTCTAGTGCTGAATAAATCTCTAGCATTTAAAAATATTAACAATTTTGAAAGATTATGTTTTGCTATAACGGTATTTTGACTAAAGAAATATGATAAAAATCGATATAAAAATACGACGAAAATGATAGTTACTTAACACAATAATCTGAAAGTAAAAAAATTATTAATATTTTAGAATTCTAAATGGGAATGCAGTTACTATTTTTAAAAATTATGTTTTGCCGTAACTGTATTTCGACTGAAAAAAATGATAAAAATTATGATTACCTAACATAATCATCTGAAAGTTGGTACGCATTAGTTATTTTAGGCAATAAATGAGTTATCTATACTAAGCATAATAAAATCTGTACTTTTCAATGATGTTATGCACATCTTCCTTGTATTGGCACCTGGGTGTAATAAGATTTTGTTACCTTCAAAATCGGTCGGATCCGTTTATTGCTATCGGTCGGTTTTTAGTTTCCCCGCAAGAAATGACTTTACTACAAGAAGGTTGGCGAACTATGCAGCAAGAAACATTACGCTAACTTGTTGGGGTATGTCGGAAATATGTAAAATAGCAATAATGAACAACGGGGGATACTTCGACGAATCGCGTATTAAGCGAAATGTATAATTAATATAGAATCAAATATACGAAATTGATACAACTCTTCTTTCTTATAATATCAACATACATCAACCTACAAAATTCATGCTTTTGCAGATCAAATTCAACATTTTGCAGATCAAATTCAACCTTTTGCAAATCAAATTCAACCTTTTGCAAATCAAATTCACCATTTTGCAGATCAAATTCATCCTTTTGCAGATCAAATCCAACCTTTTGCAAATCAAATTCACCTTCTTGCAAATCAAATTCACCCTTTTGCAGATCAAATTCATCCTTTTGCAAATCAAATTCAACCTTTTGCAGATCAAATTCAATCTTTTTGCAAATCAAATTCAACCTTTTGCAAATCAAATTCACCTTCTTGCAAATCAAGTTCACCATTTTGCAAATCAAATTCACCCTTTTGTAGATCAAATTCAAACTTTTGCAAATCAAATTCAAACTTTTGCAGATCAAATTCAACCTTCTTGCAAATCAAATTCAATCTTTTGCAAATCAAATTCAACCTTTTGCAAATCAAATTCACCATTTTGCAGATCAAATTCATCCTTTTGCAGATCAAATCCAACCTTTTGCAAATCAAATTCACCTTCTTGCAAATCAAATTCACCCTTTTGCAGATCAAATTCATCCTTTTGCAAATCAAATTCAACCTTTTGCAGATCAAATTCAATCTTTTTGCAAATCAAATTCAACCTTTTGCAAATCAAATTCACCTTCTTGCAAATCAAGTTCACCATTTTGCAAATCAAATTCACCCTTTTGTAGATCAAATTCAAACTTTTGCAAATCAAATTCAACCTTTTGCAAATCAAATTCAACCTTTTGCAAATCAAATTCACCATTTTGCAGATCAAATTCATCCTTTTGCAGATCAAATCCAACCTTTTGCAAATCAAATTCACCTTCTTGCAAATCAAATTCACCCTTTTGCAGATCAAATTCATCCTTTTGCAAATCAAATTCAACCTTTTGCAGATCAAATTTAATCTTTTTGCAAATCAAATTCAACCTTTTGCAAATCAAATTCACCTTCTTGCAAATCAAGTTCACAATTTTGCAAATGAAATTCACCCTTTTGTAGATCAAATTCAAACTTTTGCAAATCAAATTCAAACTTTTGCAGATCAAATTCAACCTTCTTGCAAATCAAATTCAACCTTTTGCAAATCAAATTCACCTTCCTGCAAATCAAGTTCACCTTTTTGCAAATCAAATTTAAACTTTCACGGATGAAGTGCACCTTTTTGCAAATCAAGCTTTTCTACAAATTTGTTTTTTTAAGTTATTTGTTTGATCAAAACGAATTCCAATATGATATAAATTAAGATGAAATACTTATTTAACGTAAACAATATTTATTAATTGTAAATACGTGGGATTAACATAAAATACTTATTTAACACCATAATTTCAATAAAAAAGCTATTGTAATAAAAATAAACTCCAATATGACATAAAATTAACATCAAATACTTATTTAACACCAAACATATTAACAATTTATAAATATATTTACAACTTGTAAATACATTTTTTATAAATATATTTACAACTTGTAAATACATTTTTTATAAATATATTTACAAGTTATAAATATGCTTGGCATTAAATAAGTATTTTATGTTAATTTTATGTCATATTGGAGTTTATTTTTATTGCAGTAACTTAAGAAAACAAATTTGTGGGGAAGCTTGATTTGCAAAAGGGTGAATATGATCTGCGAAAGGGTTAATTTCGAGTGCAAAATGGTGAATATAATATGCAAAAGGGTTAATTTAGAGTACAAACCCTGCATAATTCTGTTTATGCTATACAAAAGAGCCGTACGACTACTTTGGAAACCACCTGTACACGGAATATACATAAACAGGTTAATTTATAGTGCAATAAGGTAAATATGATCTGCAAAAGGGTTAATTTCGAGTACAAAACCTGTCTAAATCTGTTTCTGCCGTACAATAGAGCCGTACGACTACCTTTGAAACCACCTGTACACAGAATATACGTAAACAGGTTAATTTATAGTGCAATAAGGTAAATATGATCTGCAAAAGGGTTAATTTCGAGTACAAAACCTGTCTAAATCTGTTTCTGCCGTACAATAGAGCCGTACCACTACTTTTGAAACCACCTGTACACAGAATATACGTAAACAGGTTAATTCATAGTGCAATATGGTAAATATGATCTGCAAAAGGGTTAATTTCGAGTAGAAAACCTGTCTAATTCTGTTTCCGCCATACCATAGAGCCGTAAGAATACTTTTGAAACAACCTATACACAGGACACACGTAAGCAGGTGCGTTCGCCTTCGGTGGGCCAGATTCTATTCTACCCCGTGTATCGAGTTTAAATTCCAAGCGCAATAAGAATCTGAAATCGCGAAGTCAATCAATTACCGGTTCACGGGAACCTATCTGTCTTCGATCTTTCGTTTTTCGCCTCTTTTAAATTTCAGATATGCTATCCCTGTCGCAATATATTACCAGATCTCCAATCTTATATATTCACCCTGAAACTGGCATCAGCAAACCTCCGATTTACAAGTATTCGCAAAAAAAGGCCGACACAGCCGGATCAAAATTCCAATAGGTTATGTTCTATCACCCCACGAACACAAAGTCGTCCCTTTTTCGCGCGTTTCTTCCGAATCGCAGTGTCTGTCGTCTGGTCAGAAGATTCCTTCCGATAACAAACGTGAAATATGTGTCGGGCCGTCGTTCGTTCAACGTAAAACATGCAAAACGCAACGCGTACGTAGTCCTGGAGATGAGTGAGTACAAGAGACTGGAAGATGAGAAGGGCGTGATAAAAATTCGGAGCCTTTTGAAACTTTACTCGATCTCCCGCGGCGAGATACGTACCACGCATTCACCGCTATACCCTTTGGGACTTTTTCTAATAATATTTGCGTTTCGTAAGACGAAAAGGACTCGAGTGATTCTATCATCGCGCGGAAACCGCACGAAAAACTTTTTCTTCAGGAGTTATCGTAATAGTACAGATAAAAAAGGAGGTTACATTTTTTGGGAAGAAGAAGAAACCCGAGTAAGAGGATTGTGGTATCAAGTTCAATAGACTTAAAGGTAACCCTCCCACAGCACGGTATCCTACAACACGGTTTCATTCTAACATGTTTAGACATTTGCAAAAAATCTCGGGTAACACGGCTATTTACAACACGGTTTCGCTCTAATACGTTCAGAAATTTGTGGAAAACCTCGTATAACACGGCCACTTACAACACGGTTTCGCTCTAACACGATCAGTAATTTGTCGAACACTTCGTATAACACGGCCACTTACAACACGGTTTCGATCT
The DNA here is from genome assembly GCA_910591585.2 of Nysson spinosus. Classification (NCBI taxonomy): domain Eukaryota; kingdom Metazoa; phylum Arthropoda; class Insecta; order Hymenoptera; family Crabronidae; genus Nysson; species Nysson spinosus. Next base: position 1,565,087 of record OU342855.1, read on the forward strand.
AACACGATCAGAAATTTGTGGAAAACCTCGTATAACACGGCCACTTATAACACGGTTTCGCTCTAACACGATCAGAAATTTGCGGAAAACCTCGTATAACACGGCCCCTTACAACACGGTTTCACTCTAACACGATCAGAAATTTGTGGAAAACCTCGTATAAGACAGTAATTGTAGTATTTAACGTATGTATGCACGGGTAACCCTCCTACAGCACGGTAACCTATAACACGGTTTCACTCTGAAACGTTTAGACATTTGCGGAAAATCTCGTGTAGCACGGCCACTTACAACACGGTTTCACTCTAACACGATCAGCAATTTAGGGAAACCCTCGTATAACACTGTAATTCTACTATTCAGCGTATGTATGTACAGGTAACCCTGCTATAACACGAAAGATAGCTTCCAAGAAAATGCCTTGCTGTGCGAAACCGTGTTATATGAGTCCCAGAAGAAGTACAAAATGGGGGGGCGGGTAGGTTCCGAAAGAACCCTTGTTAAAAAGAAATATTGTTTTAAATCCATACAAGCAACTTCATTTTTATTAAAAATATTAACATTCAAAATATTAACGCCCATCATTTCAACTTTGATCAGCTTTGAAAAACAATATAACCAAAACTATCTAATAAATGACACTCAAAAATAATATAACATACCTAATATTAGAGTTTTTAACAATCTTTCAAAATTGTATACCAAAAAACAGCTAGAGTGACAAAAAACAGTTAGAATTCACTGAAGACCATCGATTACAATAACACAATGAAGCATCGGACAACTCTTTATTCTGCAAGAGGTCGAAATTAGTTTTGGTTGGAGGTATTTTCACGCTCGAAATCAATGTGCCATTTTATCCCCATTACTCTGAATTCAAAACGACACGGTTCCATGTATGGTACACCGCGTCGTAACTGTCAACTATAAATATCTATCGATAACGTTGTAAACGAGCGTCGGGACGCTGGAATTTTTATGCCGACTCAATTTATTAGGGATAATTCTCATCAAAGTTTCTCATCCATGTTGTACTCACAGTGACGGTCCCCCGAATTTTTTTCTTCTTTTTTATTTCTTATGCTGTTGTAATTGGGATTATGTTTAGTAAAAAATCGTAAATTATAAAAAATAAATTTTTTTTATTCATTCGCATCAGGATTACGAGCACAACGTAAGATTTTCTTCGTTTGCGTCGAATGTCAGCAATAAAAATAATCAAAAATGAAATTTTTGGTCAAATAAACTTATGAATTTACACACGTCTTTCTTCTTAAAATCTCTATGATAGACTGACTGGAAACCTTCCGAGCCCAGAAGAAGCAGGCACACGTACATTGTATGTTTATTCGACAAACATGTAGTGGTAGATAAGACGATGACACACACAACTTCGACATTGGATTGAATCGCTCGGGTCATTTTTGACTCCGGCACAGTATTGGGAGGGTTAAGTCACAAATTGCTGGTCGTAAAGTAATGAAAGATACGGGCTACGCAAAAATACAAGACGCCGTCTGCACGTAGGCGAGCGAAAGATGAAGAACCGCGTCCTGTTCTTGCAGAACTGTCAACAAAAACCCAATTTAGTTTATTACAGACGCCGACATAAATATCCTGAGAAACATACTGCTTGGCGGTAAAGTACGAAGCAAATATATTGCAAGATAAATGCGATCGGTGCACTTCAAGGATCGAAATGAACAGTTATCTTTCGTTCTCAACAAGTTTCTGCTCGAAGTTGTATGTTTCGTTTAGAAATATACCCGTTTTTGGAGAATTTTTATGGAAAGAATCAGGAAGATATTCGAAAAGTGTTCGCATTGAACAGATACTTTAAAATCTGTAATCAAAATTCCATGGAAACAGGTTATGTCATCCATTAGTTTTTCCAACGAGATTTTGAAGAGATGTAGCATAAACAGAACTAATTCTATAGCGTACAATGTTTAGGTGCGATGGCACTCGTGGTTTACGAAAAAAGGGTTAAAATTAGACGCCATTTCTATATATTTATGCATCTTGCGCCGTACAACGTGAAGTTAATGGAATTCAAATCCGCGTGTTGTAAGCCAGGAGTGTTACGGGTAACGCTAGGTATCCTACAACACGGATTTCGGCGCGGCGTTCGTGTTAAATGTACACTATTTTTAAAAATGAAGATGCATCACTTTCTATATCTGCTACTTTGACAAACATAAGACTGATGGATTTGGAAAACGCAGTTTCCCAATTAGTTTGAGGGATATAAATCATTCTATTTATACTTTCCAGAACCCAGTAAAAATTAGCTTTCTCAAATAACTCCGGGATATACACTACCGGCCATAAGTTTGTGATTTGACTTTAAGTTTACTTAAAGACGTTTACTTCAAACGTTAGAATGAACATTAAAAGTAAATAGAATATAAAACCTTCGTCCACTGTATAAGATATTTAATAAATTGCTTAACCCTTTCGCTGCGAACAGCGCCTTAAGGCGGTCAACTATAGACGCTTCTCCTGAGCGAAGAGCGCCTATAGGCGCCGTGCATTTGTTTTGCATTTGTTGCTATTAATAACTGCAAAATAATGGCCATTAATTCGTTTGTCTTCGATTATTAAAGATTATTAAAAATTACTAATATTGTTCTTCTTATTATTATTATTGTTTGGCTATTATTATTGCTATTCAAAATTGCCTCCGCACACCGTTTTAGGAACGATGTTATCGCGCGGACAACCTTCTACTATCGCGCCTGCTGCGGAGAGAGCAATTCTTTTCTGAGCACTAACTTCTGTTTTACTAACAAAAAGATCTGTTGTTATAAATTTATTTATTTAATTAATGTAGTTAGTGCAATGAAAGCATATGGCGAAATAGCGGCGCCGACGGAGTTAGTGCACTGATAGCACTGACGCAATAGCGGCGCCTACGGAGTGCAAAGGGTTAAAGGATACTATTGAGGACTAGGAGTAGTTGAAGGTTTTATAGGATTGCGTTTTCTGTTCCCACGCACCTTTCCCAACAACGCCTTCTTCTGTTGAGCACTTAAGGGCTCAACAGTAATCTATGCATTGAAACCTACAGTTTGAGCTATCACATGTTGAGAATTGCGATATTCAATTCTGGTTCTCCCCTTGCGAGAGATCTCTCCCTAACCTCGCCTTTTCAGATTTGATCTTCTGGCTGCACCAGAAGCTATTAACTTGTAGATGTGCTGCGCACGTCTAGATTGCTTCTTAATATCACCTTCGCCAACTACATCAGGCGCGAGATTCTTCATCTTAAATACGTAATTCAGCCTATTTTCGGGAGGAACTGCTTAGCGTAATTGACAATAAAGATGTTAATATAGCATACCGAAGTATCCGACTATCTTCGCAACCGGCGATAAATATTAGGCGGGAAAGAGAATCAACCTATACCGACGTTGGTTGATCCTAAAGTCTGTAATCGCTATACATATATATCTATCGCTTTTACTATCGTACAAAGCTCTATCTATATCAATCTATAGCTCCTTACGAGCTATACTCCGACTGTTCTATGATCTCTAGTCCATCTCTAGTCGATCTCTAGACAGTCGATCTCTAGACAATCGATCTCTAGACAGTCGATCTCTAGACAGTCGATCTCTAGACAGTCGATCTCTAGACAGTCGATCTCTAGACAGTCGATCTCTAGACAGTCGATCTCTAGACAGTCGATCTCTAGACAGTCGATCTCTAGACAGTCGATCTCTAGACAGTCGATCTCTAGACAGTCGATCTCTAGACAATCGATCTCTAGACAGTCGATCTCTAGACAGTCGATCTCTATACAGTCGATCTCTAGACAGTCGATCTCTAGACAGTCGATCTCTATACAGTCGATCTCTATACAGTCGATCTCTATACAGTCGATCTCTAGTCGATCTCTAGTCGATCTCTATACAGTCGATCTCTATACAGTCGATCTCTAGACAGTCGATCTCTAGACAGTCGATCTCTATACAGTCGATCTCTAGACAGTCGATCTCTAGACAGTCGATCTCTAGACAGTCGATCTCTAGACAGTCGATCTCTAGACAGTCGATCCCTAGACAGTCGATCTCTAGACAGTCGATCTCTAGACAGTCGATCTCTAGACAGTCGATCTCTAGACAGTCGATCTCTAGACAGTCGATCTCTAGACAGTCGATCTCTAGACAGTCGATCTCTATACAGTCGATCTCTAGACAGTCGATCTCTAGACAGTCGATCTCTAGACAGTCGATCTCTAGACAGTCGATCTCTAGACAGTCGATCTCTAGACAGTCGATCTCTATACAGTCGATCTCTATATAGTCGATCTCGATTCGATCTCTAGTCGATCTCTATTCTATATCTATTCTATGCGCGTTATCCCTCGGCGGCTGGGCGACGGACCCTCATCCCCACTCCGAGTCCTTTTGGGGCCTGTCGTCCCGTCGGGGCTATGCCTCCCCCGCCATTTCCCATTTCGTGGGATCTTCGTCTTACACTATTTGAGATAATAATTCAATTAAATATATGTATTTGAGAAATTGCATGCAATGTGGTGAATAATAGGGATCTTAACCTTTTGCACTCGCGAGGCGAGCGAGAATTGTCATTCGCTTTATCGCGGGAGTTCCAGAGGCGACCGAGAGGCGCCACTCGGTTTATCACGGTTGATTTAAAGTCCAATAGCAAAAACTAATTGGTGTTAATCCTGACGTCGCTTCTCAGTCGCCATTCAAGTTGCAGTAAAGCTGCATTATATACTGAGCTGCGACTGAGAGTCGCCCCACGAGTTGTAAACCGTGTAAATCGAAAAAATATGCATAATTTAATCAGTTATTTAATTAAATTAATTTACTTCAACGTAAAATAAAAATAAGGTACAAATGGAAAACAAAAGTATCAGTCCATTAATGAAGTAATAAATATATAAAGCTATATGTCATTCATTTTGTAGAAAGAAGAAACTGTAAATGCGAAATCGTGTAAAAAAAGTACCGTGTAAATCGAGGGATAGATGTAATGTCATTGCCATCTTATTGTTTAGTAAAAGAAATAGTTTAGTTCATATTACATTGTATCGATAAATATTATTTCATTTATGTGCATTTAAATATAATTTCGGATTTATAGACAATTTTAGTTAATTGCGTATAAGATACATTTGACGAATAGCCTGACAGGAAAATCTATGGGGTTCGTAACGGATGTTGTGTTTGAGAAAATGTAATTGGTGGCCTGCAAGTCGTTAAGCTTGCCGAAATTTTGAAGGATTTACGAATGTTCCTTTTATACCCAAATAAAATCTGAGGAAATGGTCGAGTTGACCGCCACCTTTTTTTACGAGTTCTACGATAAACGTTTATTTCGCGATACACCGAAACCCTCGTGGCTGTAATGCGTTTTCCGATTACAATAATGGAATGATGTATTTTAAGGATGCCATTAAGTCGGCTAAATAAACAGCTCCGCGGCTGAGAAGATTTAGATTAGGCTTTAGCTCCACTTTATCAAATAGACGAAAGTGAACGTATAATTGAAACGTTATGCAAATGGATTTTAGAACTAACAAACGCGTTTACCTTAAAAATGCTGTACCTCATGCAATTTTAAATTTGTTTAATTCTTTAAAAACCAATTTGCACATTCTTGAATACAGTAGATATTTCGGAAAGTAAATAAACGATTGTTAGAATAAATTCTCATTTATAACGGAAGTATTTTGCGAGTGCAAAGGGTTAAAATATGCTTTTGCAATTTTTTACAACTCACCCTTCTAAAAATGACTTCCACTTGCGCTAAATTCAGTTACTGCTGTACGACGGACGATAAAGAAATTTTAGTATCCACAAAGCCACAAAAGTGGGCTTTGGGTATTTGTTTGAACAAAAAGTCCCTGCGTTTTTATTCTACGACATTCCACTGCATTGTTTCTGCGAAATCTGATTTATTTAATTAATTATATAGCTTCCATTAGACTCTATTACTCTCTCCCATCGTTCTACGAGCTCCTCAATACAATCTTGACACACTTTTCTTGATTTAAACGAAAACATTCTTGCAGGATATCGTCGACTTTCTCTTAGGTCCGGAATTTTGTCCCATTCCCATAATTTTACAACGATGTAAACAAATGATAATCAGATGGTGCCAAATCAGGGGAATATGAGAGTTGCTCCCTCCATTATTTCCCAGTTTACTTCCATCATTTTGTTTTGAGTCATAAGACTCACATGCGCTCGCGCATTATCCTGATGGAAGATGACACCTTTTCTATTAACGAGATACTAATCTCGTCAAGCATTCGTTCACTCTTTGCAATAGCTGACAATAAACTTCCGAATGAATTGTTTGATTTGGTTTGCAAAAGTTCGTAATAAATGATTCCCTTCATATTCCACCATACAGAAGCGTCCCATCAGAAACGCACGAACTTTCCTTTCAACCCGATATCAAAATGTTGACGGACCCTGCTCTGATGGAACGGTCGGAATCGTTACATTCTTCTTTCAACCGACATCATGTTTGTTAGGAAGGGTATAGGTACTACCGTGGAAGCGAGGGTGCCTGAATAGACTTCCCCTGAATGCCGTAGTTAAGAAGATAGTAACAAGATTGTAATTAATGTGATGGGTATACACAATATACAAGATGGGGTAATTTTGCGGGATCCCTTCTCTGCTGCAAGCCTCGAAATATGTGACATTCGTTCTACCCATTTCATCAGCCACTAATATTTGAAATAAAAGCATTTGGAATTGCGTGTACGGATGTATAGGGTGATCCAAAAGTCACCCGGGAGTTGAAACACTTAACACATTCGCGATATGCTTTTTGCATTAAAACAATTGACTTCACTTTCGCGTGATAAAATTCAATCGCTTTAACTCGCTTTAACGTACACCTTTTCATAATACATTTTATGGTATCGTATTTTTCAAATCTGAAGGAAAAGTGGAAAAGGTTGTATAGAAAGAAGTTACGATTGTTTTTAACTCCTAGGTGACTTTTGGATCACCCTGTAGATTCGTTCTCTTCTGATCATCAGGGATTAGAACTATTTCTGTATGTATCTGAATTACTTATTCCTTTAATCATGTTTCAGGCTATTGATGTTGGTATTAGACTTATCCAAAGTTTAATTATTATTAAACACGGATACATAAATGTCACCCAACCCCTGTGACGTAACATTCTGTATGAAATATTGTCACGCTAGTTTGTCAAACTTTAGTGGCACGGAAATGAAATTGCTCGAATTTCATACAAATTGACCGGAAAGGGAAACAGATATACGGTGTCTACTAATTTCATAGCACGATATGAATTATTATCCGACTAATAACTTTACGAAATTGTTAAAGCATTTGACGTGATTAGATAAATGTTGCTCGGAAAGCATTCATCTCTCTCGAAAGTGTTCACTATACTCAATTCTGTTTTACACGGTAAATGCTTTCCTCAAAAAACTGTGTAAAAATCCGTACAAGAAAGGATACGTGATTTAAATGTGGTGACAATTACTGGTGACTCTCGCACAACACGGTTTCGATGTAACGCGGTACTTATGCAACACGGTTTCGATACATCGCGGTACTTATACAATACGGTTTCGATACAACGCTGTACTTATACAATACGGTTTCGATTAACGCGGTACTTATACAATACGGTTTCGATACAACGCGGTACTTATACAATACGGTTTCGATTAACGCGGTACATATACAACACGGTTTCGATTAACAGGGTACTTATATAATACGGTTTCGATTAATGCGGTACTTATACAACACGGTTTCGTTTAACGCGGTACTTGTACAACACGGTTTCGATTAACGCGGTACTTATACAACACGGGTCCGATTAACAGGGTACTTATATAATACGGTTTCGATTAATGCGGTACTTATACAACACGGTTTCGTTTAACGCGGTACTTGTACAACACGTTTTCGATTAACGCGGTACTTATACAACACGGGTCCGATTAACGCGGTACTTATACAATACGGTTTCGATTAACGCGGTACATATACAACACGGTTTCGATTAACACGGTACTTATACAACACGGTTTCGTTTAACTCGGTACTTGTACAACACGGTTTCGATTATCGCGGTACTTATACAATATGGTTTCGATTAACGCGGTACATATACAACACGGTTTCGATTAACGGGGTACTTGTATAATACGGTTTCGATTAACGCGGTACTTATACAACACGGTTTCGATTAACGCAGTACTTATACTGTAATCCGAACGTTCTGTTATCCGATCGCACTACTATCCGAACGATACGTTCAATTTAATTCGGAAAATCATGAAAAAAAAGTGGTGAAAACTGAGCTATATAAGTTCTGAGGTATACAGGGTGTTTCAGAACATATGAGCAGAACTGCAGGGGTGGATCCGGTACTCTAAAATAAGAAAAAACGTTCATATAACCATGTGACCTTTTTTCGAAATATAGCCGTTTTTGTATCTCTTTGTACCGCTTTGTTTTTAGCTATTAGTTATTCGCGGGAATCGAAAGAGTTATGGCACTTTCAAAAAGGTTCTATTAGAACTTAATCAGGGTGGTCCTTTTTTGAAAAATGTTCTCGCATTATAAGTTCCGATGAGAACAGATAAACAAAGGTTCTTGAAAATCAAAGTTGTAGTTGGAATAGAACTCGTGAAATATAAAGATAACATTTTTTCTATAACAGGAACAGACTCTTCATCAATGTAAGAAAAGTTCTCAATCATTGTAACCAATATTGAATACTACTTAATGAACAGTATTACACCAATATTAAATAATTAATACAGTTGATAAATGTTCTGAAATAACCTTTTATTACACGGATTCTAAAGTATCTGTTCAATGCGAACACTTTTCAAATATGTTCCTGCGGGTTACAATTCTTTCCTTAAAAATTCTGCAGGAACAGATACTTTTTTAAACGAAACATGCAAGTTCGAACCGAAACTTTTTAAAGACGAAAGATAACTGTTCATTTCGATGCCTGACGAGTCTCAAAAACTTTGACCCTTTTGCGCGATATGATAATGCAAACTGGGGAGACTGCTTGGCGTAACTGATTGTGAGCTGGAGAGATAGAACATTTTAGGGCTACTTTGTTAAAATCAGCTGTACAGCACACAAAATTAATCTCCAGAAAACCCGCATTCCCACGTTCACTTTCATTTGCCCAAAAGAACTTTGAAACAGCAAGAATTTCTCGTAAGTTACATTGGAATTGTTGCACGTTTTTCTATTACTAATGGAACTGAGTTACTATAAATGATGTAAATGTGTATGTTATAAATATTAATATCGATATACAGTAGAGCCACCTGTATCGGAACCCCCAATTTTCGAATACCCTAATATCCGAACGTTCTCTTATCCGAACGTTCCGTTATCCGAACATTCGGTTATTCGAATGTTCTGTTATTCGAACTTTCTGTTATCCGAACGTTCTGTTAACCCAACGTTCTGTTATCCGAACGTTTTGTTTTCCGAACGTTCTATTAACCCAACGTTCTGTAATCCGAATGTTTTGTTATCCGATCGTTCTACTATCCGAACGTTCCGTTATCCGAAAGTTCTGTTATCCGACCGTTCCGTTATCCGAACGTTTTGTTTTCCAAACATTCTGTAATCCGAACGTTCTGTTGTCCGATTGCTCTACTATCCGAACGTTCCGTTATCCGAAAGTTCTGTAATACGAAAGTTCTGTAATCCGAACGTTCTGTTATCCGAACGTTCCGTTATCCGAAAGTTCAGTTATCCGGACTTTTCGTTATCCGAAAGTTCTATTATCCGGACTTTCAGTTATCCGAACATTCCGCTATCCGAATAGAAGGTCTCTTAACAACAGATGCCTTCTTCTGTGTTCGGCCCAACGAATTCTGTTCATAATTTAGTCTTCGATGGTTTGAGGCACAAATAAGCATGCAGTATCGTTTTTAACATGCATACACATTTTTGCAAAGTTTGCAGAGTCATTCGAGTTTTATAATTTAAAGCCTTGCAGAATAATTTTTCAAAGCATAAACAGTCACAATATTCATATACATATGTGTGCGGAATGTGTAAAGCATAATGTGCAGGACTGATTTAAAATATTCGTGAAACTGCTCATAAACTTCCGCGTTAAAAGCAGAGTTTGCTGTAAATCATCGTACATGCACCACAGGACATGTCCTCTCTCATGGTTGGAAGGTTGCATCGTTACTCGGTTAAAAATAGAACAGCCGTAAGTCTACAGAAATTTGTGACCGTAACATAAAATTAATTATAACGAATATTTTTCGGAGAATGCACATAATTAACGAGGCAGAGGGTCTTCAAATATAATATATTACGGAATGTCAACTATAATAAATCAGAATGTGATGCAAACATAAATTACAATTACTGGTGACTCCCGCACAACACGATTTCGATGTAACGCGGTACTTGTACAACATGGTTTCGATACAACGCGGTACTTATACAATACGGTTTCGATTAACGCGGCACTTATACAATACGGTTTCAATTAACGCGGTACTTATACAATACGGTTTGGATTAACGCGGTACTTATACAATACGGTTTGGATTAACGCGGTACTTATACAATACGGTTTCGATTAACGCGGTACATATACAACACGGTTTCTATTTACAGGGTACTCGTATAATACGGTTTCGATACAACGCGGTATTTATACAACACGGTTTCGATTAACACGGTACTTGTATAATACGGTTTCGATTAACGCGGTATTAATACAACACGGATTCGTTTAACGCGGTACTTGTATAATACGGTTTCGATTAACGCGGTACTTATACAACACGGATTCGTTTAACGCGGTACTTGTACAACACGGATTCGTTTAACCCGGTACTTGTACAACACGGTTTCGATTAACGCGGTACTTATACAACACGGTTTCGATTAACGCGGTACTTATACAACACGGTTTCGATTAACGCAGTACTTATACTGTAATCCGAACGTTTTGTTATCCGATCGCTCTACTATCCGAACATTCTGTTATCCGAACGTTCTGTTATCCGAACGCTCTGTTATCCGAAAGTTCTGTAATCCGAACGTTCCGTTATCCGACAGTTCTGTAATCCAAATGTTCTGTTATCCGACCGTTCTCTTATCCGAACATTCTGTTATCCGAACGTTCAGTCATCCGAACGTTCTGTCATCCGAACGTTCAGTCATCCGAACGTTCAGTTATCCGAACGTTCTGTTACACGAATAAAATTCGCCAAATAAAATTACTTCCCAAAATAACCGGAGTATTTGAATTTGGATTCAAAAATCCGCAGGAACTTTTTCCGACACCTAATATAACCTCGCTAAGCGTCAATAAAAGGAATACTGATTTTCAATATCAGTATTATATCATGTTGGCAATACTGATTTTCAATATCAGTATTATATCATGTTGGCAATACTTTGCAGGCTCCGCGGGGAACTTCGTGTCCTTCGAAGCATCCCCTCCGTACTTCGTCATGGAATGTATATAACTATCGCCTTCTGTCAAACGCATCGGATCCTCCCTCCATCGAAGACAGAAAAAGTCGAACAAAAAATCTCAGCCTCGGCCTTCTAACTGAAAAGATACCGTTCGCATAAAAACAATCTAGAGATTCGCGCCTGTCATAGCCAGATATCATAAACGTTCTTATCGCTTTCGATGCTCAATCAATTTTTATGTCATCCTACCTGATTTATATGTTCTTATCATTACGGTGCGTCAATTAAAATAACTAACGCAAGTTTCCAATCCTGATGTTGTTGGGATGTTTATTGTCAAGTTTATGCACTAATATCATCGCTTTTATTAAATAATATTGTTACACGTGTATTTTTATAGGATGTATCTCTGTTATTTTTTAAGATCGTTGAAACATATATAAATAACTCGTTTGAAACAATTTTATAGAAAGTAAGCACAGTTGAATATCATTCTTCCAACATTTCGATTCGCGATTTTGTCGTCTGGCATTTAAACGGTTAACCCTTTGGCTACTGGTCTACTGGCGCGATTTTTAGGCGCGACTTTTCAGACTCACCGCGAGAGTTCGGTAAAAGTAAAATGGGGTTAAGTTCCGAAAACTTATTAAAAACAGATATTTGTTTTCCAATCCATACAAGCAACTTCATTTTTATTCAAAATATTAGCAAATCTACTATTTTATTGCTTAAGTTATCAATTAATGCGTAGCTTTTCTGACCGACTACAGTCGTCGTTATATCGAAAGGGTTAATCGACTTGGTGGATTTTGAATTTATGAATTCAATTCTATATTTGGCGATCACATAATCGCATCATATCAGTGTTCTTTTTGGATGTACTTTCATGTCGATTGGAATGTTTTCAATGCGGCAAATCTTTGTTCGCAAATGCCATACAATGGCGGCCAGCTACTTAACCCTTAAAAGATGTATGTTACCTTCACGTGAGATTATAATTTTTACCGTATCGCACGTATCTCACGTGGAATATGACGAAACGAAACAAAAAGAATCTTGCAGTTGTCAAAGCTAAGAAAACTCAGGTTTTCATCAACAAAACAATTGAAAAAACTAAGTAACTCAGGTTTTCATCGACAAAAAACTTGAAAAAACTAAGAAAACTCAGTTTTTCAGCAACAAAACTCTTGAAAAAACTTAGAAAACTCAAGTTGTCATCCACAAAAAACTTGAAAAAACTAGGAAAACTTAGTTTTTCAGCAACAAAACTCTTGAAAAACTAAGAAAACTCAGGTTTTCGTCAACAAAACTCTTGAAAAACTAAGAAAACTCAGGTTTTCGTCCACAAAACTCTTGAAAAACTAAGAAAACTCAGGTTTTCATCGACAAAACTCTTGAAAAACTAAGAAAACTCAGGTTTTCATCCACAACAAAATTGAAAAAACTAAGAAAACTCAGTTTTTCAGCGACAAAACTCTTGAAAAACTAAGAAAACTCAGCTTTTCATCCACAACAAAATTGAAAACACTAAGAAAACTCAGGTTCTCAGCGACAAAACTCTTGAAAAACTAAGAAAACTCTGGTTTTCATCGACAAAACTCTTGAAAAACTAAGAAAACTCAGGTTTCTTCCACAAAAAACTTGAAAAATCTAAGAAAACTCAGTTTTTCAGCGACAAAACTCTTAAAAAAACTAAGAAAACTCAGTTTTTCAGCGACAAAAAACTTGAAAAAGCTAAGAAAACTCAGGTTTTCATCGACAAAACTCTTGAAAAACTAAGAAAACTCAGGTTTTCATCGACAAAAAACTTGAAAAAACTAAGAAAACTCAGGTTTTCGTCAACAAAACTCTTGAAAAACTAAGAAAACTCAGTTTTTCATCGACAAAACTCTTAAAAAAACTAAGAAAACTCTGGTTTTCATCCACAAAACTCTTGAAAAAACTAAGAAAACTCAGTTTTTCAGCAATAAAACTAATTAAAAACTAATGAAAACTCCATTTTTCGACATGGCGATAGTTCAGTAATCATGGTATTGCTAGTGCAACGTTTTTTATAAGAACCAGGTAAAGCGACGACCTAGTAACAAGTCAGGTCTGCAGTGTCGACGTGCGATAAGGGTTAACATGTTCCGTGCCATACCGATTTTCTGTGAATTCCGTTCACGCCGCGTGGGTCGAATCCGCCTCATTCGTAAGTTTTGTTTATGCCACATGTTTTCTAATTTTTATAAAACTGCATAATTTGTTATTTAAGAAAAAGGAGTAATGAGGTGTAAAGGTGTAAGAAATTGTTGTTTTAACAAAGCATCGTCGTAGTTTGAGCAAACGGAAGGAAAGTGTTTGATTGATAGCGAAAACATGAAACAACCTGAACGGAAAGTTCGTCGTTGGACGTATGCGGCTCACGTGGCAGGGAAGGTGTTGACGAACACATCGATCAGGCTCGGTAAGATGAGATTGGCAGAAGACATGTTAAAAATTGTTAAAACCACTTTCAACGCGGTAAAAATCGATATGAATAACTGAATAGTGGTTTCAAAAGTATTTCACTTTTTATTCGTTTTGGAACTGGATTTAAAGAATTTTTATTATCAATAACAATGATATTGTGTATTGAGACGAGCTATCTGATTGGCTGCGTTTGAGCCACCGGTGGTACACGCCGGCCAATGAGGCAAGGTCATTGGTACCAACGTTCATCACAACACTTTACCGACCGAACCGATTTTCTTAAGTTAAAGCATCCGTAAAGCATACAAGCGACTTCGACTAATAAAATAATGGTTATTTTATTACCAATTTGAAAACATTTAATATACAGGGTGCGCCGTCTCAATCTGGTCAATGGAACTATTGAATAACTTTGAGAATTCTCAATAGATTTCAAAAAGTTCTGTTGTTTTATTAAGCTTACTCTTTTACAATTGATCTCAACTAGTTTCCGAAAACAATATCAATTAAATGGCCGCCCTTATTGGTGAGACATAAGTGAGCTCTTTTCTGGCATTTTCCATCACATTGGCCAGCGTCTCGTGCGATATCGCTGCCATTTCAGCTCGAATGTTGTCTTTGAGCTCTTCGATGGTCTTGGCTTGTTGACATAAACTTTACTCTTCAAAAATCCCCACAAAAAAAGTCCGGTGGAGTCGGTGGAGTCAAATCCGGAGATCTTGGTGGCCAGTCAATATCGCGATATTGACGGTCACGATATTACCGACGATATGCACGCTGAGTTAACACCACTGAGCGATTATTTTCAATGTAAAGCGCCACTATTTCGGCGCGTTCTTTCGGTGTATAATGATACATGACTGAAATTGTACTGAACTGAGGTTTCCAAAACGTTTTTGGTGACGCCGATCGGTTGTCAATTGTCAAAGTTATTCAATAGTTCCGTTGACCCGATTGAGACGGCGCACCCTGTAGTTCACACAAGATGTATCAAAATAAAGGTATGCAATAAAACGTAGTATTTGAAGATAAAAATAAAGAGACCTCCAACATCTGTCGAGCAACGACGTACTAAAATATGTGGAGATCTTTCACATCGGTTGGTAAACTGATAGGTTATATTATCAGTGATAATATCGATTTTTATAATTTCATGAAAAACATGTAATTGACGTCATCGAGTATTGAAAGGAGCAAGTTTTAATCCAAGTTTCAATCTTAACACATTGCTGAGCGGCAACTTTTCTGAAAATTTAGTGGAAGTAAAACAATATAAATAAACTTTAATAAATTTTATTTATTATTCAACTCTTAATATTTCTTTTTCGTATGATAAAAAGTATAACAATCACCTACGTGTAATGGTACACCACAAGTTTTGCAAATATATCGGGTTTCGCTCTTATAAGCGAGACACAACTCGAGGTATGCAGACCAAATAGTTACACTACAAGATTTCCAACAGTGCGCCGCGTAAACAATAAAGATGCGGGAAAAAGCTTATCACGTGTTTACTTGTGACCGGTCACCAACGCTTGGCCACGAAAAGACGAGTTAACTCGTGACCGGTCAGCAATGTGTTAATAGAATAAATTAAACGCTGTAGCTAGTACTATTTAAAATCCTTAATTTATCTCATAATTTATATTGATTCAATTTGATCATTGTATTCTGAAGAATGTAGCAAATATTACCAGAAAATATATTCCTGGGTAAAACTTAACCCTTTGCACTCCGTAGGCGCCGCTTTTGCGCTAGTGCTATCAGTGCACTAATTCCGTAGGCGCCGTTATTGCGCCATATGCTTTCATTGCATATTTAACCCTTTACGGTCGGTGTCCGTAATAAACTCGTAACAATTGGCAAGCAGTAACTCAAAAACAGTTAAAAAGGATTAATATACAAACGTCGAATCTACGATCTCGAAATATTTATATAATGCTGGTCTAAGAATGCTAGTGCGAAGTCACATTTACGTGACAGCGGCCGATAACCGCTGGCTGTCGAAATCACGTACACGTGACAGCGGCCGTCAAAGTGTTAACAAAACGAAAAGTTGACAAAACCAATAATTTGAGAATGAAAAAACGCCAATAAACTCGTAACAATTGGAAAGCAGTAACTCAAAAACAGTTAAAAAGGATTAATTTATAAAAACAGGTATTTTTTTTTAGTAAAACAGAAGTTCATTTTTCAGATGCTCCAACGAAAAAATGTCACGGAGTTGCTGCACTCTTGAGTCAAAAAACACTCGGAGTGCAAAGGGTTAAAAATGATTATCAACTGTAGGAACAACAGTAAGTTGCTACGACTTGAATTCTCTTTGTATAAAACAGTCTAACTGGCAAAAATAAAATTGTTCAGGATCCAGTGGTACAATATTTAGCATTATTATTAACTATTTACAAAAAACAATTGCACTAAAATTCTATACTACAAAATTACCGCTGATATGTAGAACATTTACCGATTGTAAACAAAATTGTTTAATCTTAACACTTTCGTGGTTTTACAAGAAGTCTTTAATTATTAACCCTTTGTACTGGAAAGGCGACTCTGAAGCGCCACTCGGTTTATTGCGACAGCATTCAATGGCCAAGCAATTTATTGCGGCAAATCTCAGTCGCCACGATACACTGAGAGGCGACTGAGGATCGCCTCCCGAATGCAAAGGGCTAATTAACTATTTATAAATATTAACTATTTGAAGACCAACAAAAAACAACTTTTAAGATTGTATTTTTAAAAGGAAATTGCGCTCAATTTCGATTTCTTATTATTATTTATTATTTATTGATATATTAACGGGAAAAAGTCCCTGTGTTTAGTACAGATACAAAAACAAAATACAAAAGAATTACAAAATACAAGATTTTAACAAAAGTCTTTTCATTTTGCCACTTTCAATGTTTTCGAGAAGCAGTTTTTAGATATAGATAGCTCTTTGCTAGTTTATTTTATCCAGATGAGATAAGTTTCAGTTTTCGGGGGAAGAACAGAAATCTTCTTTACCGGCTTCAGTAACTTTCCTCTCCAAAGTTGGCAAGCTCGAAAGCTCAAAGCCGTTATGCAACCTGGTGAGTTTTAATACCACCACCGGTAAACTCCGTGTTTTCTTACTTTACCAGTGTTTAAAGAATCGCAATATAAATAACAATTAATAACAAAATAACAATCCAATTATTCGTTTTTAAAATGCAGTCGAGTCTTCTTTTAATTATATATTTTTATTGCGGTTTGAAGTTATGCGGTGAAGCAGTAAACCAAGAAAAATTAAGTAATCCAAGAAATCCAGGCGGTTTTAACAGCAAAACTCACTTTTCATTTATATTCGTTTTTTTATGTTTTTTTGCTGGGAATTAAAAAAGCAGCAAATAATTGCCACACACAAATAAAGCTTTTCTCGATCGAATTTAATATCTTTTTATGCATAAACATAACAAAACAATCAAATGTGTGGAAGTTTCCCCTTTTCTGCTGCTGGTATTTAAAAAAAGTATCCCTAATTCTATCAAAAAAGCTATATCTTTTTTTGTGCGGAATTCTGTCGAACGTTTCCACCGCATAAAAAGGGACTTTACTGTATAATGATTTCATTACATGCGAAAAAATATTGATTAGATTATTATTTATAATAACCACTTTATTGCTCAGGGTATTGAATGCGAACAATGCTTGCTGATAAAAAATTAGTGGTACAAAATTGTTTATCAATACCAGTGTATCATGTTATCATAAACATGTTGACTTTTACGACGTTCACCCTCTATCTTCAAGCACCGCTATAACTTACTTCTTTCGAAGCATACTTTCGTCGATGCGTACATTAACGATAAGTAGAATAACTTTTAGCAAAACATTCTTTTCTTCCCCTCGACATGTTAGGAGCATCGTACTTGTATTCCTTCTCGCGAAACATTCGTTGATCTTAATCTTAACGTTCATCCAGCTCGTGAATTTGCGATCTTATCCTGGTCTTAATCTCGGCCCTTGTATATGTGTACAATGTATTATACAAGCGTTCGAAGCGATCGTGAGCGTCGGAATCTGACGAAAACTCGCAACACGTAACTTGCCATTTTCGTTTCCTTTTTTTGTGTTGAGAAGCGGTTACGTTGCCATGGCAACGTATCCAACAAGATACGTTCACTGATAATATTTTAACACTTTGACGGCCGCTGTCACGTGTACGTGATTTCGACAGCCAGCGGTTATCGGCCGCTGTCACGTAAATGTGACTTCGCACTAGCATTCTGAGACCAGCATTATATAAATATTTCGAGATCGTAGATTCGACGTTTGTATATTAATCCTTTTTAACTGTTTTTGAGTTAATGCTTTCCAATTGTTACGAGTTTATTGGCGTTTTTTAATTCTCAAATTATTGGTTTTGTCAACTTTCCGTTTTGTTAACACTTTGACGGCCGCTGTCACGTGTACGTGATTTCGACAGCCAGCGGTTATCGGCCGCTGTCACGGAAATGTGACTTCGCACTAGCATTCTTAGACCAGCATTATATAAATATTTCGAGATCGTAGATTCGACGTTTGTATATTAATCCTTTTTAACTGTTTTTGAGTTACTGCTTTCCAATTGTTACGAGTTTATTGGCGGTTTTTAATTCTCAAATTATTGGTTTTGTGAACTTTCCGTATTTCAGTACGCGAGAGATGCCGGCGGTAGTAGCGCGACTTTGAGTAAAATGAGCGGCCGTCAAAGTGTTAAGGGCGATTTTTGGAAAAACGCGTGGCTATATACAATCTACGCACTTGTGAGACCTGCAATTTGAGCTATCGCACGTTAAAAAACCAGAAATACAAACCAGGTCCTCCCCTTGTAAGTAAGCAAGTGACTCATGGTATTCCACGAAGTCGCCAACTGTTATCTAATCTACTTTTCTTCGTTCTTCGCGATGTTGTATTTCGATCTTCTTCTAACATTTGCGTTGTATCTGTATCCGACTTATTGGGTTCTCGTTTTCAATTACATATCGGAGAGAATCGATGAAATCGCCGCGTAGCATTTCTGCCATATCGGATGCAACATGTATTCAATTTTGAGGCGAGACACTCAGCTGAATACCACGCAGAATTTTCAAAAAAGGGTTCCGCTGTGGGTTATATTCATAGCTATATTCACCGATATTATTATAGTTTGGATAATTGCAATATTATCGTTCACTGATTTATTGAATGTTCATATATTTATTAGACAAAGGAAAATTGTATTCGGATATCTGGTGTGATATATAAATTTTGAAATGACGCAGGACTACGTCGCCAGTATTCAGTTAACGTACTTAAAATGACGTAGAAATACGTTACCGGCATTCTACTAGAGAATTTGCAATTACAGAGTACTACGTTACCGGTTGCAAAACGAATAGGGTACCTGACAAGTCCCGAATATTTGTATTTATATTATTGTATTCGATTTTTATATATTCATAAGGCTTATGTACTCATGCTACACATTATTTTTACACATTATAAAAAGATGAATTTGATTTGCAATTAGGTGAATTTTACCTATGAATGGGTGAATTTGATTTGCAATTAGATGAATTTGATCTGTGAAAGGATGGATTTGATTTGCAAAAAGGTGAATTTGACCTGCGAATGGGTGAATTTGATTTGCAATTAGATGAATTTGATCTGTGAAAGGATGAATTCGATTTGCAAAAAGGTGAATTTGACATGTGAACGGGTGAATTTGATTTGCAATAAGGTGAATTTGATTTGTAAAAAGGTGAATTTGACCTGTGAATGGGTGAATTCGATTTGCAATTAGGTGAATTTTACCTATGAATGGGTGAATTTGATTTGCAAATAGATGAATTTGATCTGTGAAAGGATGGATTTGATTTGCAAAAAGGTGAATTTGACCTGTGAATGGGTGAATTTGATTTGCAATAAGGTGAATTTTACCGATGAATGGGTGAATTTGATTTGCAATTTGGTGAATTTTACCTATGAATGGGTGAATTTGATTTGCAATTAGATGAATTTGATCTGTGAAAGGATGAATTTGATTTGCAAAAAGATGAATTTGATCTGTGAATGGGTGAATTTGAATTGCAATGAGGTAAATTTGATCTGCGAAAGGGTGAATTTGATTTGCAAAAAGGTGAATTTTACCTATGAATAGGTGAATTTGATTTGCAATAAGGTGAATTTGATCTGTGAAAGGATGAATTTGATTTGCAAAAAGATGAATCTGATCTGTGAATGGATGAATTTGATTTGCAAAAAGATGAATTTGATTTGCAATAAGGTGCATTTGATCTGCGAAAGGGTGAATTTGATTTGCAAAAAGATGAATATGATCTGCACAATGGTGAATTTGAAGTGCAGGAAGGTGAATATGATCTGCAAAAGGGTGAATCTGGAGTGCAAAAGCTGTATACATAAACAGTACAGTTCTTTTTATTTCTCACACAGAAAAGTATACCGTACATTAATAACAGAATAACATCGAAGTAAAATACAGAGATGTTTCTCATAAAATAAAGCCATCAATTATACCGAGCCAAGTGAACATAATCAGGATTAAAATCCCAACTGCGATGAAGAGTAACATTCATAATTTAGCGAGTATAATAAATGACATAAAACGGCGATTACAAGTTGCTCGTTTTCAGCAATTGATGTAACGGTATGCTACTGGAAAACTCCGAAGTAATTGGCTCCCTTTCTATGTCATAGAGAAAGGTAAATTCTTATGTCAAACCTGATCTACAGCGTGGATAATGATGAATGGTAATCTCCGCTTCATTTTGTTGGTGTCGGACGTCTCAAGCTACGGTAGCGAAAGCTTTGAGTGACTCGCGATCTTCTATAAATAGAACAAATTCTTGTAAGATTTTGTAAGAAACCCGTTCGAACTATGAATCGTCGGAAGTCCGATTCAAGATTTTAGATTGTAGGTTTTTTAATGGTAATAACTTAGAAAAATTCAACAGAATAATTTGATTTTGAGTTTATTAGTTTTCATTATTATAACATTGGAATGGAAGTCAAGAATAATTTTTTAATATAAGAATTGCAAGGATGAAAATATTGCTCCTGGATTGTTGTCGATGTTCGAACTTTGAATCGAATTTCTTGATTTCTCAAACGTTTGAACTCTGATATCTTAGTAATTATTAATTTTAGATCCTATTTAGTATAATACTTTTTTATACTGAATTTGATGGGTTACCTGAATTCGGGAAGAAATATTAGCCATCCGATTTAAAAAATTGCAGGTAATCTTCATATCACGATAAAAAATCAAAGTATCAAAAAATCGATTACTGTACTCTGTGTCCTCCAGATAACCATGCAACTTTTGTTTAAAACATTTTTTCAAACAACCAATAACTTGCATTATATAATTTATATTGTATAATTATAGCAGACCATTCGTTTATCATTGCTTTTATCTCCTGATTAAAAAAATACAAATAGTAATACAGTAACCCTCCTACAACACGGTAGATAGGTTCCTAGAATATGCCGTGTTGTGTGGAACCGTGTTATATGAGACCCAGAGCAAGTACAAAAAGGGGGGTTAGGTTCCGAAAACTGATTAAAAACAGATATTTGTTTTTCAATCCATACAAGCAACTTCATTTTTATTAAAAACATTAACATATGTACTATTTTATTGCCACGTATGAAGTGCGGCAATGGATCCAGCCAACAACAACTCAACAAGCTTGCGACGCAACACCAATTGTATCTGATTTTTCTATGTATACATATGTATTGAGTGCCCATAGTGTATCATTTAGATTTCTAAATACACACATACGTTAAATACTAGAATTACTGTGTTATACGAGGGTTTTCGCAAATTTGTGATCGTGTTAGAGCGAAACCGTGTTGTAAGTAGCCGTGTTACACGAGGTTTTCTGCAAATGTCTAAACATGTTAGAATGAAACCGTGTTGTAGGATACCGTGCTATAGGAGGGTTATTGGTGCATACATACGTTAAATACTAGAATTACTGTGTTATACGAGGGTTTCCGCAAATTTCTGATCGTGTTAGAGTGAAACCGTGTTGTAGGAGGGTTACTTGTGCATATATGTGTTAAATACTAGAATTACTGTGTTATACGAGGGTTTCCACAAATGTCTAAACGTGTTAGAGCGAAACCGTGTTGTAGGATACCGTGCTATAGGAGGGTTACTGGTGCATAAATACGTTAAATACTAGAATTACTGTGTTATACGAGGGTTTCCGCAAATTTCTGATCGTGTTAGAGTGAAACCGTGTTGTAGGAGGGTTACTTGTGCATATATGTGTTAAATACTAGAATTACTGTGTTATACGAGGGTTTCCACAAATTTCTGATCGTGTTAGAGCGAAACCGTGTTGTAAGTGGCCGTGTTATACGAGGTTTTCCACAAATTTCTGATCGTGTTAGAGCGAAACCCTGTTGTAAGTGGCCGTGTTATACGAGGTTTTCCACAAATTTCTGATCGTGTTAGAGCGAAACCCTGTTGTAAGTGGCCGTGTTATACGAGGTGTTCCACAAATTTCTGTTCGTGTTAGAGCGAAACCGTGTCGTAGGTGGCCGTGTTATACGAGGTTCTTTCGCAAATGTCTAAACGTGTTAGAGCGAAACCGTGTTGTTGGATGCCGTGCTGTAGTAGGGTTACCTGTATAATTCATTTTGAAATCATTTGGAATATCTTCTGTTTAATGATCAAGAATTACCATCACGGTGAGTGACTTCACTGAAGATCACCGTCGTGAATGAAGTTAAATCACGCCGGTGATCGTAATTCTGTGATCACTGCGATAAATCACTGTTGGTGAGTGCGCGCGCCATCTCTACCGTTATTTAGTAGCGTCTTAACGAATTCAACGTGATTGGTTGGGCGAAGTAGGAACGTGGCCATTACCCGGGGGCCATTTGTCGAAAGAAACGAGAACCTTTGGCCATTTCAGTCTCGATATCTCCTCTTTGGCGTCATACCTGATATCTAGTCTACCAACATAACAATCATATCTCAAAATGCTATAGTAATCTGTTATTGGCTCGAGAATGGCACAGCAGGATTTTATAACATCGATTAAGTCTATTATATTTGACATACAGCTCCGCGACAAGTCATAACAGTGAACATAGTGGAATGTAGATTTTATTATCATAAAACCAGACGTACCAACAGTTATCATTTCATTTCGGTTTCGAAGGTAGTGGTACGTTTAAGAATGGCGAGTTTGATGCTTTGTAAACGGGGATCGAAGAAGGTTCGGGTACATTTTCGTAAACTTTTTGATATGTAAGTTTTTAGTATATTTATTAGTACGAACTTTTTTGTAATTTATTGGAACTTAATCGATATGGGACTTTTTTGAACATTTTTGTTACATTATAAGTCCCGATGAGGAGGGAATTTGATTTGCGATCAGATGAATTTGATCTGTGAATGGGTGAATTTGATTTGCAATTGGGTGAATTTGATTTGCAATTGGGTGAATTTGATTTGCAATTGGGTGAATTTGATTTGCAATTGGGTGAATTTGATTTGCAATTGGGTGAATTTGATTTGCAATAAGGTGAATTTGATTTGTGAAAGGATGAATTTGATTTGCAAAAAGATGAATTTGATTTGCAATAAGGTGAATTTGATTTGCAATTAGGTAAATTTAATCTGTGAAAGGGTGAACTTGATTTGCAATTAGGAGAATTTGATCTGTGAAAGGATGAATTTGATTTGCAAAAAGATGAATTTGATTTGCAAAAAGATGAATTTGATCTGTGAATGGGTGAATTTGATTTGCAAAAAGATGAATTTGATCTGTGAATGAGTGAATTTGATTTACAATTTGGTGAATTTTACCTATGAAAGGATGAATTTGATTTGCAAAGATATGAATTTGATTTGCAATAAGGTGCATTTGATCTGTGAAAGGATGAATTTGATTTGCAAAAAGATGAATTTGATTTGCAATATGGTGAATTTGAAGTGCAGAAAGGTGAATATGATCTGCAAAAGGGTTAATCCGGAGTGCAAAACCCGTATACATAAACAGTGCAGTTCTTTTTATTTCTCACACAGAAAAGTATACCGTACATTAATAACAGAATAACATCGAAGTAAAATACAGAGATGTTTCTCATAAAATAAAGCCATCAATTATACCGAGCCAAGTGAACATAATCAGGATTAAAATCCCAACTGTGATGAAGAGTAACATTCATAATTTAGCGAGTATAATAAATGACATAAAACATCGAATATCATCCACGTTCACCCTGCTGACACTCTAATAACATCCCGATATCATGTATATCACGATGACTCATCGTTTGTCCGAGGGAGAAACCTCTCCGTGCGTCAGCAATTAAACGCAACAGAAGACGTGATCCCATAAAAAATAGAACCGGATATACAGTGTGTCCGCGGTAACACTGGACAAGCGTTTATTTCCTAAAGTATTGCAGATAGACAAGATTCTTTATATGAACATTACACGGTACAAAGGGGGAAAATCTTTTGACGAAGGCGAATTGTTTCTATCTTTATTAGTTAAGAAGATATGAAGGTCAAGTTCGGTTTCCTAAATGGAACTATATATTTGTCTTCCGATCGTTTGACACTGCTTTTCAAGACGCATTCATTAATCCTTTATGTAAGCGAGTTATACGATTAATTGCCGGAGATCGTCGAGCAGAAGAATTTAAAGAAACAGTGTCAGGGAAGTCAATCCAGTGGCGCGTGCAGAATTTATAACAGTCCGTGATTCGACAGCTGCAACATGGATGACGTTAAAAATAGGAACCGTCTCCGACGCCGACGTCGGCGTCGCGTTAACGATACGACGTCGGCTTCTCTGCACGATTCACCACGATATTTATGCACTTTTTCCAACCATCTTAAATCTCCTGGTAACGATTTTAAATCCGTCCGAGAGGTTCGGTAACTCAACCATAACCTAGGTGTTTAGTACTTTCTGCATTTAAATATATTCTTGTCGATAGGTACACTACCGCTCAAAAGTATTCGAACGGCGTCAGAGTCTAACCTCTTTCTTAGCTACGCCTAGACTTTCCGCGACGTTGTATCTTTGCGCGGCAATGTCGACGCAAACTGCGCGAAAAAATTAATGTAAACAGCACTGCGATTTGTGTCTGGTGGTGCTTTCCACTATGAAATTATATTAGAATAGAATTAGAGATGAATAAATCATAATTTCTTTATACATTTTCATGTAAAGAATTTTAAAAAATGCATAATAAGATGACATACGGGAAAGAAACTATAGTGGCGTACAGAAGTTAAGAGGTTAAGTTTGCAGGTTTCGGTTATGAAAAAGGGTTTGCATTCGCAGTTGTTGTTTACGATGATACAATGGCAAATACTAATGTCAGTGATTACTAATTTGTTTATTTTCTTATTATTTTGTGCCTAACTAATCTTGAAATAATTTTGACTGACATTTTTACAGACGTTGTCTGTCATTCTTGATTCAATCTTGATTCTAATCTGTTATTCTTGCTTTTTTATCCAATTTGAGCTACAGAAGTATATTCAAATGTAAGCATGTTTGATCTCCGGACGTATTTATTAACACGATTTATTAACCAATTTTGGAACTTGGTTAAATAAAACGATTAAACGTTAGAACGAAGATTGAAAGTAAATAGAATATAAAACCGTTGTCCATTTGATAATGTTACCATTAATATTAAACTATTTTCTTGCCACGCAGATACATATTGTATTGGCACCTGGGTGTAATAAGATTTTGTTACCTTTAAAATCGTTCGGGTCCGTTTATTGCCATCGGTCGGTTTTTAGTTTCCCCGCAAGAAATGACTTTACTACAAGAAGGTTGGCGAACTATGCAGCAAGAAACATTACGCAAACTTGTTGGGGTATGTCGGAAATATGTAAAATAGCAATAATGAACAACGGGGGATACTTCGACGAATCGCGTATTAAGCGAAATGTGTAATTAATATAGAATCAAATATACGAAATTGATGCAACTCTTCTGTCTTATAATATCAACATACGTCAACCTAAGATATACCTAAAGAAAAGTATCCATTCCATTTATAGACAAGATATTTAATAATTTGCTTAACGATAGTAAGTGATCCCAAACTTGTGGTCGGTAGTGTATGTAAAAATCGAGGTTTTGAGTATAAAAGTGTAACTGTATGTTAATTTATGTAGTAAGTATTTAAGTGCGTATAATGTATTACTTAATTTCGATGGTATTTGAATTTGAGTATCTTGCTAATTGCTTAAAACGTTCCTTTTTGCTGTAATCTGGCATTTCTAACCTCGAATAGAATTCATCTAAACTCCAAAATGTATTGTTGTGTTCAATACACGTTCGCCCTATCAAAAGTTAGTAATGCCGGATTGCAGGTATTGATTTTGCAGTATTTCGGTATTGAATTTTGGCTCGAATAACCGGAATTCGGTGATTTGGTTTCAGCATTTCCGATATTGGCAATTCTATTACAAGAGGACAAATTTCGAAATTATAGGTCACTTATATTCCCAGCATTCCACAATAGTTTCCGTATAAATAATTCTCGATGTGGAAGCACGTATTGCTGGAATGCATTCGCCAAATTTATCTCAACGTGTCAGTAATCTATTACAGCTGTCCCCCGTACAACACGGATTCGCTCTAACACGATTCGAGAATTGAGCGAGACAAGTGATATGTACATATTCTTCGAGATTTTCGCAATGAATTTCATGCAACAAAATATTACAGCTGTCCCTCGTACAACACGGATTCGCGCTACACGATTCGCTCTAACACGATTCGATAATTGAGCAAGACAAGTGATATGTACATATTCTTCGAGATTTTCGCAATGAATTTCATGCAACAAAATATTACAGCTGTCCCTCGTACAACACGGATTCGTGCTAACACGATTCGCTCTAACACGATTCGAGAATTGAGCAAGACAAGTGATATATATGCACATATTCTTCGAGATTTTCGCAATGAATTTCATGCAACAAAATATTACGGGTGTCCCTCGTACAACACGGATTCGCTCTAACACGATTCGAGAATTGAGCAAGACAAGTGATATGTACATATTCTTCGAGATTTTCGCAATGAATTTCATGCAACAAAATATTACAGGTGTCCCTCGTACAACACGGATTCGCTATAACACGATTCGAGAATTGAGCGAGACAAGTGAGATGTACATGTTCCTAGTGATTTTCGTAATGAATTTCATACAAAAAAATGTTACAGGTGTCCCCCGTACAACACGGATTCGCTTTAACACGATTCGAGAATTGGAGAACACCTAGATGCATTCTCGGTTTCTCAATGTGTAATAGTTTTGATTAATTATTGATTACTTTGATAAACATATTTCTTTTAATTACGAAAAGAAAATAGTACATTTTTGTTCATTTTTGGAATCCTATTTTTTGTACTAGCTCTTTGTTCCTTTTAACCCGGAGTTCCATAACACGTCATTCTTTTGGAACCGAACTACCGTGTTATATGGGGGATGCCTGTATTTGCATAATAAATAAATTGTTACTGACACTTTCCGCGGGATTGTTTATATTGTAATTACAATGTATTGCAGTAAAACATGAAAATCATAATAACTTTTGATCCTGTTACCATTGAACGTTTTTTATCCTACTTAACCTTACTAACACGGAGTACAAGTTTGGTCTTCATCTTTTTGGACACCCTGTGTATAGATATTAAAGATATTAAAATTGTAGGATCTTAACTTATTAGAATTCGTCGTACCGAATCGTTTATTTCCTAAAGAATTGCTCATTGATGGTAATCATTTTTAATATGATAAAAACAAGAAATTAACCAGTTAACTGGGGAATTCAGTTTAAAGAATCTCTCATGGGGAGCGTAAGGAGACAGGGAATAACGAGTATACTCGTCAAACGCACTGAAATAGAGTTTTAGATTAACGTGTATACTCGTCAAACGCAGTTAAGTGGTTAACGCTCCATTTGCGATTAGGCTAAATCTATTTCCGACCAGCGTTACGCACTCCACAGTGCATTTAATAAACTACCACCTAACTCACACCGGATAAAGTATTAGTTCCTCGTCATTATTTCCCGAGGAACAAAGATAATAAACAAAACGACTATGCAATCTCAACAATCATTTCCAAAAATTGTTGAAAGTTTCAACGACAAGCTTTCATATCGCCACTTCTTGAACCAATGAATTAGCATCTTCTTTGATCTCTTACCGTAGCCGTCGCAATTTACATAATTCATAAAAGTGCCGGTAAACCATTTAAGTTGCGCGCTTCACCCTGAAGGTTTGCTGCGATCGTATCGGGGCACTTTTATCGAGAGATACTCGATAAAAGGGTTACGCTGAAAACAGTCGATTATCATAACTGCGATATCCTTCGTGCGGCAAAGGCTACTACTGAACATCCATTACCACACCCTCGATCTTTTGATGATAGTCTTTAAGTTGTTTTGCTTTCATCATACAACCTCAAACAGAAAAGAGTTGACGCATATCGCATTAATACTTTCGCGTCGAGGCATTTTCGGCGGAATGTTACGCGCTTAACAGAGCGAATTCGTGGAATTTTGTTGAATAAAGGTATATTGACAAGAAATGTATTTATTTATTTATTTATTGATTTAATGCCGGTAAACTACCTTTGAATACAATAGTATGTTTACAGTAAGACATGCCAGCTCGGTGACTTATATCTTCGACTTATTTTTTCATTTAGAATCACCATTTTTCGGTTGTACCACCAGTTACCGAACACCTTGTATATCTTGTATCTCATTTTCAAGTGTTCCGCGAAAATACCGAGTTGTTGTACAGAATTTTCTACAAAAATATGTAGAAATTACAGAATACAGACGGATAACAGAAAGTTCGGATAACAGAAAGTTCGGATACCAGAAAGATCGGATTATAGAACGTTCGGATAACAGAAAGTTCGGATTACAGAATATTCGGATAACAGAACATTCGGTTAACGGAACGTTCGGTTAACGGAAAGATCGGATAACAGAACGTTCGGATAACGGAAAGTTCGGATTACAGTACGTTCGGATTACAGAACGTTCGGATAGTAGAACGTTCGGATAACAGAAAGTTCGGATAGTAGAACGTTCGGATAACGGAAAGTTCGGATTACAGAACGTTCGGATAGTAGAACGTTCGGATAACAGAAATTTCGGATAGTAGAACGTTCAGATAACAGAAAGTTCGGATAACAGAACGTTCGGATAGTGGAATGTTCGGATAGTTGAACGTTCGGATAACAGAACGTTCGGATAGTAGAATGTGCGGATAACAGAACATTTGGGCAAGAGACTGTTCGGATAATAAAACGTTCGGATAGTAGAGCGTTCGGCCATCACGGTATTCGGAATAAAATATTTATTTACTTAAGAAATATATTATTTCTTTTTAATTATCCTTTTTCAAAGCCTCAGATGAAACAATTGTATTCTATATTTCCGATTTATTTCATTTACCGAATTTTCAGAGTTACCGAACACCTTGTATATCTGGTATCTCATTTTCAAGTGTTCCGCGAAAATACCGAGTTGTTGTACAGAATTTTGTACAAAAATATGTAGAAATTATTAACAACAATTAAAAGAAAGTTCTATGTTGATAATGAAATAATGGAATAGCCACCCCACAATCTCCCGATCTGAATCCCATAAAAAATCCCATAATTATGAAAAAATTGACTAAATCTTTTATTTATTAAACGTCGTTTATTGTACTTGGCAATTATATATTGTTAGTTTAATAAATTTTCAATAAGATTAACCGAAGAATGGCATTCAATTACTGCAGAATATTTAAAAAAATAACGTCAAATATGCCAAAACGCTTAAAACAAGTGATACAACAAAAGGGATATCCAACGAAATATTAACACTGCGTTTATTTGACAAAAGACGTAAAAAATATGAATTTTCGAATACTTTTGTCACGGAATAATTATACATGAATTCGATTAATTTATATTACAATTTAGGTTGGGCAATTAAGTGGGACGTGGGCAGAAAATCGTTGGGAACCACTGGCTTAATGTGTTAAGCTTTTTTCAGGTAGTTGTAAGAATTAAGAAAGTGTCCACTTATGAGCGGCAGTGTAACTGTACAATGTACAACTTGCCTTAGGTTCAGCTTAAGCGGAACTGTTCCTTCATATTATTCCGAATTGCTTTGAATATAGATCGCATTAAGATAAAGGAATAATACACAAATGTTGTCACGCTATGAGACGTAAATTATACTCATGTCGAGAAATAAATAGTGATCCATTATGCAACTTAAAAGACAAAAAAACGACAGGCGCGTAAACATATGGAAAAGAAAACCTTGTTGGAAATTTGTTGTTATATTAGCTATTTGTACAAATTCTCGCCGTTCTTGGATGACACAGTTTGTGTATTATTCCTTCTTTGTAAATAAACAAATGCAGTTAAAAGGCTTGTAGATCGATGGAACAAGGTTATAGAAAATAATGGAGAATATTTTTTGGAGTAAAAACTATTTTGTATCGAATATGTATAATGTATGGAATAATGTTTAATATGAAGAAATAATGGGAGATTCATAGAGTATGTGACAAATAATTATAATATTAATAATATTAGTAATTAAAATATTTTAGAGAACAGGAATGTTGAAAACTATCAGTACAGCTTTTCGTTGGCACTGATTTGATATTATTTTTGTGGCGGAAGATTGGTGACAGTTTAATAGTATTTTCTGTACTGGAAGTAACAAGAAGTGACATACAATTAGTATTTTAAAGTGTACCATACGTGGCAGAATAATAATTTGATTCTTTGCCAAAAGTTTCACAATTTCCGGAATCTTCGAACCAAATTTCTTTTGTTTTATTTCACTAAAATTATTTACGAACAGTTAACACGTTCAGAATTCTTGAAATTACCATGTAATACTGTTGAGTCTCTTTTTATGCGGTACGTACGTTCCACAGAAATTCGGATAAGAGAACGTTCGGATAAAAGAATTTTCGGATAACAGAAAGTTCGGATTACAGAACGTTCGGATAGTTGAGCGTTCGGATAACAGAAAGTTCGGATTACAGAACGTTCGGATAATAGAACGTTCGGATAGTGGAACGTTCGGATAACAGATCGTTCGGATAACAGAACGTTCGAATAACAGATCGTTCGGATAACAGAACGTTCGGATAACAGATCGTTCGGATAACAGAACGTTCGAATAACAGATCGTTCGGATAACAGAACGTTCGGATAACAGATCATTCGGATAACAGAACGTTCGGATAACAGATCGTTCGGATAACAGAACGTTCGGATAACAGAACGTTCGGATAACAGATCGTTCGGATAACAGAACGTTCGTATAATAAAACGTTCGGATAACAGAGCGTTCGGATAGTAGAGCGTTCGAATAACAGAACATTCGGATAGTGGAACGTTCGGATAGTAGAGCGTCGGAATAACAGAACGTTCGGATAACAGAACGGTCGGATAGTAGAGCGTTCGGCCATCAGGGTATTCGGAAAATCGGGGTTCGGATACGGAAAAGGTCTACTGTATTATGAATAAAATATTTATTTACCTAAGAAATATATTATTTATTTTTAATCTTCCTTTTTCATCATTTTAGTGTCAGTGGACTTATAGGATTAATGTAAAAAACATCATTGTTCCCGAAGTATCAATTGTGTAGTTTATAAGGTTTCGCAATAAATACTTATATTCGTATTTTTGGAAATCACGAAATCCGAAGAGGGGTTTTGCATAACATGGTAATATATTTTCAATTATGTATATCATATACAGTCGAGTCTCTTTTTATGCGGTAGATACGTTCCACAGAATTCCCCATAAAAAGCTGTACAAAAAGGATATAGCTTTCTTTGCAGATTTAGGGATAATTTTTTGCGATATCAGAAGCACAAAACTGGTAACTTACTCACATTCGGTTGTTTTTCTATGTTTATTACAAAAAGGTTTTAAATTCGAACGAGAAAAGCTTTATGCATGCGTGGGAATTATTCTCTTCTCTCTTAAGTCCCAGCAGAAAAACATAAAAAGTACGAAAATAAATAGATAAGCGTGTTACGCTGTTAAAACTTTCTAGATTTCTTGAATTACTTAAATCAGTTGCTTTTTTGCTTCATCACATAACTTCGGAACCGTATTAAAAAGAGATTTAACTGGGATTGAAGAGTTCTGTGCGTGTAAGCTCAAGTTCCAGTGACTGTGACTCTAAAGTCAGCCCATTAGTCAGAAATGTAGTCCGTGGACTGTGAAAGACTATTCATACTCCTAATTTAAAAATGATAGCCGTGTCTAAGACAGGTGTGGTATGTCCAGAAAGATTGGCTCGATCTACCGCGGCACCACTGGGAGTACCATTAGAATTGTATGGCTGGAAGCACGTGGTGAGTTCAGAGAACGAGGGGATTGGCTAGTGGTTTCCCCTACGCAAGCTCGATTCGTAGGACGCGGATCTCTTCTGAATTTCCTCGCCGAAACCAGTTCGCATTCGACAGCGCGTCCCACACTACTATGTTGTGAACCTTCCAATCGCTGTATATCTGTCGAAATTCTTTTAAAAAAATCTATTCCTAAATTTACGATACTTCGGAAATCCTTTAAAACTGGTGATTTGATCCGAAACCGTGGATTTTGTGAATATAGTGTATGTGTTTTAATGAAGATCTGCATAGAGTGGTGACACGGGAAGGGTGGAAAGTTGTTCATCACTGTCGCCGTCCGTTTTTAATGTTTCATTATTTAGTTGTTGTGCTGTGCATCATATACAGGCATTCCCCGTATAACACGGTAGTTAGGCTACTAAAGAATAACGTGTTATACTAATCCGGTTGATAAGAAACAAAGGAGTAGTACAATAAATAGGGTTACAAAAATGAACAAAAGTATACCATTTTCTTTTCATAACTAAAAGAAATATGTTTATTAATATAATTAATAATTAGTCAAAAGTATTACACGTGGACAAATGGAGAATTCGTCTTGGTTTCTCCAATTCTGAAATCGTTTAGAGCGAATCCGTGTTGTACGGGGGACACCTGTACAATTTTTTTGTATGAAATTCCTGCTGAAGATCTCTAAGAATATGTACATTTCACTTGTCTTGCCCCAATTCTCGAATCGTGTTAGAGCGAATCCGTGTTGTACGGGGGACACCTGTCATATTTTTTTGTACTAAATTCATTGCGAAGGTCTTTAAGAATATGTACATGTGTCTTGCCAAATTCTCGAATCGTGTTAGAGCGAATCCGTGTTGTACGGGGGACCCCTGTAATATTTTGTTGTATGAAATTCCTGGTGAAGATCTCTAAGAATATACACATATCCCTTCTCTTGCCCAATTCTCGAATCATGTTAGAGCGTATCCGTGTTGTACGGGGGACTTCTGTACATGGTTGTTTAACACTAGAACTATTCAGCTATATTTGTGTATTTATTTCTACATCCTTAAAAAACGCAGAAAATGAAATTTTAAGATTTCTTAAATAATCTACAGCATCTTAAAATCTTAGTGGAGTTTATGATAGCTCCAATATTAATACGGAATAAATGGCAGAGAAAGTTTCTGTTATTATTACACAATTTTTCACATTTTACAATTAAATGTTACTAATTAAGTGGCTAAGTAATATGCGATAATTATGTTACGGAACTCTAAGTATCATATAAGTATCAAGACGTACGATTTCGATATACAATCGATTCTCTTTTTATGCGCCTCTTTTTAATGCGGTTTTGAAGTTATGCGGTGAAACAAAAAAGCAGGAAAAAATAAGTATTCCAAGAAATGTGCCGCTAATTATGAAAGTGGTATAATTCATTTTTCATCTATGCCCCTAAAAATAAATATACAGTCGAGTCTCTTTTTAACGCGGTTTTGAAGTTATGCGGTGAAGCAAAGAAGCAGGAAAAAATAAGTATTCCAAGAAATGTGCCGCTAATTATGAAAGTGGTATAATTCATTTTTCATCTATGCCCCTAAAAATAAATATACAGTCGAGTCTCTTTTTAACGCGGTTTTGAAGTTATGCGGTGAAGCAAAGAAGCAGGAAAAAATAAGTATTCCAAGAAATGTGCCGCTAATTATGAAAGTGGTATAATTCATTTTTCATCTGTGCCCCTAAAAATAAATATACAGTCGAGTCTCTTTTTAACGCGGTTTTGAAGTTATGCGGTGAAGCAAAAAAGCAGGAAAAAATAAGTATTCCAAGAAATGTAGAAAATCTTAACAGCGTAACGCGTTTATCCATTTATTTTCGTTCTTTTTATGTTTCTCTGTTGAGAATTAAGAGAGAAGAGAATAATTCCCACGCACAAATAAAGCTTTTCTCGTTCGAATCCAAATTCTGTTTCTTCTTTTTTGATGCTGATATCTCAAAAAAATTATCCCTAATTTTACCAAGAAAGGTACTTATATCTTTTTTTATGCGGGATTCTGTGGAACGTATCTATCGCATAAAAAGGGACTCGTCTGTATTATGTTTTTGATCCAGCAACGAAGCATCTGAATCAAATTTTATTTAAACATAGTTGCATCACACTATATACAAAATGCTAAACAAAACTATACGCTAAACAAAATGACAAACAACGAAATATAATTACTCATTTTCCATATAGAACAAATATTCTCGAAACCAAAATTCAACTATAAATATCCTTAACCACTTAACGTTCGTTTTTTTGGGCAAACATTTTGGGAAAGTGACTCCCAGTTAGTTTAAGACAGTTCTTAGCCTTTTTCATCCGCGGATCGCCGAACGACGTAGTATTTTTTTGCGCACCGATAAGATAAAAAATGAAAGAAATCATTGCGCAAAATAAATCATACAATAATAAATAAACTTGTACACTGAACAAGAACAATATGAAAAAAATACTTAAATATCCATTCTTTATAATAACAAAAGTAAACAGGTTTATATTTTGAAGCGTTCGGGACAAAATATTTGTAAACTTAGTATTACTATTTCAACATTTTGAAAATGTGATTTTACTATTTTTTTGGGGGACCGGCGGTTGGAAAAGACTGGTTTAAAGGGTCCTGGTAGTTTTAGTCGTCCAGGTTTTTTGGAAGAACTATATTTTCCAGTAAAAATATTTGTATTGCTTGATAATGGCGATGAACGTGGCGTACACTTCTTTGAATATTTTTACACGTTAAACGGTACGTCGGGGACAGATGAGGACTGACGGGGACCGATATGGACCGATGGGGACCGCTGGGGATCGACGCTGAACTTTTTTTGGTGATATGTTCTCGGGGTACCGACAATATCCAAATTAGAAAATAATACTCTATAATTCATGTAGTATTAAAAAATATATTTGCACTTTTCTAATAAATTTTATTAAAACTTTTTAAACAAATATGAGATTTACCTTTGCATGCATTACAAAAAGTTAGGACATTCTTCGTACAATTCCTAGCTATTTCTGTTCCAAATATTCTTGCATTGGTTTCATAACAATTTTAATAAAATCCATTAGAATTGTTTAAATATATTTTGTTAATACTACATGAATTATAAAGTATTATTTTTTAAATTTGATACTGTCGGCACTCGAGCACATTTTCGTCCGAGGTATAATATAATGCATCCAGTGCAGAACCGGAAATAATTTAATTTTTCAAACTCCTGCCAGCAATTAAACCGTTTATTTTCTCTAAACTTTGCCAGAAAACCGAATATAGACGAGCACTTTTTTGCGGATGCACCATAATAGTAAATTTGCCGAAAAATCGCCGGGAATTAAATGCAAAATATAGTTGGACAGGAATATCACTTTAACCCCGTAAAACGTTTCAATATCACGGACCGTTTGTTTCTGGAAATTATACAAACCTTGAAATTGCCCGGTTGGCCGCGCTAAAAGCACACCTTCCTCTTCCTTCCTTCCTTCCTTCCTTCCTTCCGTCCCATATTCTTCCTCTGTTTCCTTCTCTCTTATCCTACCACGATGAATCTGTGTTTACCTGGATCTTCCTTTTTTAAACGCACCCTCTTCACGCTCTTCTTTCCTGTTGTTTGCCTAGCTTTTACCATAATACCAAGAGAACATGAGCTTTTAGATTTCCGTAGCAAAAAAGTTCGTAATGAAAGGGGTACCGTGAGATGTCTCTTACATGACTGTACAAGGGGAGGGGGAAAAGGCGCGGAACGGGCTGCGCGGAGCGGGCTGCGCGGATAGAAATTAAGCGACAACGTGATTCTTTATTTTTGCCAATTACTACCCTCCCAGTCGAGATACAAAGTTGAAACTTGGCATAGATTGTTTTTTCTTGTTAAGCTATCGAATGACCCATCGCAAGTCGAATTTGGTTTTGGGCCACTTTTGACCCCCTTTATTTGGCTATACTCTTTACGCGGATGTCGGAAATATTGGAATTGCAGAAATATATAGTTCGAGTGTCTTTTTGTGCGGTGCATAAATTCCAAAGATTTTTTTTTTGCTTGTTTGCTTCGCCGCACAACTTCGAAACCACATTAAAAAGAGATTCGACTGTGTATTTAGTTATAAGGGAATAGATAAAAAGTTGCTTGGACCACTTTTATAATTAGCGGCACATTTCTTGGATTACTTATTTTTTCCTGCTTTTTTGTTTCACCGCATAACTTCAAAACCGCGTTAAAAAGAGACTCGACTGTATATTTATTTTTAGGGGCATAGATGAAAAGTGAATTATACCACTTTCATAATTAGCGGCACATTTCTTGGAATACTTATTTTTTCCTGCTTTTTTGTTTCACCGCATAACTTCAAAACCGCGTTAAAAAGAGACTCGACTGTATATTTATTTTTAGGGGCATAGATGAAAAGTGAATTATACCACTTTCATAATTAGCGGCACATTTCTTGGAATACTTATTTTTTCCTGCTTTTTTGTTTCACCGCATAACTTCAAAACCGCGTTAAAAAGAGACTCGACTGTATATTTATTTTTAGCGGCACAGATGAAAAGTGAATTATACCACTTTCATAATTAGCAGCACATTCCTTGGATTACTTTTTTTTTGCTTATTTGTTTCACCGTTCAACTTC
Organism: Nysson spinosus; assembly: GCA_910591585.2. Lineage (NCBI taxonomy): Eukaryota > Metazoa > Arthropoda > Insecta > Hymenoptera > Crabronidae > Nysson > Nysson spinosus. The sequence goes on from OU342855.1 coordinate 1,602,073, forward strand.
AAAACCGCATTAAAAAGGGCGCATAAAAAGAGACTTGACGCAGAGGACTATCGTTTTATAAAAGCAAATCTTAATTATGAAAACAGTAATATCATCTTCATAATTATAATTCGACTTAACATGCACGCATTTTTTATATAAAAAGTAAAAATCTTATCGTAACGTGTTTTATCATACAATGAAAAACGTCTTATAATATGATGACAAGCATAACGTCCTAAAGGAAATAATTATTACAACGATATTTAATATTTTTTTTATAAATTCTCGCCGTTTTATGAAATCAAACGAACTTTATTTTTTATCAAAAATAGTTTTAATTCCAACAAAATTCTCCATTATTTTCTTTAACCTTATTCCGTCGATCTACAAGCTTTTTAACTGCATTTGTTTTTTTTCAAAGCACATACTTTATAATAATATAAAATATAAATATTATGGAATATTATTACTTCGATTTGATTAGCTGATACATTTGCAAGAACAAGTCGAAAGTCTCAAAACCACGGGTACCAATGTGTTATAAATGAAACCGTGTTGAAACACGCAAATAACTCTTTTAGGGTGATTAATGGAGGCTGGTTATTTTTGTACGTAATCGCGAAGTCGATCAGTCCCTTCTTACAGACGCGAGATTATCATCTTTTCTTCGGGCTCGTTATTATTAAATAATACATTCTCAAACCATTTTTCAGTATTAACACTAGAATTACCAAAGCAGTCAAAATGGCTGGTCCACGATTTTTCCTAAAAATATTTTAGTATGCAACGTCGTATTGTTTTCGATTTTATATATCTTTATTTTATGGGCATAAAACACATAATTAATTCCATTAATCAACTTACATCCTCCAGCAATAATTTATAAACAAATAATCGTACAAGTTTAATTGTTAATTCGGTAGTTCTAGCGTTAATTCCAGCAGAGAAATATAAAAAGAACGAAAATAAATATATAAACTTGTTACGCTCTTAAAACTTCCCAGATTCATTGGATTATTAACCCCTTGACATACAAATAAAACGGAATTTCATGGGTCCAAAAAATGCTATTTAATTTGGCTCAACTGAACAGTTATATAAGCTTCGAAACAGAACGGAATATTAACAATGCTAAATATCATTTAATAAGATTGATACACAATATTAACGGACAATAATGAAGTAACATTATTAAATAATAAATAAGTAGTTCTGTAAAGTATGACATTTTTCCTGTCCGCCGGAGACAGTTCTTGCGTCCCGGAGACGTCAACGTCTACAATGACACGCGAAACAAATGACGTCTCTCAGACGTCATTGCATGCCAAGGGGTTAATATTAAGTAGCGGGAAAAGTTTGTGCGGATATTTAATCAAAATTAACACAATAAGTAAAACACCAGATTTCTACAGAAAAAGAATGATAAGATTATAGAACATCGGAAAAGACTTTCAGAAAAGAATGGCAACCATCTTTTTTAAATAAAATTACTTTCCAGAATGTCCAAAGTATTTGAATCTTGATTTACAACTCCGCACGAACTTGGTCCGCTACCTAACCTTTCCTTGCTTTCTTGCTTCACCGCATACCTTCAAAATCGCATTAAAAAGACGCGTATGAAAAGAGATTCGTCTGAACATTATCTATTTCCAAGTTCGACAGCTTAACACTTTGACGGCCGCTCATTTTACTCAAAGTCGCGCTACTACCGCCGGCACCTCTCGCGTACTGAAATACGGAAAGTTCACAAAACCAATAATTTCAGAATGAAAAAACGCCAATAAACTCGTAACAATTGGAAAGCAGTAACTCAAAAACAGTTAAAAAGGATTAATATACAAACGTCGAATCTACGATCTCGAAATATTTATATAATGCTGGTCTAAGAATGCTAGTGCGAAGTCACATTTACGTGACAGCGGCCGATAACCGCTGGCTGTCGAAATCACGTACACGTGACAGCGGCCGTCAAAGTGTTAACAATACGGAAAGTTCACAAAACCAATAATTTCAGAATGAAAAAACGCCAATAAACTCGTAACAATTGGAAAGCAGTAACTCAAAAACAGTTAAAAAGGATTAATATACAAACGTCGAATCTACGATTTCGAAATATTTATATAATGCTGGTCTAAGAATGCTAGTGCGAAGTCACATTTACGTGACAGCGGCCGATAACCGCTGGCTGTCGAAATCACGTACACGTGACAGCGGCCGTCAAAGTGCTAACAACGCGGCTCCGACTGTGTTTTGTTTTGCTGCAATCTTGTAGGAGCGAGTTTCGAGAAAGTCGCGACAGTAAAGTTCTCCGGGAGGTAAAATAGAAGAAAATGGCAGGGTTTGCTAACTTTATCTGCGGGGACTACGAGCCATCTGCCGGCTCGTTTTAATTTAATCTGCTACGTGACCAGAATAAAGTTGCCACCATATTTTGTCGCTAATAGAGTCGCTACTAAGTATACAAGTATGCGACGAGATCACGTCGATGCTTTTCAATATATTATTAATATACCGGGTGAGTCAATAACTATGATCACCTCAAATAACTTGTTTTCTACTGATCGTATCAAAAATGTTTATAACGCATTTTGTTGTATTTCGAGCGCCCCATCAGATGGACGCAATTTCATTTTTAATAATTGATTCAAATTTTATATTTTCCGAAATCTCAAGATCAACTTGAGTTTTTTATAGGTCAATGTGCTTTTTTTTACTGGTATCATGTAGCCGATGAAGAGCTGAATCCAACGAGCTGTAATAAGATGACCTTGATTTGACCTTGAACCTCAAAATTAGGGCGTATGATTTGTCCATTTTTTATCGAAGCGACATTAAATGCTCAAAAATGCGTAGCATTTCTAAAGGAAACCTTAGATCCATTGTTGGAAGAAGTTTCGTTGCATGTTCGCCGAAGAATGTGGTACCAACAGGACGGCTGTCCCGCGCATTATGCGTTGATTTCGAGGCGGGCTTTTCAAAAATTGTTTCCCAATCGATGGATTGGTCGAAATCAAGATCATCTTATTATAGGTCGTTGGATTGAGCTCTTCATCGGCTACATGGTACCAGTAAAAAAAGCACATTGACCAATAAAAAACTCAAGTTGATGTTGAGATTTCGGAAAATATAAAATTTTCAAAAATGAAATTGCGTCCATCTGTGGGGCGCTCGAAATACAACAAAATGCGTTGTAAACATTTTTGATACGAACAATAGAAATCAAGTTATTTGAGGTGATTGAATCACCCTGTATAATATATCCTTGAAATTCAAAGTAGAACCTATTCAATCTTATAATTATTAATCTTATAGTTATTTTTTAATGTTATGACTAACAAAATGAAGAAATCAATCTGTAGCGGAAAATTATATTTACCTCCGTTTTCATAAAAACTGGACTTACATCAATTTCAAAAATAACGGCTCAAATGACTCTTTCCTTATACAGGCTGATTCACCTTTATTAAAATTCAAATATTTTCGAAACTATTAATTATATCGAAAAATGTTTCGGACAAAAGTTGAGTGGTTTCGAGGGGAACATTATTCGGTATAATTATCATTCTTATAAATAGTCTCATAGAGGACATTTGAAGGTCAAGATTGCTTTTTTAACCGGAATTATATATATTTAATTACATCAATTAATTCAGCTCGCGATTCTCCATAAAAAAGTAGTAAATCATTTCTACCGAAGAACCATTATTTTAGGAGATAATTTAATTAACAGTTTCAAAATATTTCGATCTTCGGTGTTTCGTGAATCACCCTGTATAAATCTCTTTTATTAGATAAGTGCTTCGTGACATTCCTGAAGCAACATTAGTGAAGTAGAAGGTTTATTAGGTTAATGTATCGATCAACTTCTTGGAATTATTACTTCTGTCACTTAACACTTTGACGGCCGCTGCCACGTGTACGTGATTTCGCCAGTCAGCGGTTATCGGCCGGTGTCACGTAAATGTGACCTCGCACTAGCAATCTTAGACCAGCATTATATAAATATTTCGAGATCGTAGATTCGACGTTTCTATATTAATCCATTTTAACTGTTTTTGAGTTACTGCTTTCCAATTCTTACGAGTTTATTGGCGTTTTTTAATTCTCAAAATATTGGTTTTGTGAACTTTCCGTATTTCAGGACGCGAGAGATGCCGGCGGTGGTAGCGCGACTTTGAGTGAAATGGGCGGCCGTCAACGTGTTAAGATAGTCCGATATACTCGCGCAATGACATTTATTCGCCAACTTAAGAGATTATCTGTATATTTACAGTTATAATCCTACCAGAAGCTCCCGTAATATTTCGCGAACGTTTCAATCTGCATAAAAGTTTCGCAAGCATTTCATGAATATTTTTGTAACAATTGGAAATTAACTGGGTCGAATATATTTGCTTCATAAAGCGGAATTATAAAGTAAAGAGTTAAATGTTTATAAAATATGAAATGCATTTGAGGAAACACGACATTATTTTTTGTCATATGCGTGGGACACGACCTGAAAGGGTTGAGTCAGATGCATAACCTAAAATAATACACGAAAAGCGCACGATTTTACTTTTTATGCGAATAATCGTTTATCATGTAAATTAAATTATTACTGTATTTGATAATGAAAAGAAGTTTGTTTACACTACTAAAAACTAAAAACTGGACATTTTTCATAGAAATCGATATTTTTTGCTGTTCGTAAAAATGATCGCTTTTTTATGTTTTTTTAAAATTATTTAAATTAATTGCTTCAAATATCTGATTGCAGTGAAAATGACATCGTCATTGAAAAAATTATATTAAATTTGTTCAATTAGATTATTTTATATTTCGATTTTTATTGGTCCTTAAAATCCATTATTTTGGCGCGAAATTCAAGACTTTATTTAACATGCTTTGGATTGTCATATTTGGGTCAAATACGCACCGTTTTGTTGGATAATTTGTTGCCATTTGAAAGGTCAACTTTGATTATTTCTGTGATTTGGTTGACATTTTCGACGACGGGCCTGCCTGTGCGAGGTGCATCTTTAACATCCAAAATCCCTGAACGAAATCGACGAAACCAAAATTGCACGTAATTAGCTGTTACAGTATCGGCACCATAAACACCATTCCCAATTTCAGCCGCCTGGCTTGCATTTTCACCTTTATCAAAGAAAAACTGTAAAATGTACCGAATTCTCTCTTTGTTGACTTCCATTTTTAACACGCTGTAACTCACAACTGAATGGACGAAACAAAAAACAACAAAAGAATTTTTTTTAGTGTGAAATGTCACCTTGACAACGAGCATAAATTTGAAGTTGTTTGATCGATACTTTACGAGATATCGTTCACTACAGCCATCTACCGACAAAATAATGGACTTCTTGTTCCCCAACCTAATATTATTATAGTAGTCTCTTTAACCCATTGACTGGCAACTACGAGATATCTCGTAGAAAGCGCCTGTACGAAAACTGCCAGCTACGAGATATCTCGTAGTGGGTGCTGCAAGTTTAGATTGGCTACAAATAGCTATTTGAGTTAGGAACTATTAGAAAGGATGAATGAAAAATGTATATAGTGTAGAGAACATATTGATTATCAATTCTTATGATTAAAATTATTATTAAAACTATTCAAATTATAACTTAGACGATTAGATCATAACATCATATTTTTTCAATAAAAATACTGTAAATGCCATTGCAATATTATATCAGTAACTTAATATTCTTATATTTTGTAAAACTTCATGTTTTCTTTAAAATGAAACCGTGCCACCCAGGGCAAGACGCGCTAAATTTGCGTGGCAGTCAACGGGTTAAAGAATCGATTCTTTCAAAAAAATCGAAATCAAAGAATCGACCTCGCAAGAATCCGTCCCAGACCTAACGCGTGCTTTTTCTAAAATTCGATTGAATACAGAATCGAAACCTAACCCAGACCTAACCCGTGCTTTCCACGCCATTTTATTGAATACCGCGTTGAATTTCGCACATCTAATCCCACAAAAATTTCTTCCGTGTCTGGTTTGGCACGCCTGCCACTTATCTGCCATCCCGCGCTAAACATTTGAACTAATAAGACTTCACAATGAAAACCACGCAAAACCTGAAATTCTTGTTCTTAGAAAATGGTGGCTGAATATGTACTTCCGTTTGTTGCCCACAAAAATCCACAAATGCAAATACACGAGAGAAGTTTCAAGTGGACAGAAATGTATGTCTGACGGTAAGTCGCACCCCAGCAGGGACGTACGAATAGATAACCCTTCACTTTACGAATATCTACAAAAAAACGGCGATATTTACGAAAAAGCGACGGCGACAGTGACAAAAAGACTTCCGGAATGAGGAGTAAGAGAGAGTCGGGAAGTATTTCCGGTGCGTATCGGTGGCAAGGATAATCGTGTTCCGTTCGAGGGATGAAGACTTGTGAGCACGCGGGAAGGGATGGCGTTCAAAGTCCCGCTTACGAAGATAGCGGGGTCGCGACTTCCGGTGAACTCGGCGAACAATCGTTCTCGGGGGAGTGCGGGGGCGTCGTTTGCTTGGAAGCACCGGAAGCACCAAAGGAGCACGAAGAGGATGCCAATAGAGATCCTAGGTCTGTTTCCAACGAACTTGTCGATAATTGTGCAATGAGCCGTAGATTTAATTATATTGCTAGAATACAATGAAAGTTTTGAAAAGTTGTCTTTTAAGAGTTTTAAATCAAATTAATGTGAAGGATATTATTTCATTTCATTGCGGATATTTCATTTCATTGCGGAATATAGGTAACCCTCATACAACACGGTGGATAGGTTCCTAGAATATGCCGTGTTGAGTGAAACCGTAGATTTAATTACATTGCCGGAATACAATGAAATTTTGGAAAAGTTCTATTTTAAGAGTTTTAAATCAAATTAATGTGAAGGTTATTATTCCCCGTTTCATTCGGGATACAGGTAACCCTCATACAACACGGTGGATAGGTTCCTAGAATATGCCGTGTTGAGTGAAACCGTAGATTTAATTATATTGCCGGAATACAATAAAATTTTGGAAAAGTTCTATTTTAAGAGTTTTAAATCAAATTAATGTGAAGGATATTATTCCCCATTTCATTGCGGAATACAGGTAACCCTCGTACAACACGATGGATAGGTTCCTAGAATATGCTGTGTTGTGTGAAACCGTGTTATATGCGACCCGGAGGAAGTACAAAAAGGGGGGTTTGGTTCCGAAAACTGATTAAAACAGATCTTTGTTTTTCAATCCATACAAGCAACTTCATTTTTATTAAAAACATTAACATATGTACTATTGTATTGCCACGTATGAAGTGCGGCAATGGATCCAGCCAACAACAACTCAACAAGCTTGCGACGCAACACCAATTGTATTTGATTTTTGTATGTATACATATGCATTGTGTGCACATAGTGTATCATTTAGACTTCTAAATACACACATACGTTAAATACTAGAATTACTGTGTTATACGAGGGTTTTTGCAAATTTGTGATCGTGTTAGAGCGAAACCGTGTTGTAAGTAGCCGTGTTACACGAGGTTTTCTGCAAATGTCTAAACATGTTAGAATGAAACCGTGTTGTAGGATACCGTGCTATAGGAGGGTTACTGGTGCATAAATACGTTAAATACTAGAATTACTGTGTTATACGAGGGTTTCCGCAAATTTCTGATCGTGTTAGAGTGAAACCGTGTTGTAGGAGGGTTACTTGTGCATATATGTGTTAAATACTAGAATTACTGTGTTATACGAGGGTTTCCACAAATTTCTGATCGTGTTAGAGCGAAACCGTGTTGTAAGTGGCCGTGTTATACGAGGTTTTTCACAAATTTCTGATCGTGTTAGAGCGAAACCCTGTTGTAAGTGGCCGTGTTATACGAGGTTTTCCACAAATTTCTGATCGTGTTAGAGCGAAACCGTGTTGTAAGTGGCCGTGTTATACGAGGTTTTCCACAAATTTCTGATCGTGTTAGCGCGAAACCGTGTCGTAGGTGGCCGTGTTATACGAGGTTTTTTCGCAAATGTCTAAACGTGTTAGAACGAAACCGTGTGGTTGGATGTCGTGCTGTAGGAGGGTTACCTGTATATTCAAATGAAAGTAATCAATTCGTTGCATTATCGTTACTTTAAGTAGTATATTTTAATTGTTTAGATTAGAAACGGAATTTTCATATTCATTGTACAGAATGCGCTCACTTAACACTACTTGTTGACAAAATTCACAAATAAGATTATTTACCTATTAATTAGAATGAAATGATTTAATGTGCTTCATTAATTGAGATCGAATAAAGAAGAAGGATTCTGCAATTAAATTTGTTGATTTATGTATTTAATTAAAATGTTTTTATTAATTTGTACTCAATTTCAAGTAGTATGATTGAATTCATTGGTCGTTTCAATATAAAATATTTCAATGTTATATATATAAAGTAGATTAATCAAGTTTTCATGTTGCATTTAATTGGAATTGGTATTACTTGAATATTAATATAATTAATCGTAGATCTTCGCTTAGAAGTTAATATATAATATTCGGGCAATAAAATTTGTTGATTTATGTATTTGATTAAAATGTTTTTATCAATTTGTGTTCAATTTCAAGTAGTATGATTTAATTCATTGGTCGTTTCAATATAAAATATTTCAATGTTATATATATATAAAGTAGATTAATAAAGTTTTCATGTTACATTTAATTGGAATTGATATTACTTGAATATTAATATAATTAAACGTAGATCTTCGCTCAGAAGTTAATATATAATATTCGGGCATCCCCCATATAACACGGTAGTTGGGTTCTGAAAGAATGACGTGCTACGCAATTCCGTGTTATAAGAAACAAAGGACTAGTACAAAAAGTAGGGTTCCAGGAATTAACAAAAGTTTTCATAATTATTTTCTTTTCATAATTACAAGGAATATGTTTATTAAAATATTCAATAATTATTCAAAACTATTACGCATTGACAAACCGAGAATGCATCTAGGTTTTCCCAATTCTCGAACCGTGTTGTACGGGGGACACCTGTAATTGACTTTATCGCACAAATTCATATAACGACAAGATTCCACAATTTCAATTTCCAATAGATTATTTACAAATATTTAAACAACATTAAACAAGAAGCAATATACGTAGTAAAATATTTAACATTTTGCATAAATTGAGCAGATTTCAAAATGAGCAAAATTATGTTAAACATATTGGCGCATTCAATACAAGTTCATGAAACGTTTTTAACGACTTATTACACTAATCATTAATTATTGCGTTGTTGGTATGCATTGATATGATTTGAAAACTAATCCGAAGATAGCGGAATCATTTGTCTTGGATTGAATAGCGAGAGATTGGCACATTGCACGATGATAGACACTATACTAGATCCCAGGTTAGATTGCCAAAATCTCGGACGAGTTTCGTTCGTTCTGCGCAGGCCCCCCACTACCATTCCCCGTTCCGAACGCGCTATTGGTCTTAGTCCCACTGTGACGTCACCCAAGGCGGGGGTAAAGCAGTGGTGGGAGGAAAGAGTAGGCGGGATTGCGCGATCTCTTGGCAATCTAATCTGATAATGAGATCCAGTATAAGTTAGGGATGTTCGATTCTGTTTAATGAATCGATTTTGAATCGAATCATGAGAATCGATTCTCCTAAAAATCGAAATCCAGGAATCACTGCTCCTAGAAAATTAGAATCAACGAATCGATTCTCCTAGAAAGTCGAAATCAAGGAATCGATCCTGCAAGAACCGGGGCAAAAATTTAAAGAAATTTTCACATAATTACAAAATTTATAATTCAAATAATACGAATTAATACAAAATTATAGATTTCATAAAAAAAATTCTGTTGTTTAAAAATTAATAACAAATTATATAAGCCATACGATTTTGGAACATTTTATATTTTTTATTATTGACTATACAAAATCTGATAAAATCGGTCTAACTTTCTCAGAAGAATCGATAAGTCGAAAATCGATTCTCATAAGAATCGGTAAGTGCAGAATCGATTCTCATAAGAATCGGTAAGTGCAGAATCGATTCTCAGAAGAATCGGTAAGTGCAGAATCGATTCTCAGAAGAATCGGTAAGTGGAGAGTCGATTCTCAGAAGAATCGGTAAGTGGAGAGTCGATTCTCATAAGAATCGATAAGTGGAAAACCGATTCTCGGAAGAATCGATAAGTGGAAAATCGATTCACATAAGAATCGATAAGTGGAAAATCGATTCTCATAAGAATCTATAAGTGGAAAATCGATTCTCATAAGAATCTATAAGTGGAAAATCGATTCACAGAAGAATCGGTAAGTGGAGAGTCGATTCTCATAAGAATCGGTAAGTGGAGAGTCGATTCTCATAAGAATCGGTAAGTGGAGAGTCGATTCTCATAAGAATCGGTAAGTGGAGAGTCGATTCTCATAAGAATCGGTAAGTGGAGAGTCGATTCTCATAAGAATCGGTAAGTGGAGAGTCGATTCTCATAAAAATCGATAAGTGGAGAGTCGATTCTCATAAGAATCGATAAGTGGAAAACCGATTCTCGGAAGAATCGGTAAGTGGAGAGTCGATTCTCATAAGAATCGATAAGTGGAAAATCGATTCTCAGAAGAATCGATAAGTGGAAAATCGATTCTCAGAAGAATCGATAAGTGGAGAATCCATTCTCATAAGAATCTATATGTGAAAAATCGATTCTCGGGAGAATCGATTCTCAGAAGAATCGATAAGTGGAGAATCGTCTCTCATAAGAATCGATTCTCAGATGAATCGATAAGTGGAGAACCGTTTCTCATAAGAATATATAAGTCGAAAATCGATTCTCATAAGAATCGATAATTAGAAAACCGATTCAGAATATCGATCATTTGACCAAAAGAATCGAATCGGAATCGAACATCCCTACTATAAGTTCGGGAAAGTTGAACCGTGGACTTTTCATTGTCGCATTTCCTTATTTACCGTGATTTAGATACATCGCGCGATGTACCATAAGGCAACATTACTATCCCGAGAGTGGTTGGGGTTGGGTAGTGGTAGCAACCGGTGTTATGGTGCAAATTCTTGCCGCGGGGATTCACGGGGCTGTTGGAGCCTGGCTGATGCTGTATGGAACCAAACGTTATCGGCAATCGATTCTTAACGTGGGTACGTTCTTATTAATCGCAAACCTCAGCACGATTTTACTGCACAATCTCTATTCTGTTAGCTGTATTTTGTACATAATATACTATATCTTATTTTATTGCTTTCGTATCAAAAGAAAGCTATTAAGATGTTTCGGTGATGTATTGTAGAATTTATTTTCCTGGATATTAACTCTTTTAGTACCTGAATGATTTGAATAAAAGTATTTTGAAATAACGATGAAGGTAAATAATCATCTTATTTCATCAACTGTTATCTTCAAATAACCAGTGATTGTTTATTTGTGCAAACAAATCATTTGTTTAGTTGTTAGTTATTTCGTTATTTGATTTTTAGTGAAATAATTTTGGTTTTTATTTCTTATCCAAATAAATGCGTTTTCAAATCATCTTGCAAATAACTTATAATATTTTCCTAACCGTTCTAATGAAATAAAAACTTTATTATTCAATGTAGTCGTCCATTTTGGAAAGCCAATAATAAAATTGTCTTTACTATTTTATTCGAGACGATTAATTTAAATAAAAAATTATTTTGAATTAATTTGTTTGCCTCTTATATGAAATAAAGATTCTTTTCTAAAATTGAATTCCGAATAAAAATGATAAAGTAATTAAAATATCTTATTATTTGAAATATTACTTTTTATTTTGTATTTCAAATAATATTCTTTCATTTCTTCAAGCGTGTTAAACAAAAATCGTAGAATTCAAATACCGTGTAAATCGAGGGCTAAGTGTACCGTTTCACTATTATTTCTCCGTTAACACTTTGACGGCCGCTGTCACGTGTACGTGATTTTGACAACCAGCGGTTATCGGCCGGTGTCACGTAAATGTGACTTGGCACTAGCAATCTTAGACCAGCATTATATAAATATTTCGAGATCGTAGATTCGACGTTTCTATATTAATCCATTTTAACTGTTTTTGAGTTACTGCTTTCCAATTCTTACGAGTTTATTGGCGTTTTTTAATTCTCAAATTATTGGTTTTGGGAATTTTTCGTATTTCAGTACGCGAGAGATGCCGGCGGTAGTAGCGCGACTTTGAGTAAAATGAGCGGCCGTCAAAGTGTTAACAGCCTTTAAGTTTCAGTGAATCAGTGAAAGTAAAGAAAATGTATAAGAAAGGTTCTAATGAAACTGCAGCTTGCATCAAACGTGCAAATTGAATGCTAAAAATGCGTTGAAGAAATATATTCCGATGTTTAATGCTTGTGATTTACGGTAAAAAATGTCACAAAAATGCAAACTATGCGATTGGTCGCCGCGAGAAAACAGAGGCGGGATGATACATGCTTATGCACGTCTCAAACTGTTAATTTACTGTTCCGAAAATAGCGCTCTCGCTAGAATTTCACGGTTCGATTCCGGAGACAGTCATCGTTTGCAACTTTCAAAAGAAAGTCGCACATTGCTAGCAATATCCAGGTCACTTTATTTGCAAACTGTGTGATTTGCATTAATTCTTTTTAACAGGAGGACTTCAAGAATTTAAGTCACACGTGTTTAAAGGTTATGTTTTCATTTCATGTACACTACCGGTCATAAGTTTGTGATCAAGTACCATCGTTAAGCAAATTATGAAATATCTTGTCTATAAAATGGAATGGATACTTTTCTTTGGTTATATCTGTAGGTTGATGTATGTTGATATTATAAGACCGAAGGTGCAATTTGATTTGCAAAGGGTGGAATTTGATCTGCAAAAGTTTGAATTTGATCTGCAAAAGGGTGAATTTGATTTGCAAAAGGGTGAACTTGATTTGCAGGAAGGTGAATTTGATTTGAAAAAGGTTGAATTTGATCTGCAAAAGGTTGAATTTGTTTTGCAAAAGGATGAATTTGATCTGCAAAAGGGTGAATTTGATTTGCAAGAAGGCGAATTTGATTTGCAAAAGGTTGGATTTGATCTGAAAAAGGATGAATTTGATCTGCAAAATGGTGAATTTGATTTGCAAAAGGTTGGATTTGATCTGAAAAAGGGTGAATTTGATTTGCAAAAGGGTGAACTTGATTTGCAAGAAGGTGAATTTGATTTGCAAAAGGTTGAATTTGATTTGCAAAAAGGTTGAATTTGATTTGCAAAAGGTTGAATTTGATCTGCAAAAGGTTGAATTTGATTTGCAAAAGGATGAATTTGATTTGCAAGAAGGCGAATTTGATTTGCAAGAAGGTGAATTTGATTTGCAAAAGGTTGAATTTGATTTGCAAAAAGGTTGAATTTTATCTGCAAAAGGTTGAATTTGATTTGCAAAAGGATGAATTTGATCTGCAAAAGGGTGAATTTGATTTGCAAGAAGGCGAATTTGATTTGCAAAAGGTTGGATTTGATCTGAAAAAGGGTGAATTTGATTTGCAAAAGGGTGAACTTGATTTGCAAGAAGGTGAATTTGATTTGCAAAAGGTTGAATTTGATTTGCAAAAAGGTTGAATTTGATCTGCAAAAGGTTGAATTTGATTAGCAAAAGGATGAATTTGATCTGCAAAAGGGTGAATTTGATTTGCAAGAAGGCGAATTTGAATTGCAAAAGGTTGGATTTGATCTGAAAAAGGATGAATTTGATCTGCAAAATGGTGAATTTGATTTGCAAGATGGTGAATTTGATTTGCAAAAGGTTGAGTTTGATCTGCAAAAGGTTGAATTTGATCTGCAAAAGGATGATTTTTGTAGGTTGATGTGTGTTGATATTATAAGACAGAAGAGTTGCATCAATTTCGTATATTTGATTCTATATTAATTATACATTTCGCTTAATACGCGACTCGTCGAAGTATCCCCCGTTGTTCATTATTGCTATTTTGCATATTTCCGACATACCCCAACAAGTTTGCGTAATGTTTCTCGCTGCATAGTTCGCCAACCTTCTTGTAGTAAAGTCATTTCTTGCGGGGAAACTAAAAACCGACGGATGGCAATAAACGGACCCGACCGATTTTGAAGGTAACAAAATCTTATTACACCCAGGTGCCAATACGATATGTGTCTGCGTGGCAAGAAAATAGTTTAATATTAATGGTAACATTATCAAATATAAAATATACAATGCCAAAGATTGTTGTGCCCCTTATGAAACATTATTATTGCGATCATAAATGTAAGTTATGATTTATAATTTCGCGAAATATTCCACTTTTACAGTTCTTCAAATTATTGCTATATTTCTTTTACTATAAAACGTTTCGGTTCGTTAATAAGCGTCTTCATTTTCCCCTCTTTCCTTTATACCCATCGGTACTTAAAAAGAGCGAAAATTTCAATAAAATGTGTTAAAGATATTGCGGATTCTGTTTGCTATAAAGGGGGGTAAAACGAAGGAAATAAATTTGGTTTAAAAACATTGAAACCCAGTTTGTGAATCTAACTAATGGACATTGCCAATATATTTCATAAAAGAAGATGATTTATACGCAGACATTCTACTATTTTATGGAAGTTTGTTATTTAAATATTTTATTGTCGAATTTCCATCAGTTGACACACAAATTTTAATATTATTTAACGTGTGCCAACAAAAGATATGTGTGGGAGTCATTTTCATATTTCGATTTTCAGTATTTTTCATGTTATCAGCAGTCAAAGGTTGAACACATGTTTCCTTTGATTTTCTTATTTTTCAAACTATGGTTGAGAAGGAAATAAAGTAAAACCCATCTTATTGAAAAGACCGAACTTTTACAAAAATATTTATTGTTATTACGTTCTGAAATATTTTGCTTTTTTAATCGGTGTTTTAGATTTATTTGTTAAAAGAATTACATTGATTGAATATATTAAATATATATATTTAAATATGTCATATATTGGAATATGTCAACCAGTGCAATTCTTTTAAGTAATAAATCTAAAACACCGATTATAAAAGCAAAATATTTCAGAATTTATTATATATATATTATATATACAGCCGATACCCATCAAACACATAGAAGTTATTATTGGACCAACAAATAAACTATTGATTACTATATATATATATATTTTTCGTTAAAGTGGGGATTAACGATTTTTATTTTGATAAAAAAGAGCTTTCTCGTTGAATTAATGTTTTTGTTTTAAATATTTTTCGTTAAAGTGGGGATTAACGATTTATATACGATATATATACAATTATATATATATATATATATATATAAAACATAAAGAAACGTTAAAAAAACGAAAATAAATGGCTAAGCCCGTTACGTCGTCAAAACGTTCTAGATTTCTTAGATTACTTATTTTTCCATGCTTTTTCGTTTAACCGCATAAATTAATAAAATTATTTATAACCGTAAGAATATTTTAACTCAATATTATTTATATAAATTACAATTATACAAACATAAATTATATATACACATAATTGATATTATATATTATATAATTTAAATAATACAATTTATATCAATCATATTGAATAAAATTATTCTTAAAGTAATAATTCTGTACAAATAATTCTGTTAATTTATGCGGTGAAACGAAAAAGCATTCAGAAATAAATAATCCGAGAAATCTATAAAGTTTTGACAACGTAACCTGTTTATCTATTTATATAAATAATTCCCGTACACAAATAAAGCGTTTCGCGTTCGAATTTAAAATCCTTTATTGCACAAACAAAACAAACAAGTAAATGTGTGTAAGTCACCTTGTTTGTGATACTGATATTTTAAAAAATTATCACAAATTCTACCATAAAAGTTATATCCATTTTTGTGCAATTTTTTATGCCCAATTCCATGGAACGTCTATACCGCATAAAAAAAGTCTCGACTATACACAGAGTATTCACGCTATGACTATCCATCGTTTTCTTGGAAATAGTAAATATTAGAAAAAAATGAAAGAGGAGAAAATAGTACTGTTTTTTATACGGAACAAAATGGCGTGTGTATTTTTTTGTGTTTACCCTATTTTGTTAGAAATGATGGCAACCTTCAATTGTTTAAATGTAATGCTGTATACTTTTTTATATCACACGAAAGCATGTGTCAAAACGAATTCGTCCTTTACTGCAAGGTTTTATTGTTTCCTCTTTCATTTTTCCTTAACCCCTTGGCATACAATGACGTCTGAGAGACGTCACTTGTTTCGCGTGTCATTGTAGACGTTGACGTCTCCGGGACGCAAGAATTGTCTTCGGCGGACAGGAAAAATGTCATACTTTACAGAACTACTTATTTATTATTGAATAATGTTACTTCATTATTGTCCATTAATATTGTGTATCAATCTTATTAAATGATATTTAGCATTGTCAATATTCCGTTCTGTTTCAAAGCTTACATAACTGTTCAGTTGAGCCTAATTAAATGGTATTTTTTGGACCCATGAAATTCCGTTTTATTTGAAGATAATTCTTTATTAATTTTAATTTGCTGAAAGAGCGCTCAGCATTTGCTATAGTAACTGGCATTATGATTATTATTTAATATGCATTGCAATATGTCTTGTGCGTTATTTACACCCCTTTCATTCAAACTCAAATCCCGTAGCAAACCAATTTCCTGGATTAGGTTTTCATCTGCATCTTTGTTATAAAACTTTACAAAGTTTTTGGAACATTTTTCTAATTCATGCTTTTCTAAGGTTTTTATATCAGTGATTAATTTGAAATCAGAAATAATATTTGGTATGCTTTTAAATCTTTCTTCTATTTGTACAATATCAGTATCAATTACAGTGTTAAGAAAATAACGTCGAAATTCCTCCGTTTTATTTGTATGTCAAGGGGTTAATATTTACTATTTTGAAGAACAACGCTGGCTATTAATAGCACGAACACTCTGTATACTATTTTTTTAATAATAAAAGCGTAGATTTTTATAAAAATGGGATTTTGAAACTTGTGTCACGTTGGGAAAGGGTCATAGAATATGGAGGAGATTATTTACCAGATTAAAAGTTACTCATTCCGTACCAAATTTCGTCTCGTTTTTGGACAACGAAAAGCGCACGAACTTAGTTGGGCACCTAATATATTCGGTAGTTCGAGTATTAATGCCACAAAGTTGAAATGTTATACTGATATTCTGATCGATACAGGATTAAATACTTCTTATTTACCTTCTCTTTTCCCTTGCAGCGCACTTACGGTAGTCGGTCAGCAAAAACACGAAATTTCATCCCCTCGGTTCGATCGAGAGTATCGGAATTCTGGAAGGCGTTCGGTTAAAGTGCACCCGTTCATAGCGATCCGGTAGAAACAAACAGATACGGAAGCAATTCGCATTGCTCTCAAATATATTTCCTGGAGTACGTACTTGGCAAGAGGACCTTCGAGGCTCTCGAATCGAGTTTCCTCGTTCTTTCGACGAGACTAGAGTCGCCTAGAAAACGTCCGACGGGTTTGCTTGGACGTTGACCTGGATAGCTCTCACTCTCGCCAATTCACTCTCCCTCTCGTTTGGCCGGCTACGTGAAAACAGCGTCAGTTTATTCGCTCGAAAGAATTGCCGACTGCCCGTACAATTCTCAATAGAAAATTGATCCTGACCGATGACGCAATGGGCGCAATGTTGGGAGAATTCTATGTACAAAGTACAGTCGAGTCTACTTTTATGCGTATCGTTTTATTATAACACGTTAACGACAATATACAATGAATAGGACTATGCATTAAACGCCGGTGACATACAAATATGTGTTACCTCGTAGTTCGTATTTAATTCGTAGATTTTAGATTTTAGGTTTTTTAATGTTAATAACTTAGAAAATGTTCAACGAAATAATTTCAGGTTTAGTTTAGTAATTTTCATTATTGCAACGTAGAAATAGAAGTGAAGAATAATTTTCTAATATGAACATCGCAAGGACGGAAATGTTGCTTGTGGAGTGTTGTTCGAAGTTAGAAACGACGTTCGAAGTTCGAATCTTTCTTCCTTTTTCAAGTGTTTGAAGTGTGAAACGTTCGAAGTACGAGGTATCACTGTATATGTTAAAGATGATATTTCTTGTCGACTAAACTAATACTGCGTGCTTTGATCTTATTCAATGCGAAAAGATAACAGTAAATTTCATTCTCATTCTATTTTTTGTGGAAATGTTGTTAAAACATATTTGACAACCTTAAAATATTACAGCTTCACGCAGCAATGTTCACGCATTCTGGCTGTTGTATAATATTTATATGCTGCACTTTAATTAATTATTGTTACAATTGTTAATACTTTGCCGTCCGGTGGCACAATGGCGACACGTTAATTATTGTTTTTCTGCAGTTTCATTGTTAGCTTATATTTATTTACATATATTCTCGGAATTTCGCGTAAATCTGGTGACATCAAGAGTTATCGTGGTTTTCATGTTTTTCTATAATAGATTGTAATTACAATATGAACGATCCCGCGGAAAGTGCCAGCGACAGATGAAAGTATTCTTATCACAGGTGCTGGCATCAAAGGGTTAATAGTTACACCGGTTTAAAAATATTCTACTAAAAATTATTCGGTTTCATGTAAACCATGAAATCAGGAATTCATAGCCAGCCGTTTCCGCTTAAATCGTTGAATATCATTGCTGAATTATTACATTGGAGCCTCCAGTATGCGAATCAATAGGGAGAGAAAAGTGTTCGGATAAGAGAATTTTCGGATAATAGAACGATCACTTTTCAGATGATAAACTTCATTTATTGAAATAGATATCAAGAAAATTGGCAGTTTGTTTAAATATTTAACGATAATTTTAAATATTTAAGGACATAACAGATCGTTCGGATAACAGAACGTTCGGATAACAGAAAGTTCGGATAACAGAAAGTTCGGATAACAGAGCGTTCGGATAACAGAAAGTTCGGATAACAGATCGTTCGGATAACAGAAAGTTCGGATAACAGAACGTTCGGATAATAGAGCGTTCGGATCACAGCGGGTTCGGATAGTAGAACGTTCGGATTACAAAAGGTTCGGATAGTATAATAGAACGTTCGGATAACAGAAAGTTCGGATAACAGAACGTTCGGATAACAGATCGTTCGGATAACAGAAAGTTCGGATAACAGATCATTCGGATAACAGAACGTTCGGGTAACAGATCATTCGGATAACAGAACGTTCGGATAATAGAGCGTTCGGATTACAGCGGGTTCGGATAGTAGAACGTTCGGATTACAAAAGGTTCGGATAGTATAATAGAACGTTCGGATAACAGAAAGTTCGGATAACAGAACGTTCGGATAACAGATCGTTCGGATAACAGAAAGTTCGGATAACAGATCATTCGGATAACAGAACGTTCGGATAATAGAGCGTTCGGATTACAGCGGGTTCGGATAGTAGAACGTTCGGATTACAAAAGGTTCGGATAGTATAATAGAACGTTCGGATAACAGAAAGTTTGGATAACAGAACGTTCGGATAACAGATCGTTCGGATAACAGATCGTTCGGATAACAGAAAGTTCGGATAACAGATCATTCGGATAACAGAACGTTCGGATAATAGAGCGTTCGGATTACAGCGGGTTCGGATAGTAGAACGTTCGGATAACAGAAAGTTCGGATAACAGAACGTTCGGATAACAGAAAGTTCGGATAACAGAACGTTCGGATAACAGATCGTTCGGATAACAGAAAGTTCGGATAACAGATCATTCGGATAACAGAACGTTCGGATAATAGAGCGTTCGGATTACAGCGGGTTCGGATAGTAGAACGTTCGGATTACAAAAGGTTCGGATAGTATAATAGAACGTTCGGATAACAGAAAGTTTGGATAACAGAACGTTCGGATAACAGATCGTTCGGATAACAGATCGTTCGGATAACAGAAAGTTCGGATAACAGATCATTCGGATAACAGAACGTTCGGATAATAGAGCGTTCGGATTACAGCGGGTTCGGATAGTAGAACGTTCGGATTACAAAAGGTTCGGATAGTATAATAGAACGTTCGGATAACAGAAAGTTCGGATAACAGAACGTTCGGATAACAGATCGTTCGGATAACAGAACGTTCGGATAATAGAGCGTTCGGATTACAGCGGGTTCGGATAGTAGAACGTTCGGATTACAAAAGGTTCGGATAGTATAATAGAACGTTCGGAAAACGGGAATTCAGACACGGGAGGCTGTACTGTATAATTTGTCGAGTATAATACAATATTTCTAATACAATATTTCTATCGGATTCCGTCTTAATAATGTGTTTTTCTATATGGGGGTGTTTTGATGAATGGCGGAAGTGAATTGAGTGCGCGCAACACTTCAATGCAGAATATCAATTTCCGGGTTCGTAGCGGAGATCTTTATCGAAGGGTCCATGACGATCCAATCCCAGTATTTTCGATTGCATATATAAGATTATATTTTCCAATCATGTCATAGCAATCGCTTTATCATAAATTTGGAAGCTGTCTCGATTCCGGACGAGCCCTCAAAATTATTGTGGATTTCTAATTTAGTGTATTGGCTTAAGGAAATTAATTAGGGATAGGATACTTTTGTTCATTTTTGGAACCCTATTGCTTGTGCTAGTCCGTTGTTTCTTATAGGACGGATTCACATAACACGACATTTTTTCGGAATCTAACGTATTATACGAAGGATATCTGTATTTCATGTAAAGGCAGCAATTACTGTTAACCCGCCCACTGCAATTGCACTTATACATTTCAAATGAATGTTGTGTTTAAAAGCATAATATGCCGTTTATATTGAAAACTGGACTTAAAAACACTAAATAAGCAGTTTATAGAAAGTTTACCATCCAAGTTAACTCTTTTGCAGATCATACTCACTTTTTTGCACTACAAATTAACCATTTTCCAGATCATATTCACCCTTTTGCAAATCAATCTTTTCTACAAATTCGTTTGATTAAACTATCGTAATAAAAATAGTGTTCCAAAATGAAAATTGTATCGATTGTGTATAATAATAATATTAGGTATGTAAAACAATGCAGTTAAAAAGCTAGCAGATCGATGGAATAAGGTTATAAAAAATAATGGAGAATATTTTTTTAATAAAAACTATTTTTTTTTAAAGAAAGCTCAAATTCGTTTGATATCATAAAACGACGAGAAGTTATGCGCATGCACAATATTTAATCCCAAAATAACATACTTATTTAACACCATAAATATTTAATAATTAAATATTTGTTAATTAAATACCACGAGTGTCGGAAGTAAGGAACAGTAAACATTTCCATATGTTACATAAACACGCTGTTTTTCCACAAATAAAATTACGAAAACTGTGAAAATTGTGTGATGATTGTAGCGGAAACAAAATCTGGTTTTATTCGGCGAATAATTTTACTTAACCCATTTATTGTAAAAATGTATTGTTGCGCATCACAAAACAACCGATTAAATAACCGAATCTCCAAAACTGCTCTATTTTTCTTGTTTTTCTCGACAAAATTTCGTGGCAACTACTGTCACGCGAATCTCACATCTTCCGATGTTAATGCTTTTTTCGTAGAACACGTAAAATTGGACAGCAATCATCGAAATCATGTTCCTCGTTCTTATCTCCTTCTGTAACAAAAAAAGCTAAACACGTTCTATTTTTTGCGTGGGATTTGTGCGTATGTATCCACGTCCATTCGTTTTTTACTGGATTCCTGAAAAGGGACAAGATTCGGAGACCGTGAGAAGGAAAAAGATAGAATTAAGGATGATCCATGGAAAAGGACTGTGAGAAAGGACTTAAATGGCGTTTCCTAAGTGTAAGATGTTTGTTAGTAGCGAGGGACATTTAACGCGCATCCATCAGTGCTGCTCACTAGCTGCTACAGTGAGATTAATAACTCACTTTTTTATCATCCGGTTATCCCATTCTCTCGTTAACTAACTTGTAAGACGCAAGTAATCGATGAATTCCTATCTGACACTCGTTACTTCTTATAACCGCCCTCCCCACGTTCGTTATGATTTATGTTTTGCCAGTAAGAAGGAAAGAATCATATTCCACATCCTGGGAGACTAATACAGGTTTTGTACCCCAAATTAACAAGTTTGGAGATCAGATTCACCTTTTTGTGGTTCCAATTAAAAATTTTGCGGATTATATTCACCTTTTTGCGCTTCAAATTAAACATTTTGCGGATCATATTCGTACTTTTGCACTTCAAATTAACCATTTTGCAAATCAAATTCATATTTTGTAAGTCAATTTCACCCTTTTGCAAATCAAATTAACATTTTGTAAGTCAGTTTTACCCTGTTGCACTTTAAATTAACCATTTTGCAGATCACATTCACCTTTTTGCGCTTCAAATTAAAGATTTTGCGGATTATATTCACCTTTTTGCGCTTCAAATTAAACATTTTGCGGATCATATTCGTACTTTTGCACTTCAAATTAACCATTTTGCAAATCAAATTCATATTTTGTAAGTCAATTTCACCCTTTTGCACTCGAAATTAACCATTTTGCAAATCAAATTAACATTTTGTAAGTCAGTTTCACCCTTTTGCACTCGGAATTAACCATTTTGCTGATCACATTCACCTTTTTGCGCTTCAAATTAAAAATTTTGCGGATTATATTCACCTTTTTGCGCTTCAAATTAAACATTTTGCGGATCATATTCGTACTTTTGCACTTCAAATTAACCATTTTGCAAATCAAATTCATATTTTGTAAGTCAATTTCACCCTTTTGCACTCGAAATTAACCATTTTGCAAATCAAATTAACATTTTGTAAGTCAGTTTCACCCTTTTGCACTCGGAATTAACCATTTTGCTGATCACATTCACCTTTTTGCGCTTCAAATTAAAAATTTTGCGGATTATATTCACCTTTTTGCGCTTCAAATTAAACATTTTGCGGATCATATTCGTACTTTTGCACTTCAAATTAACCATTTTGCAAATCAAATTAATATTTTGTAAGTCAATTTCACCTTATTGCAAATCAATTTCACCCTTTTGCACTCCAAATTAACCATTTTGCAAATCAAATCAACATTTTGTAAGTCAATTTCACTTTATTGCAAATCAATTTCACCCTTTTGCACTCCAAATTAACCATTTTGCATATCAAATTAACATTTTGTAAGTCAATTTCACCCTTTTGCACTCCAAATAAACCATTTTGCAGATCACATTCGCCTTTTTGCGCTTGAAATTAAAAATTGTGCGGATTATATTCACCTTTTTGCGCTTCAAATTAAACATTTTGCGGATCATATTCGTACTTTTGCACTTCAAATTAACCATTTTGCAGATCATATTCACCTTTTCGCAATCGTCTTAAAATATACGTTTTTCATGAATTGAAACGGTTCTTTCGATTCTACTATTTCCAGCCATCTTTTATCAATTCTTCTCAACTTGCACTTATAACATTCAATATTTTTTAATTATAAGCAAACAATTAAAAGCGTGAAATGATGAAGCAATATTTTTTAATATTCACATCAATTTAACCATTTAAGTGCCAAACGGCGGAATCGCATTCCTCCTGTTCCACGTCGATAAAACCGAGCGGATATGGCAAGCAATTTCCATCTCAAGTTTTTATTTATAAAAAGCGATCAAATCTCGCTTTTAAAAGTGCGATCCTTCAAATTAAAAGGACGACAAGGAAGTAAACGTACTTCCATATCTAGAATAGAGACGAAGTAAACGAAGTACAATGAAACAAAAGACGAAGAGTGCGTTCGCGCCGCCTAGCATTCTTCGACCTTATTTCTGTAACAGCCCATTGCACTCAAAGGGTTAAATAGCAAAACCGTGCGGTCTTCGGTTATAGACTTTAGAAAATTGTGCGCGCGGTATTCAACAGAGTTCTCGTCTCAAAGGCGCCGGTAACGAATCTGTTTTGTGCATAATTTTACTCGTTGGATTTTCTTTTCCATCTCTCGAAAGCAGCCATTACTTTAGCTACGGTCGATATCAGTATGGCGTTTGATCGATGTCTTCCCTCGAAGACTCTTACCGTACGAACGATGGAAATTAATTAGATGACTCGGCTCTACGAAAGCCGCTAATCGGTTTGCGTACTCGTCAGTGTTATAATTGAAACGGTTTTAACACTTTCACGCCCGGTGACACCAATGTGATGTCATAGACAGGCCAGTCGTTGTTTGCCGGTGACACTCACGTGGTACCATTGGCAAGCCATTTGCAAAGTTTTTTAGAACGTCAGTTGCTTAACCCTTTGACTGCTAAATAGTCTATCTCGAAGCGCTTCGGAGGGACTGAATACTTTTTCACGAAATACATTTCATAAAACCATAATATATTTGAATGCTTTTATTTTAATAACCCCGATAAATTATGTTTATTTACACGTATTATATCATAAAAAGCAGCTAAGTTTATTATGTTGTCATGAATGTTGTTTTATATTTGTACGTTTTAATAATTATCACACAAAGGAAAAATATTGTTGTATAATAATGTTGAATTATTTCGTGAATTTACGTAAAGTTTTTCAATTAATTCTTCAAAAATATTGCCGGCTCCTGGCGACGTTTCACTGCGGAAACATGCGGTCGTGAAAGTGTTAACCTCGATCGAGTATCACCTTTTATTTAGTAACACCGCCAGTATTAATTGCTGCCTTAAGAAGACTGATCGGTTGCCTATCGCAGGGAACGTAACACGTTGGAGAATAATGATTCGGATGAACAGTTGCACCCAGGAGAGCCAACCACAGATTGACCGTGGTTTTATCCGACAACCCAATCGATTTATCATCCCGGTTTCCTAACGGTGATCCAATTTAACGATGTTGGGAAATTTCGAGACTAATTACGAAGATACTGGGTGTCTCAAACGTTACTGTCTTCCTCGGAAACTAATGGGAATACAGGACACTGGGGTTAACCCTTTGCACTCCGTAGGCACCGCTATTGCGCCAGTGCTATCAGTGCACTAACTCCGTAGGCGCCGTTATTGCGCCATATGCTTTCATTGCATATTTAATTTATAACAAGAGATCTTTTTTTTTAGTAAAACAGAAGTTCATTTTTCAGATGCTCGAACCCAAAAATGTCACGGAGCTGCTGCACTCTTGAGTAAAAAAACACTCGGAGTGCAAAGGGTTAAGATAATATAATAGGTTTATTTCATAGTAAATGAGACACAAAGTAGAGATGTTCGGGGAGCGGTCTCGAGATGGCGACCGTCGTTATGTCTACGGAACTCAAACCGGTTCAGCGTTTCCCGGAACACGTGTTCCAGTATTTGTGGTGTTATTTCCTTGAACAGCGAAGCTAATAGGCTGTTCAAGTTCGGCTTTTTCCAGAATTTTCTTATTAAACTTCTTCTCAAAATTATCTCTAATTTCCGTGCATTTCATGTCTTTGATTTGACATGTTGCCACAAATACTTGTTCTTCCGTGGTCAGCATCGTGAAATGGGTTTGAAATGGTAATCCTAAACTACACAGAATTTGAAATCAGCAAAATAACTTTGTTTACATATACAGGGTGATTCGCCTAAGGTTTGCACCTCAAATATCTTTGTTGTCTCTAAAGATACGTAAAATATGATAAGGACAAAGTTGAATGGTACAATGGGGCTGATACGATGCCAGACAAATTTTTGTTTTATGTCATTTTTTTTAGAGATATCAAGGTCACCTTAACTTTTTTAAAATGGAACCAGCCTTTTTTAAACACCTACAGTGACCTTGAATGACCTTGAATAATTATAGTCACTGAATTCCTAATGAAAGGGACTATCATTGTAGGTATTTAAAAACGGGTGGTTCCATTTAAAAAAGATAAGGTGACCTTGATATCTCTTAAAAAATTCGCGTACCTGCACACCACTAATTAATATATTAACTTAACTTAAAGTATAACATTAAATTCGACGTTTTCCGTATACGTTTACGTTAATAAATCCTCGCGAGGAAGGTATTCGATCAAATCTATTGAGTAATCAATTCCTTTATTTGCCTCCTCATACATCACAAATGGCTCCTTCAACGAATTCATTCTATCGCTATGAAAAGTGAATGACTCGTGTGATGTTTCCGCGAATAACCAGAAGAAGACTATATCAGGGTTATATATTTTTGGCAATAAAGGGAATTTCGGGGAAAATCATATTTCGTCTGGCTATTAAATGTGCCAAAACAAGATTCTTCGAATAATGTAGCAGTCATAACTCTTCGCATTTGTGCCGATGCGCAAACTTTATTTTAATAATAAATTTTTATTATTTGATTTTTAATGATAATTAATATAAATACGTTATCGAGTCCTCAAAGAAATAAATATGTGCACCTAACCCTCGGTTAACACGGCACATTGGCTCCCCGAAAATGCCATTTACAGGCATCCCTCGTATAACACGGTATTTAGGTTCCGAAAGTATGACGTGTTATGCGAATCCGTGTTGTAAGAGTACAGTGTTGTAAGAGTACCGTGTTGTAAGAGTACCGTGTTGTAAGAGTACCGTGTTGTAAGAGTACCGTGTTGTACGGGGAACGCCTGTGCATTGAACTCGTGCAATACGAGTCCACATTTCACATTGAAAATAAATATGTAACAAATTTCACAAATCCGTATGAAACAGTATTATGTACAGGTAACCCTCCTACAGCACGGCATCCAACAACACGGTTTCGCTCTAACACGTTTAGACATTTGCGAAACACTTCGTGTAACACGTGTTGTTGGATGCCTGTTAAACGGAAATCGTGCGACTCGAATACCGTGTTAAACGAGGGCTAAATATATTTATTCGCTATGAACATTTATAAACAGTTATAGTGGTAAAACGAATTAATTTTGTCATTAGAAATTAAAAATAACTAGACAGTTATATTGTCATTTAACTTCATTTCAGTGTTTAGTTCAGTTCAATTTTAAAGTTTCAATTCCCTTTGCCGAGAAGAAAAGTTAACCCTTTTGCCGGCCAGATTTATCCTTCTGCACTCCAAATTCAGAATTTTGGAGATCATATTCACCTTTTTGCACATCAAATTTACCTTATTGCAAATCAAATTCACCTTTTCACAGATCAAATTCATCCTTTTGCAAATCGATCTTTTCTACCAATTTGTTTTCTTAAACTATTGTAATAACAATAAAATCCAATCTAAAGTTATTTTTTGGAACTCAAATTTCACTGCATCTATGTAATAATATTTAAACATAAAATATCGTAAAATCACATAAAATTCCTTTCATTACGTTTTACGAAATTAATTTGCATTTATTGATTACACTGTCCAACACAAAAAAAAAGTTCTAACAACGAATATACAATTCTTATAGATTTCGACGTGCCGAAAACGAATCCGCAAACCATTTGTGGCCAGTAACTACCATTTTCGAAAAAATCAATTTTGAAAAAAAAGGTACTTTTTTGTCCTTTGAACAAGATTTGTGACGTAAGTATATAAGTTAGACAGTTTTTATTTATTGCAAAAAATTCTGTGGATCATTACGAAGAAAATGATATGAATTACTTTTGCAATATGAATTTGCAAATATGTTTAAACATTAGTTAAAGTTGGCGAGACACGCTCCGCGCGCTCATTTTTCGAGATTCGTTTCAAATTTCCGGAAAAATTAGACCTCTGACGGGGATTCCAATTATTCTACGCGATAGAGCAGACCTTCCTCTTTGAAAAGCACTCCAAAAATATGCAAAGCTGACTTCGGTGTCGTAAATATAAGCCAAAATGTCGAGGAAGTCACGGATTGTCAGCAGGGGTTCTCAGACGCGACATTTATGACGCGCTCCACTACGGCATGTGTCCCTCAAACGCTCACGTGCGCGCATAAATGTCGCGTCTGAGAATCCCTGCTGACGATCCGTGACTTCCTCGACTTTTTGGCTTTTATTTACGACTCCAAAATCTGCTTTGCGTATTTTGGCAGTGCTTTTTAAAGAGGAATGTCTGCTCTATCGCGTAGAATAATTGGAATCCCCGTCAGAGGTCTAATTTTTCCGGAAATTTGAAACGAATCTCGAAAAATGAGCGCGCGGGGCGTGTCTCGCCAACTTTAACTAATGTTTAAACATATTTGCAAATTCATATTGCAAAAGTAATTCATATCATTTTCTTCGTAATGATCCACAGAATTTTTTGCAATAAATAAAAACTGTCTAACTTATATACTTACGCCACAAATCTTGTTCAAAGGACAAAAAAGTACCTTTTTTTTCAAAATTGATTTTTTCGAAAATGGTAGTTACTGGCCGCAAATGGTTTGCGGATTCGTTTTCGGCACGTCGAAATCTATAAGAATTGTATATTCGTTGTTAGAACTCAGAAAAAAAGTCAAAATTTGTTGGACAGTGTTATTTGTAACATCTGAATTATGATTGAGTTTAGAACCTAAGAGGATAATAAGGAAAAAGTCATGGCAATTAATACACGTAGGGATTATAGTATGCAGTTGAGTCCCTTTTTATGCGGCAGATACACTACCGATCAAAAGTTTCGGATCACTTGCTTCGTCTTCATTCTAACATTTACTTTAAACATTAGAACGAACATTAAAAGTAACTAGAATACAAAACCTTTGTCCATTTGATAATGTTACCATTAATATTAAACTATTTCCTTGCCACGCAGACACATATCGTATTGGCACCTGGGTGTAATAAGATTTTGTTACCTTTAAAATCGTTCGGGTCCGTTTATTGCCATCGGTCGGTTTTTAGTTTCCCCGCAAGAAATGACTTTACTACAAGAAGGTTGGCGAACTATGCAGCAAGAAACATTACGCAAACTTGTTGGGGTATGTCGGAAATATGTAAAATAGCAATAATGAACAACGGGGGATACTTCGACGAATCGCGTATTAAGCGAAATGTGTGATTAATATAGAATCAAATATACGAAATTGATGCAACTCTTCTGTCTTATAATATCAACGTACATCAACCTACAGATGTATCCAAGGAAAAGTATCTATTCCATTTTAGACAAGATATTTAATAATTTGCTTAGCTGTAGTAAGCAGCACCTCTCGCAGCATCTCTTTAGAAACGAACCTATCAGATTGTGCATTTTGAAAAGAACCTCGATCTTTCGCGTGATCGACGAAAGGGACAGTTAGCTGGCGCCTGTTTTCCATTTTGTCTGGCATATTGTCTGCCGCTTCTCTTCTGCCACTCGTTTGTCTAGGCATCCTGCTATCTATCCATCTATCAGTCTGTTCGTCTCTTTAAATTCCCCGATAGGAGCCAGTCGAGTACTTCCTGTTAGCGCATCAACAATCGATGGAACTAACACAGCACTTTCATTCATGAAACTGTATTTGGAGAACCGCGGAATCATCGACAGGTTATCAATAAAGATATTGATTTATGGCCAGATTGCAATACTTTCAAGTTTAAATAGCCTTATTGATAAAACTATGTAAACGAAGATAACTATTTTGAGTGGTTTTTATACAGGTTTTGCACTCCAAATTAATGCTTTTGGGGATCATATGCACTTTTTTTGCACTCGAAATTAAACATTTTGGGGATCATAATCACTTTTTTGCACTCGAAATTAAATATTTTGCAAATCAAATTAATATTTTGTAAGTCAATTTCACCCTTTTGCACTCCAAATTAACCATTTTGGGGATCATATTCAATTTTTTTTGCACTCGAAATTAACCATTTTGCAAATCAAATTAATATTTTGTAAGTCAATTTCATCCTTTTGCACTCGAAATTAACCATTTTCCAAATCAAATTAACATTCTGTAACTCAATTTCACCCTTTTGCACTCCAAATTAACCATTTTACTAATCAAATTAACATTTTGCAAGTCAATTTCTTTGATTGAATTTAATTAATTCTATTATGCAACGTGTGCCGCACAAATCTCAGAAAATGGAACGTTATGAATTTCACCTTTTTTATTACATTCTGCGGATCCGTCATTCTACCGGCTTCGGTAGTTCTAGTATTAACCCCTTGACATACTAATAAAACCGAATGTCATGGGTCCAAAAAATACTATTTAATTTGGCTCAACTGAACAGTTATGTAAGCTTTGAAACAGCTGCATCAGTTGATTAGCTGATACATTTGCAAGTACAAGTCGAAAGTCTCAAAACCACGGGTACCAAATGTGTTATAAGTGAAACCGTGTTGAAACACGGAAATAACTCTTTTAGGGTGATTAATGGAGGCTGGTTATTTTTGTACGTAATCGCGAAGTCGATCAGTCCCTTCTTACAGACGCGAGATTATCATCTTTTCTTCGGGCTCGTTATTATTAAATAATACATTCGCAAACCATTTTTCAGTATTAACACTAGAATTACCAAAGCAGTCAAAATTGCTGGTCCACGATTTTTCCTAAAAATATTTTAATATGCAACGGCGAATTGTTTTCGATTTTATATATCTTTATTTTATGGGTATAAACACATAATTAATTCCATTAATCAATTTACATCCTCCAGCAATAATTTATAAAAAAATAATCGTACAAGTTTAATTGTCAATTCGGCAGTTCTAGCGTTAATTCCAGCAGAAAAATATAAAAAGAACGAAAATAAATATATAAACTTGTTACGCTCTTAAAACTTCCCAGATTCATTGGATTATTAACCCCTTGACATACAAATAAAACGGAATTTCATGGGTCCAAAAAAATACTATTTAATTTGGCTCAACTGAACAGTTATGTAAGCTTTGAAACAGAACGGAATATTGACAATGCTAAATATCATTTAATAAGATTGATACACAATATTAACGGACAATAATGAAGTAACATTATTAAATAATAAATAAGTAGTTCTGTAAAGTATGACATTTTTCCTGTCCACCGGAGACAGTTCTTGCGTCCCGGAGACGTCAACGTCTACAATGACACGCGAAGCAAATGACGTCTCCCAGACGTCATTGTATGCCAAGGGGTTAATGCAGTGAAATCATAACACAGAACACAATGAAGAGAAATTTGGAATTCCACTAAAACTTAATGGATAATTGGCGTAATAAATGTATAGAAATGAGAAATGTTTTTTTGCGTAGGATGGTTGGGTGCCATGT
This sequence comes from Nysson spinosus, assembly GCA_910591585.2. NCBI lineage: Eukaryota > Metazoa > Arthropoda > Insecta > Hymenoptera > Crabronidae > Nysson > Nysson spinosus. The sequence goes on from OU342855.1 coordinate 1,633,122, forward strand.
CCACGGGAGTTGCGTTGCTGGTGTCACCAGTGACAATAGCGTTTTGCCGAAGAAAGAGCACGAGACTCACGGCAGTTTTGGGTGGCCTCGTCACTGCACTCGGTTGCCTCTTCACTTCCTTCGCTTCGCAATTTCATCAACTGTTCTTCAGCTATGGCGCTGTAGTCGGTGAGTGAGAATTTAATTATCACTTGAATTAACACAAAATGACAAAGAACTAACATAAAGCACTTATTTAACTCCAAAGATATTTCTAAATTAAATATTTATATTAAATATTTATACTTGAAATATTTGTAAACACTTTCGGGGCTAAATATGTGGAATATTTTATGTTAATTTTTTGTCGTCTTATGTTATTATAAGTATTGATACAATTTTGATTTCGGAATAATATTTATAAATTCAAGTATTATAAATACTTTTGGTGTGAAATATGTATTTTATGGTAATTCTGTGCCTTTTTATGTCGTTTTGTGTTCAAGTATTACTTCACACATGCAATCAAATTTGTATTTCGAAACAATATCTTCACATTGGATTTGATTTTTGTTTTATTAGATAAACTTAATAAAACAAGATTGTGTAAAAGCTATTTGCAAAGGGGCGAATTTGATTTGCAAAAAGGTGAATTTGACCTGTGAATGCGTGAATTTGATTTGCAATTAGGTGAATTTGACCTATGAATGGGTGAATTTGATTTGCAATTAGATGAATTTGATTTGCAATAAAGTGAATTTGATTTGCAATTAGGTGAATTTGATTTGCAATATGGTGAATTTGATCTGTGAAAGGGTGAATTTGATTTGCAAAAAGATGAATTTGATCTGTGACTGAGTGAATTTGATTTACAATTTGGTGAATTTTACCTATGAATGGGTGAATTTGATTTGCAATAAGATGAATTTGATCTGTGAAAGGATGAATTTGATTTGCAAAGAGATGAATTTGATCTGTGAATGGGTGAATTTGAATTGCAAGGAGGTAAATTTGATCTGTGAAAGGGTGAATTTGATTTGCAAAAAGATGAATTTGATCTGTGAATGAGTGAATTTGATTTGCAATTTGGTAAATTTTACCTATGAATGGGTGAATTTGATTTGCAATTAGATGAATTTGATCTGTGAAAGGGTGAATTTGATTTGCAAAAAGATGAATTTGATCTGTGAAAGGGTGAATTTGATTTGCAAAAAGATGAATTTGATCTGTGAATGAGTGAATTTGATTTGCAATTTGGTGAATTTTACCTATGAATGGGTGAATTTGATTTCCAAAAAGATGAATTTGATCTGTGAAAGGGTGAATTTGATTTGCAAAAAGATGAATTTGATCTGTGAATGAGTGAATTTGATTTGCAATTTGGTGAATTTTACCTATGAATGGGTGAATTTGATTTGCAAAAAGATGAATTTGATCTGTGAAAGGATGAATTTGATTTGCAAAAACATGAATTTGATCTGTGAATGGGTGAATTTGAATTGCAATGAGGTAAATTTGATCTGTGAAAGGGTGAATTTGATTTGCAAAATGGCGAATTTGATCCGCAAAAGGGTTAACTCGCAGCGCAAACCCTTTGTAGTCACTAATTTCATTATCATTCAACAGTTTTATTATCTCATAAAAATTTCGATTAATTAAGGGAAAGTAGAAAGAACGATTATTACTTCCTAAGATATCATACAATTTATATCAGCCAATAACAGTTTAAATACTATTGTAATATAGCTGCTCATCTCTTCTTCAAAACTTATCCACCCTCCCTTCAACTTCCTCGAGCAATTATGGCTCCGCTTCCGCTTCCGCTTCCGACGCCCCCTATTTCTTTCCGTAACGAGCGACCCCTACTTTCGCTAATTCTATCATTTCACCGACGACTTATCATCTCCCCTTATTGTCATCCTTTGTCTTTTTATTAGTGTTCATAAAAAACTTGAGAAAGCAGTAATCTTCTGATTCGCAATAAACGAAAATTTTTAAAATATTTCGTTAAAACATGATACTCTTTCAACATTTCTGTCGAACTGGAATATAATGTTTCCTTGAAGATTAAACGCTATGGTAATTTTAGAGTGCAAGATAAGAAAAAAATGCAAATTAATTTCGTGAAACGAAGTGAAAATGATATTTTTCGTGGAATTAAAAAATAAGGAGAAATTATATTTGTTGGTTCCTTCGTTATCCAGATTTTTGAAAATAAGGTTTTAAAATGATAAATGCCAAGTGCGAGGACCTTCGATACTGGTTTTGCATTCTAACTTAACCCTTTTGCAGATTATATTCACCGTTTGGAAATCAAATTCACTCTATTGCAAATCATTTTTTTTTACAAATTTGTTTTCTTAAGCTATTGTAACAAAAATAAGATCCAATGTAAAGTTATTGTTCGAATTTAAAACATAAAATGGCGTCAAATTAACATGAAATACTTAAAAAAATATCTGCAAATATTTAAGTTAGAAATAATTAATTTATAAACATTTTTGGCATTCAATAAGTATTTTATATTAATTTTATGTCATTTCGTGTTATTTTTTGAATAAGTATTAATAAAATGTTTATTTCGGAACAATAACTTTACATTGGATTTTATTTTTATTACAATACCTTAAGAAAACAAATTTATAGAAAACCTTCTCGTAAAAGAGTAAATTTGATTTGCAAAAGTGTGAATTCCTGAAAACTGTGAAAGGGTTAACTTGGAGTGCAAGACCTGTATCTTATATAAAACCTACTGCTTCGGCTCTTAAAAAAGCGATCGGAAGAAAACTATATAGTTCCATTTAAGAAACCGAACTTGACCTTCATATCTTCTTAACTAATAAAGATAGAAACAATTCGCCTTCGTCAAAAGATTTTCCCCCTTTGTACCATGTAATGTTCATATAAAGAATCTTGTCTATCTGCAATACTTTAGGAAATAAACGCTTGTCCAGTGTTACCGCGAACACACTGTATATCCGGTTCTATTTTTTATGGGATCACATCTTCTGTTGCGTTTAATCGCCGACGCACGGAGAGGTTTCTCCCTCGGACAAACGATGAGTCATCGCGATATACATGATATCGGGATGTTATTAGAGTGTCAGCAGGGTGAACGTGGATGATATTCGATGTTTTATGTCATTTATTATACTCGCTAAATTATGAATGTTACTCTTCATCACAGTTGGGATTTTAATCCTGATTATGTTCACTTGACTCGGTAGAATTGATGGCTTTATTTTATGAGAAACATCTCTGTATTTTACTTCGATGTTATTCTGTTATTAATGTACGGTATACTTTTCTGTGTGAGAAATAAAAAGAACTGCACTGTTTATGTATACGGGTTTTGCACTCCGGATTAACCCTTTTGCAGATCATATTCACCTTTCTGCACTTCAAATTCACCATATTGCAAATCAAATTCATCTTTTTGCAAATCAAATTCATCCTTTCACAGATCAAATGCACCTTATTGCAAATCAAATTCATCTTTTTGCAAATCAAATTCATCCTTTCACAGATCAAATGCACCTTATTGCAAATCAAATTCATATCTTTGCAAATCAAATTCATCCTTTCATAGGTAAAATTCACCAAATTGTAAATCAAATTCACTCATTCACAGATCAAATTCATCTTTTTGCAAATCAAATTCACCCATTCACAGATCAAATTCATCTTTTTGCAAATCAAATTCATCCTTTCACAGATCAAATTCATCTAATTGCAAATCAAATTCACCCATTCATAGGTAAAATTCACCTAATTGCAAATCAAATTCATCTTTTTGCGAATCAAATTCATCCAATTGCAAATCAAATTCACCCATTCATAGGTAAAATTCTCCTAATTGCAAATCAAGTTCACCCTTTCACAGATTAAATTTACCTAATTGCAAATCAAATTCACCTTATTGCAAATCAAATTCACCTCATTGCAAATCAAATTCATCTTTTTGCAAATCAAATTCATCCTTTCACAAATCAAATTCACCTTATTGCAAATCAAATTCACCCAATTGCAAATCAAATTCACCCATTCACAGGTAAAATTCTCCTAATTGCAAATCAAGTTCACCCTTTCACAGATTAAATTTACCTAATTGCAAATCAAATTCACCTCATTGCAAATCAAATTCACCCATTCACATATCAAATTCATCTTTTTGCAAATCAAATTGACCCTTTCACAGATCAAATTCATCTAATTGCAAATCAAATTCACCCATTCATAGGTCAAATTCACCTTTTTGCAAATCAAATTCACCTATTCACAGATCAAATTCATCTTTTTGTAAATCAAATTCACCTTATTGCAAATCAAATTCACCTCATTGCAAATCAAATTCACCCATTCACATATCAAATTCATCTTTTTGCAAATCCAATTGACCCTTTCACAGATCAAATTCATCTAATTGCAAATCAAATTCACCCATTCATAGGTAAAATTCACCAAATTGTAAATCAAATTCACCCAATCACAGATCAAATTCATGTTTTTGCAAATCAAATACACCCTTTCACAGATCAAATTCATGTTTTTGTAAATCAAATTCACCTTATTGCAAATCAAATTCACCTCATTGCAAATCAAATTCACCCATTCACATATCAAATTCATCTTTTTGCAAATCAAATTGACCCTTTCACAGATCAAATTCATCTAATTGCAAATCAAATTCACCCATTCATAGGTCAAATTCACCTTTTTTCAAATCAAATTCACCCATTCACAGACCAAATTCATGTTTTTGTAAATCAAATTCACCTTATTGCAAATCAAATTCACCTCATTGCAAATCAAATTCACCCATTCACAGATCAAATTCATCTTTTTGCAAATCAAATTCATCCTTTCACAGATCAAATTCATCTAATTGCAAATCAAATTCACCCAATTGCAAATCAAATTCACCCAATTGCAAATCAAATTCACCCATTCACAGGTCAAATTCACCTACTTTCAAATCAAATTCACCCATTCACAGGTCAAATTCACCTTTTGCAAATCAAATTCACCCATTCATAGGTAAAATTCACCTAATTGCAAATCAAATTCACCCATTCCGGTCAAATTCGAAGCGGAGGTCAAATTTGGCACGGTATAATTGATAGCTTTATTTTATGAGAAACATCTCTGTATTTTACTTCGATGTTATTCTGTTATTAATGCACGGTATACTTGTACTTACTTATATACTCTGTTCGTGTACACAATTCTGTTGAAAATAATGATTCCTAATTCTCTTAGTTCTTTTTGGAATGTTTTCTAGGTATTGGCGTTGGAATTACGCGGGACTGTAGTACACTGATGGTAGCGCAATATTTCAAAAGACGAAGGGAACTGGTTGAGATCTTCATTGTGTCTGGAAGTGGCCTGGGTATCGCCATTATGTCTGTTTTTATCAAAGGAGCGATAAGGTAGGGCAGATATTCACAAGAAATTTGGATAATGCATTTATTGTACGAAAATAAATGGATTCTCCAGAAAGTTCGTGCGGTTTGTAACAGTTTTTTTTCTGAGCATATATGAATTTTTATAAACACGGAATTATAACGCTGTCGGTAAAACAGGGAAATATTATAAGTAAAAATGGACAATGTATTATTTAATAAAGAAAATACTAAAGAAAATAATAAAGAAAAACCTGAGAGATTTTAGAAGGACGGAATTTTCAAGTTGCCTGAAAGATGGAGAAAGGTTGTAGAACAGAATGGCACCTCTATCATTTAATAAATGTATACTCAAATTTCAATCCTGCGTTGCAATTTTCCTTCAAAATCGCCACGAACTTTCCGGACAACCCAAAAAAAACAAACCCGAAAAAATGAAATAGTCTAACACTCAGAAAGAGATCATCAAAGTATTCTTAAAATGTTAACAATTCAATATAAACATGAACGAAAAGGGAACGAAACTATTGTTGAAGAGTAACGAATATACGTTTTTAATTTTCTTGTTACAGTAAAATAGGTTGGCGCCTTGGTCTTCAGGCAGTCACTGCCGTTGTATTTCTTACCTTCTTTCTGGGCACGTTTTACCGGAGCGCATCTTTGTATCATCCCCAACGAAGAGCGATTCTGCACTTAAAGAATCAGAAACGCAAGATCAAAGACAAAAATAAACCTGATGATAAACCACCTTTCTTTGACTTTAGTACCCTGAAAAGCAAGACTGTCAGGATACTCTTAATATCCACTGGAATATCCGCCTTCGGGATCAATACACCGATATTTTATTTGGTAAGCGGAAGATTTATTAATAAAATAATGTTAACACTTCGACGTCCGCACCTGTGATAGAAATACTTTTATCTGCCGTCGGTAATTTCCGGGGGATCGTTCATATTGTAATTATAATATATTGTAGTAAAACATGAAAGTCACAATAACTCTGTTTACCTGATTTGTGTAAATAAATGTAAGCTAAGAAGGAAATTGAGTAAAAAATAAGAATAAGTAACGTGCCACCGGCATTTGCTCGTCATTTTGTAAGCGACATCACGGTGGCGTCACCGGACGGCAAGGTGTTAACATTAGAACGATCAAACATATACTCACGATCTTATTATATATTTTAAATACAAAAGTAATATTTTATATAACGAAGTATTTGAATTACTTTATCATTTTTATTTCGAAACAAATTTTATAAAAATATCTTTACTTCATATCAGAACCAAAGAAACTGGTTCAAAATAGTTTTTTATTTAAAATAATTGTCCCAAATAAAATAATAAAGAAAATTTTATTATTGGCTTCCCAAAATAGACGGCTATTTTGGACAATGAAGTTTTTTACTTAATTCAATGAGTATCTTTTATACAATGAAATCAGAGATTCAAGATTATTTGAAAAGGCATTTATTTGGATACGAAATAAAATCAGATATTATTTTACTAAAAATGAAATAATTATATAACTAAAAAACAAATTATTTTCTTGTACAAATAAACTAATTACTGGTTATTTGAAGATAATAGCTGACGAAATAAGATGGCTATTTATCTTAACTGAAATTAAATAGTATTTTTTGGACCCATGAAATTCCGTTTTATTTGTATTAGGGGGACCGGAAAGTAATGTCGTTTATGCACAAGCCAGCATTTGACAGATAATTGCAACCAACTTCACACATCGACTTTGTTCAATACACGTTTGCAAATTGAAGAGACTGGCTAATACTGTTTCGTAAAAAACAATTATTTTTTTATTGACCGTATTCAAAATGACGGACAAATATCCAGAAGAGTTGCACATTCGGCATTGTATGCTATACGAATTTCGGAAGGGCAGCAATGCAACGACAGCTACAAAAAACATTCTCGATTTTGTTCCGGAAGCACTGGATGTTCGTAAATGTCAACGATGGTTTGCCAAATTCAGATCGGGCAATTTTGATCTTTCTAACTCACCTCGAAGAGGAAGACCTTTGACTCTGAATAATGACATTTCACGGGTACCAGTAGAAGCAATAGAAATTTACTCACTAGATTACAGAAAGTCATCGACAAGGATGGTGACCATATCACTGATTTAAAAATAAAATGTCAAAGAACAATAAATTTATTTTAATTTCATGAAAAATACGACATTACTTTCCGGTCCCCCTAATATGTCAAGGGGTTAACAACATATTTCAATATTTACCGTAGACTGTTCGCATGCTTTTTCCTAGTAGACCACCAGTATGTGACATTCTAAAGAATCTTTTAATCTGGTTCAGGCACATCAAGCCGAGGAAGAGGGTCTCGGTGACATGGTCGTCCTCCTTCAAGCTTATCTAGGGTTGGCCTGGACCCTCGGTTGCGTCACCTTCGGTCTTTTAGTCGTCCATCGTAGTGTCGAGTGCAGAATCGCTCGGCAGTATCTTACTCAAGCGGCAGTCTTTGTGTGTGGCCTCTGCATTCTCGCCCTCACCGCCATTCAAGGGAATTATCACGGATACGTCATGTTCGCCTGGATTTATGGTACAGTATATCAACACGTGAATAAGTATTTCCTACTTACTCGTAACCCGCTTTTCAATACGGTCGTGGATCTTTTTATGCGACACATATGTTACAAAGAATTCCGCATAAAAAAACTGCACAATGAAAGATATACACTGTTTTAGACGTTAGGCATTTTGAATCTTTCGCGGGCGTCAGATATATCCAGGGCCGGCTATCTGGGGGGATGCTATGCACCCGGGGCCTCGCGATGGAGGAGGCCCCAACATGATTAAAAACTAGAATAATGTACTCTTGCAAATGAAAACTTGACAATAATTAATTAAAACTGAAACTGAATACTGATTTAATTAAAACTGAAATTCAAAATTTAAGAACAACATTTAATACATTTTTAGACGAAGCAAAAGTGCTAGCACGTAATTTGAATATTTCAGAACATTTTCTTGAAAAACGAATTCGAAAAGGAAAAGATTATATTCCGAAATAGTAGAAGATGAAGTTATAGAAAACCCGGTAGAGGAATTTATATGTTATTTTGTTAACACTGTAATTGATACTGTTATTATACAAATAGAAGATAGATTTAAAATATAATTTATAACCAAATATAATTTCTCATTTAAAATTAATCGCTGATATAAAAACCTTAGAAAAGCATGAATTAGAAAAATGCTCCAAAAACTTTGTAAAGTTTTATAACAAAGACGTAGATGAAAACCCAATCCATGAAATTGGTTTGCTACGGGATTTGATTTTGACTGAAAGGGATGTAAATAACGCATAATACAATTAAATAATTGCAATACATATTAAATAATAATTATAATGAGTTATTTAATATGTATTAACTGTGTTAAAACTTTTCTTTACCTTGCCAATTACTAGAACAAGTGCTGAGCGCTCTTTCAGCAAATGAAAACTAGTCATTTTTCTGAAGTAATTAATGTATTAGCAAAAACAATATCACGCATTAAATAAACATGCATTTATATATATGTTCGTGTTTGTAATTCTTTTTACTTTACAAAAAATCTAGGGCCCCAAATGGTTCCCCCAAATGCACCCAGGCCCCTTTATAGAGAAGGCCGGCCCTGGATATAACCGACGCTATAGCCCGTTCCACGGAACCTTTCACCCGATTCGGACGAGTTTACATTCGTTCTGCGCAGGTCCCCACTACCATTCCCTGCTCCGAGCACGCTATTGGCCTTAGTCCCACTGTGACGTCACAGAAGGCGGGCCTAAAGCAGTGGTGGGAGGAAAAGATAGTTGTGACTGCGCGAGCCGGGTGAAATGTTTCCTGGGATGGGTTATAGACATGAAAGAGTTAGGTTAAAGATTCTACAGCCGATTGTCAGAAATACACCCCTTCCTCGTTGGCTTTCCATTATTTTGTTCAATTTGGAGGGTCGTAAAACAAGTTTACGAGCAATAAAATGGTACTCTTCTTCCTGCAGGCATCTTCTGCGGTGGTTACCATTATAGTCTCAAAATGTACACCTATGAAAGGGTGAGAGCAAGAAACTTCGCGAAGACATGGGGTTTCGTTCAGTGTTCGCAAGCCATACCAATAGCTATTGGAGTACCAATCTCAGGTAAATATGTAATAATGAAATGTTATTCATTTAATGCAGTGGAAAATGCAATAATTTCGAAGTATGAAAAATGATCTGTGCTTTTGTTTAATACTACAAGTACCAAAGAGGTCAAAATAACTTGTCTGCCATTTTTAGTTAAATTGTTCGGATGCACAGTGCATTGTTTGGGATGTTATATACTTTTGTTTTATATGCATAACGCGAGTAATGGAATCCATTAATTAACTTGAATCCTTCAGCCGTAATTTAATTGCATTTCTTAAATGTCACTGCAGCCCGCGACAAAATGGTAACCGATTCAACATTTTTGTTCGTTTTTGGTGATATACGTAAAGTGACAAAGCAGATTTTGTTCACCCAATATTTTTTACAATTAATTTTTGGATGTCGCGGTTTATGTACCTTCTTTGAAAGGTAACTAATGCAGTTAAGAAGCTTGTAGATCGATGGAATAAGGTTATACAAAATACGGGGAATATTTTATCGAATAAAAACTATTTTTCTTAAAAAAAGATCAAGTTCGTTTGATGTCATAAAGTATGATTACATACATGCAAAAAAATGATTATTTCAGAACAATAACTGTACATTCGATTTTATTTGTATTAAAATACCTTTGGAACAGAAATTTAAAAAAAAGCTAGATCTGCAAACGAGTGAATTTGATCTGTGAAAGGGTTAATGTGTACTCTAAAACCTGCAATAAAAACGTGTAAAAAGGTGCAATTAATAATCTATGAAACTTGAACTGTTCTAGGATACATAAACGTGGGCTGTGGTGGAAAAGCCGGCTATTATTTCAGTTCGACGTGTGTTCTCGTCGGAAGTTTCACTCTGTTTTTCATCGATCTGCATAGAAGAAATTTGTCCAGACACAAGCATACGAGGGCCAATGGAACCAAACATCTCTGCATTTCGGATACTTGTCCTCAACGCCGAAGATTGTCTTTCACGCAAGAACCAGAGAATGATGGTCCTCATGTAGCTGCTGCTGGAGCAACGGCCGCTGCGTTGGTTCTAGGTGCCGACGTTCCGCCTACTCCAGGTGAGTTCAAAACTTGTATGCCAGGACGTGGGATTTTCTCCCACGTGGGAGCCTTCGTGCGCATGCGCAGGCTGACGTCACAGCTCGATGGCGGTTGTTTCCATGGACGTATCTATGTGCAACAGTAGATACGCGTAAGGGGCCCGTATTTCTACCGTATTTCAATTGTCACGGGGGTCGAACGATACCCCATGTTTGAGGGAAGTATATAAGTTACTGAGAATTAGGTAGTGCGCATGCGTGGGAAAAATCCCACGTCCTGGCATCACTGCTGAGGAGTCACTTTTAGTTGGACCACAGCTTGGACGAGTTTGCGTCCGATGTGCGCAGCCTCCCACTACCGTTCTCTTCTCCGCACACGCTATTTGCTTAGTCCCACTGTGACGTCACCGGTGTAGGCGGGGTTTGAAGCGTTGGAGGGAAGAAGGGAAGGGGGCTGCGCGAGCTGTGGTTAAACTTCACGTTTAGAATAAACTAGCTCGCGCATTCCCCACTTATTATATTATAATATGCCCGTTAAGGGCATTATATTATGCCCGTTTTTGAGCACTAATTATATAATATTAATTATATAATTATATAATTATATAATTATATAATATAAATATAATAATATTTATTATATAAGTTTTTGAGCACTAATTGTTCAGGGCACATTGCCTTTTATAAATGTTTAAATTTAATCGGATGACATAGAACATAACAATCTTTCAACTATAGGTTATTATACATAGTTATTAAATTTCACGCTTGATAACTCATTCGCATACAACACTAATTTCAAATTATAATTAAGACCCTATAACATTATTTTATGGTCCAGATTTCACTTGTTATGCCACATGCTTTCGATGACATTAAGGTCACTCTTCTTAATTACAGTCATTACGAGTCCCCTTTCAATCATAATTATAGCGGTTGAGAAGTAATTTGATTCGCAAGACTAATTAATCGTCATCTGCCAAAAAAATCTTTTATTCCGTTATACGTACACTATAATAGAGTCATTTGATTCGTCCGTGTATCTTCGTTCTAATGATCCATGTCCTTAAAAATCATTACAGGCGACATGATAGATGTACTAGGCCCGGATAAGCCCGAGCTAACATGTATCTCCGAGGAAGGTATCGCTGACATGGATCTTCCGGACAACTTACTCGAGGATCTCGATTATATCGGCGATTGTATTACCTCGTGTAACAAGGTCGAGAACTATCTTATGCTCTCAGAATTCGAGAACAATTTGATCGCCGAGATGCCAATCATTATGGGTCGACGTGGTAGAAGATGGTCGGTTGCACGATCGAAAGGTGGCCAACCGACCTGCGCACAACCCGAGCATGCGCAGTCGAAGCACGAGGAGGATGATTCTAAATCGAAATGGTGCAACACGAATATCCCTAGTACTAATAGCAGGGTCATTACAGTCATTGATGAAGCCAGCACGTAAACATAACCCTTAAATCACTATACAAGGTGTTTCTTCATATGTAGCAACAAGTTCAAGAATGAGCAGCGGACACAAAAACAATGAGAAAAGTTCATATAAACATGTGTCCTATTTGATGTTGTTTCAAAGTTATTGCCACGTTTGTGTTTCAATAATCTGTGAGAGGTTATGTTCATATTTTATATGAACTCTTTTCATTGATCTTGTGCCTCCTCTCCGCTACTGATGTGGATTCCACATTTAAAAAACACCCTGTATACACTGAGTGGAAAAGTAACGGAGAAGCAGTTCCGCAAGTACAAATGAACTCGTACATTGATCTTCATGGTTACGTTACTGTCCCTTTGCAACCAGATTAGTCAGAGATGTAATATGTCAGTTCTCCTTTCATTGAATACAGCATTTCTTGTTCTTCGTTTAAGATCAATTTCCATTACTAAATATAGGGAGTTTGTACGTCTCAATTGTTTTGTGATAGCTAAAGATAACCGTATAAGAATCGTCTCTAAGAGATATTAAAAATTGATGGATGTTAAATACGTAATTAAAACCGGAGTTGCTTCTTAAATCAGCTATTTCAATGAAAAGGATATTTGTACTGGAAACTGTGACGTTACAGCTTGCATATGAAGTGATTATATCTTTTATTACATAACAGGTAACTCTCAGCGCAAAGCGGCAATATAATATGATATAAGTTTTCTTGAAATACATGTGTTTACGTTTGAGATAGAATTAAAATTTAAATCTCGAATCCCAATAGTACAAAGCTATTAAAAGGGATGCTTGTATAATTATTACATAATCGTTACGATATACAGGGTGATTCGGCTAAGAATAAAAGCTGAAATATTTGTGAAACTGTTAATTATATCAAAAACTGTTTCGTACAAAAATTAAATGTTTTCGGGGTGGACATTATTCGACATAATTAACATTTTTGTAAGTGGAGAGTGGAGAATATTTGAAGGTCAAGTTTGTTTTAAATGGGACTACATATATCTTCATGCATCAGTGGATTCAGCTCGTGATTTTCTATAAAAAGGTAATATATCATTTATATCGAAAAACCTTTAGTTTAGGAGATATATTAATTATGATATTGCGGATATTTATTCAATGTCATTTCATGCTTTAATTTTCATTGGAATGTCTTTCAGTAGTCGGATGGTGTTTTGTTCGACTGATTGTATTTTGTTTTTCAACAGTCTATGATTATTTTCCATCCATTCTATTCGGCCTTGTTTATTTATACAAATGATTTATCACGTTTTTTAGAGAATCACGAGCTGAATTGACTGGTGCATTGAAATTATATAATCAAATTTAAAAGAAACAAATTTGAGCTTAAAATATTCTCCACTCGTCCACTTACAAAAATGTTAATTATATCGAATAATGTCCACCTCGAAAACATTCAACTTTTGCTTGAAACATTTTTCTATATAATTAACAGTTTCGAAAGTATTTCAAATTCCAGTTTTAGGTTAATCACCTTGTAAATTACTATATTGCGTTCACTTTCAGAACGAACCCGAGTTCGGACGAGTTTTCGTTCGTTGTGCGCATGTCCCCACCCCCATTCCCTGTTCCGCGCACGCTATTGGTCTTACTCCCACTATGACGTCATAGAAGGCGGGTATAAGGAGTGGTCGGGACTGCGCAAGTTCCGTGGTTCATTTCAAAAGTGAACGCACAAGAATACAAAATTCCGCCGATCGTTATACGTCATTTTGGAATAAATATAAAATATATAAAAAGCCCGTGGAGGGATTTTGTTCTCGTTATCGCACTGCCTTTGATCGTAGCAATGAGTACATTGTCATCATTGCACCTTGTTCGTTTGTGTAAAGTTTAGGGTTAGAATTAGGCGTACTTCGCGAACGGGTACTTTAGCAAGTTCGTAAGTTAGTTTCCGTGACGTAGTCGGCTTAGATTCGATATTCTTGGGACCCTCCGTGGCCGTCACTACGATTAGAAGCTAAGTATATATGTACAATGTACACTTCCGTCCGTACAATCATGGGACACTTTCTAGTTTCAGGTTTTCGTTGAAATTAACGCTATTAAACATCCGAAATAGCACAGCAAACGAGCATCTACCGATTCCCTGCACCAAGTACAATTTCCAAGTGTTAAAGTATATTGAAAAATATATATACGAAGTTTGAAATCTTCTCATTAATATACGCTCCCCGTTTTCCGATGATAGCACGAACTAAGTTCGGCAGTCTTGCAGTGATATTTTTGTGTTTCTTCCTGTATTTCTGTCGAGGATCGTTGCGAATATGTTCACAGATTTTTACCGACATGGGGTATTGTTTAAATACACATCTTTATGGTTCACCACTCAACTCCCGATGGGGTTGAAATTTGGTGATTGAGGTGGGTCATCGTATTAATTTTAGTTTCGAATTTTTTGTAACCGCTCAAGATTATTTATGCAAACTCTAAGAGTATGCTTGGGATCATTATGTATGGGATGTTTGATTGCGTTGATTTCAACGTGAAGCTGAAACTAGTAAGTGTCCCATGACTTACGGCCCGGATTGTAGCTTAGAATCTGGTAGCGGTAATTCCCAGTATGGTGGGTCACTAAATTCGCGGTGCAATTAAGGACAATAACGTCGGCTTTCGACGAGAGGAACCACGGAAACATTCCGTCCAAACGGTAATAACCTCGACTCGCGTCGACGTATTTGTTTAAGCTTCGTATTCATTCACTGCCGTTTATTAACACATTCGCTGCCGGCGGTTTCAAAGCGAGACGCTTAACTGAATACCGCGAACAATTTTCAAAAATCTATAACTGAATACTGCGAACAATCTTCAAAAATCGATAACTGAATACTGCGAACAATTTTCAAAAATCTATAACTGAATACCGCCGCGAACAATTTTCAAAAATCTATAACTGAATACCGCGAACAATTTTCAAAAATCTATAACTGAATACTGCGAACAATTTTCAAAAATCTGTAACTGAATACCGCGAACAATTTTCAAAAATCTGTAACTGAATACCGCGAACAATTTTCAAAAATCTATAACTGAATACTGCGAACAATTTTCAAAAATCTATAACTGAATACCGCCGCGAACAATTTTCAAAAATCTATAACTGAATACCGCCGCGAACAATTTTCAAAAATCTATAACTGAATACCGCAGGGTTCTGCTATGGTTTATATTCATGGCTATATTCACCGATATTATTATAGTTTGGATAATCGCAATATTATTATTCACTTATTTATTGAATGTTCATATATTTATTAGACAAATGAAAATTGTATTCAGCCATCTGGTGTGATGTATAAGCTTCGCGGCTAGCAGGAGCGCCAATTTCAAATGACGTAGAACTACGTTGCCAGTATTCAGTTAAAAAATTTCAAATGGCAGAGAACTACTTTACCGACATTCAGCTAAAGAATTTGAAATATCGTTGGACTACGTTTCAGGGCGCGAATGTGTTAACATGCTAGTTAAACGATCTTTGATTTTCAATAACGAACTGTTTTTGTAAAATTTATGCAAATACAGTGATGCTGAATTGCCAAAAATGCATAATTCTGTGATTTGAATGGATCAGTATTCCGATGATGTTTCGTTATACGAAATATTACGAAGCATTCGGTTTTCAAGATCAAGATGGAAGCTTAAAACAAAAAGGAGTAACGTTGCAAGCATATTTTTATGCACCAAAATGTTATTCACATGGTTCAATTTAAAGAAGCATCCATAAAAATACTCCACATAATTATACGAGATACTTCTTTGGCATTAAACAAATTTAAAACCATATTTTAACAAATAGTTCGAAAAAGATGAATATCGAGAATATATTTCCAAATTTCGTAATTCTAAACTTTTACGATTTTACTAATTTTATGATAATAGTACAGTCGAGTCTCTTTTAATTAATAATTCCATATTAAGAAACCGCACAAAAAAGATATAGCTTACATTATAAAACTAGGGATAATTTTTTTAAATGCCAACAGCAGAAAAGAGATAACTTACACGCATTCAGTTGTTTCGTTTTGTTTGTGCACAAAAAGATTTTTAATTCGAACAGAAAAAACTTGATTTGTGTGTGGGAATTATTCTCTGCTCTCTTAATTCCCCAAAAATAAAAAAAAACTTCCTAGATTTCTTGGATTACTTATTTTTGCTTGCTTTTTTTCTTCGCCGCATAACTTCAAAACCGCATTAAAAAGATCCGCATGGAAAGAGACTCGACGGTTTTTTTGATTATATTTCGATAAAACGTGATAAAATTATATCACCATTTCATCTTGATTGGGGTTATTAAAAAATCAGGATCGTATAACTGGTGTTAAATGACTATTCATGGCAGGACATTAGAAAGGATCGATATTCGTGCGTCAGCATGAATTGCTAAAGATTTTCAAACTAGTCCAATTAAAACTTGTAAAAATTGCAGTAATTAGCAGAATGTAACGATATTTAAAAAAAGTACGAGAACACGTCTTTGTACCGTCATTTTGGATATTTAAGATTTATTCTCGATGAATGGTTTCCCTCTTCTATACTGGTTTTGCATTTTAAGTTAACCCTTTTGCGGATCGTAATCACCTTTTTGCAACTCAAATTCGCCCTTTCGCATAATACTTTTTTTGAAATCTGTTTTCTTAAGCTATTGTGATTAAACTATAATCCAATATGACATAAAATTAACATAAAATACTTAATTAACACTAAAAAATGTATAAGTTAAATATTTGCAAAGATTTGTGGTGTTAAATAAGTATTTTATGTTAATTTAATGTCATATTGGATTTTATTTTGATTACAATAGCTTAAGAAAACAAATTTGTAAAAAAGATTTTTGCGAAAGGGCGAATTTGATTTGCAAGAAGGTGAATACGATCTGCAAAAGGCTTAACTTGGAATGCAAAAAGGTGAATATGATCGGCAAAATGGTTAATTTAGATTGCCAAACCTGCATCGAGCGAGTCGATCTAGGCGGTACAGGATACGAGAGATAATAATGTTCATCTATTTATTTATCAAAGTATTTATATTAGAATGTAAATATCCAATATCTTATGCGTATGTAAATATGGTACATAATTATAAAAGTGTAACACCAGCGAGTACTAAACAATATAAATATTACGATATATTTGTTAACGTGCTGAAGATTCACTGAGCATGTTACGAAAGTTGTGTCAGAAAGTATTCTGAAATTTATTTTTACGGTTTTTGAAAATGTAGTCAGTCAAAACTAATGTTTGCAAAAGTTTAAGGCCTATCTAAGTATATTCGGTAGAGTATTAACACTGCCTGAATAGAAGTCCTTAACCCTTTGAGTATCAGGGACAATTTTGCAACTTTGCAAAAATACGGTCGAAAAATGTCAGGTGACGCAATCGCGCTCGGCGTCTTTCGAGTAATTGTACTTTGTTTACTTCGTCTTTACTCAGAGATGCCGAGTATGTTTACTTCCTTTACGTCCCTTTTAATGTGCCGGATCGCACTTCAATCGAACGTATAAAAAAATAAAATTTATTAACCGTACGGGTTTTTATCGCCCTTTAAAAACTCGAGGTGGAAGTTCCTTGCTACATCCGCCATTTTTCGACGCGCAACAGAAGAAGCGCGATCGCGCCATCTGGCGCTTAAACAGTTAACACATTAATACCAACTCCGTAATTCATATTTCGCTGTAACGGACGGTTCTATTAATAGTATTCTTTTTCTTCGGGCGGCACTGTGTTAGAAATTAGAAATCCTCTTTTAACGGGATAAAAATCGAGGTGAATAACTGATAATGGTTTCGAAATTATTTCACTTTTTATTCGTTTTCGAACTGGAATTTAAAGAATTTTTACTACCATATTTACTACGATATTGTGTATTCGTGTGAATTATGTGGTAAGCTCTGTTTTATCCACCGATGGTAAACGCCGCCCGATGAAACAACCTCGTTTGTACCACCGATGGTACACTTGAACGTGTTAACAGATTGTTTTTATATGTAACCTAAACAAACTTCTTCAGTGTACACAATAGAGATGGCGCGCAAATCACTAACACTGTTTAATCACAGTGATCTTGAATGAATTTACCTACTGTGATCGTAATTCTTGATCTCTACAAAAAACAAATGCAATATGATTTCAAAACGAGTTACATTATTATAATAAATGTATTTTTAAAAATCAGTCGAAAAAACCAGATTATAAAAGAATGATTTGCTATAATTATATATCCAATATTTGAATTTATATTATTTTACCAAGTTTTTATAGATTTATGTAAAGCGTAATACAGTTATATTGAAATTTTGTAGAATTAAGTCTAAAGAAATTGAAAATTATTATTACGCTTGTGAATATACAGGTTATGTGACACTGTTACTCGGTTGTTACGTTCTCCACCAATCAGAAACGATCACGAAAAACCATGAACTACTGTGAGAAATGACTGATTGGGAACCAACTTGATCGCAAGTAGCAGTTCGCGCCATCTTTAGTACAAAATAATTATCTCCGAACGAAGCTTGAGAAACGGATCGTTAATCTAATAGCAATAATTATCTTGTAGAATTTAGTTGATTACAATGCATTATAATAACTAATACATAACTTAAGCCAATATATAGGATTATTGCAGGATGCAATAAATAGAGTGCAATGATTAACGAATTATTGTTATAATATTATATACTAATTGAATGTTTACTAAGTAAGTCTTACATAGGACACAGTGAATCCGATAAAACTGCCTGTTGTATTGTAATATTGTAACATTGTTAATAAATTTGGTCATTATATGAATGAGTGACGAGTTTATTGTCATCAAATATTGTGCTTGGGGTTTAAACCAGTAAGTTTACATCGTCTTCAGTTTTCTTCCCACCACTGCTTTATCCACGTCTTCAACTTGCCGCGGGAAGGAAACTTCATATATACGGTGTCGAAAAACTGCAACTTAGAGAAAGTTTTCTTAGTATTGTACACTGCAGTAAGAACATTTAAAACAATACTTGGTATATATAGAAGTAACATTTTTTTACCTTTAAAATTACGCTTTTTTTACGTTTTTAGCCGGCCGAACCTGAAACATAATTAATCATTAAGTAGTTCATCACAAATATTATCGAGTGACGCGTAATCATCTTCTACTTTCGTAGTATGGCCAATAAAGTTCCGCCAGTTTCCCGCGGTCACATTTTCAATTGCTTCATGCAATAAATTCTTGACGTTTTGTAATGTAAATGTGGTGTTTCGCTGTCTAATATAATTTTTGATGGAAGCCCACGCCAGTTCCATTGGATTAAACTCACAATGATACGGCGGTAGGCGCAAAATGGTATTATTAAAGAGTTCAGCGTATTCATCTACCACATACTGATTATAACGCGGTTTAATTGTTTTAACTATTTCTATCAGTGCACCTTTCGAAACATTAGGCGGAACTTCTTGGCCTTTAGATTCTAGCCACTCGATAATTTTGACTTTTCTCCAGCTCATTGTTGGACAATGCTCCAGTCTCACTGAGTGATATGCAGCATTGTCCATAACAATCACGGCCCCCTCCTTGAGCGATGGCAAAATATTTCGAAACCATTCGACAAATATTTCGCCATTCATCTCCTCGTGGTAATCTGTTGTTCTTGTTTTTGCTTCAAAGCACAACAGACCACCAGGGTGGAAGCCGTCACTGGAACCAATATGTACAATAATCAGGCGTTTGCCTTTACCTGTCGGCGCACGGATGCCCGTAGACAATCCCCGCTCCGACGCATAAGCTTTACTTTTAATACTACTGTCTGTCCAGACTTTTTTATTGAACTCCCCTGCATTTACCCAAGTCTCATCCAAATAATAAATGTGTTTTCCCTGCGCCCTATATTTTTTAATTGTATCGATATAATTACCCCTCCATGCTATAATGTCGTCCCTGTCCAAAAGCGCAGAGTTTCTTAAGTTCTTTTTAAATTCAACATTCAAATTTTGTAGAACACGGTACAACGTGGTTCTTGACAAACTTGGTAAAGTATCGTCTCTATAAACCGCAGTCAAAATTAAATCTAAAGTTGGCAACTCGTGTCGAAACCAAAACGCGTGAACAGTTTTCTAAGTCAATTATTTTCTTCTTCCGTTAATGTAACCTACTAATACTAGGTCTGCTGCGCTTTCGGACAGGGGAAGATACTTTACCCATCCTCTTATACATTACGATAATTTTGGTGATTGTCCTCCTGCTAATTCCATCTTAATTTCCGGATGTCTTGTTATCATAACACTGAACATGTGTATGACCATTCCGAACTAATGTTCCAAACTAATCGGCTTCCCTTGCTGCTGTCTTAGCCTTCCGCTTGGTTCATGTTGCACAAATTATATTAAACGGCAGTTGCACAAACCGTTCCACTGACCGTGATTCAAGTGAATCTGATTGAAAGATGTAAGCCAAACATTTATATATTTGGTCAGACAATTCAGAGTGGGGGTCCAATAGTCTGCATACTATGTCCTTTGTTTTGGGGATTATCAAATATGTATAAAGAATGACTGAAACAAGAGTATAGCATATTATTTAGTTATTTTAGGTAAAGGTGCCAGTAGTTGACAAGTTAAAGTACCTGGTCACCAGATGTGGTCGGTTGACCACATAGTCCTTAAGTTGCAGTTTTTATGGCCCACGGCATTTGCCGGATATTGAAGGCCGGAGCAGTGATGCCAGTACGTGGGATTTTTCCCACCCCTGCGCACTACCTAATTCTCAGTAACGTATGTACTTCACTCAAATATGGGGTATCGTTAGACCCCCGTGACAATTGCAATACGGTAGAAATACGGGCCCCTTACGCGTATCTACTGTTGCACATAGATACGTCCATGGAAACAACCGCCGTCGAGCTGTGACGTCAGCTTGCGCATGCGCACGAAGGCTCCCACGTGGGAGAAAATTCACGTACTGGCATCACTGCGCACCACTCGGACAATCTCGGCAGTATTCGGCATATTCTTGGGTAATTCACATCGAGCGGCAAACTCTCGGGCGACCACGTGCGCATTTTACAGAGTTTTTACCATAGAGAGTGTTTAGTTGTGAGTGGTAAAGAACTCCGTATCCGTGTTAATAGGGAGGCAAACGTGGCCCGGTAAGAGAATTTTCATGCGCAACAGTAGATACGCGTAAGGGGCCCGTATTTCTACCGTATTTCAATTGTCACGGGGGTCTAATGCTACCCCATATTTGAGGGAAGTATATACGTTACTGAGAATTAGGTAGTGCGCAGGGGTGGGATTTTCTCCCACGTGGGAGCCTTCGTGCGCATGCGCACGCTGACGTCACAGCTCGATGGCGGTTGTTTCCATGGACGTATCTATGTGCAACAGTAGATACGCGTAAGGGGCCCGTATTTCTACCGTATTGCAATTGTCACGGGGGTCTAACGATACCCCATACTTGAGTGAAGTACATACGTTACTGAGAATTAGGTAGTGCGCAGGGGTGGGAAAAATCCCACGTACTGGCATCACTGCTGAGGAGTCGGCCGCGCCACCAGACCCGCTGATTTTTGGGTCTTAATTTGGGTCTCTTCCACTCTTATTTTCCTCTGCTCTCTTCGGTCTTTGATAGGAGCCGCCAGATATATCCCAATGCCGCACTATTATATACCTATTGTTTTTTATTGTACCCTGCTGCATTTAACCACGTTTTATCTAAATAATGAACATGCTTTCTCGTGTTTCGCGCGCCATCTGTTGAGGACCGCTCACGAGTTTTCTTGTTTTTCACGCGCCATCAAAGAGGAGCGAATCTAGATACTAATGCAAAGGATAAGGGGTCAAAAGTGTCCCAAAACCAAATTGGACTTGCGATAGGTCATTCGATAGCTTATAAAAAAAACGATCTGTGCCAAGTTTCAACTTTGTATCTCGACTGGGGGGGAAGTAAAGGGCTAAAATCGAAAATCACGTTGTTGCCCAATTTCTTCGAACTCAGTAAATGAAAAATTGTGAAAAAAAGCAGGAACACTTCAGTCAGTAAGGTACATATTATGGAATTTTTTCAGATTTTTATGTTGCAAATCCAAGCTGTGAAAAATAAAAGACGCAAAAAAATGCCGAAAAATGCCGATTTTGTATTGAAGGAGTCCCGGATCAGCGTTTATATTTTTTGAGTAAATGTGTATTATTAATACTATTGCTCTCAATTTTTTTTAGATTTTTTGTTAATGTGCGCCGTAGTTAAAAAAAATAAAAACCGATTTTTTCGTCGTTTTTTGCGTGTCAGAATAACTTATGCGGCGAATTTTCATATTATTATTTATCAAATAAGTGTTTTATGCAGCAATAAATGTTTTTGCATACAGTAAACCAAAATAGGAATTCAGAAAATTAAATAAATCCAGCTAATCGACATTGCGTCGCGCGGTATTATAGTCTAAACTTTTAGATAGACACTATTTCCAAGAGCGCCGGTTCACCAGCGGCAAAGTACCAGGCTGGTGAACCGCTGCAGAGTTTTTGTAGGTTCGCATCCCCCTGGGGGGTTAATTTTGTTCACATTCCTTTGTTTATATCCTAACTATATAATAACTGAACTATTGGGTTGTTCGGAAAGTAATTTCGTGTTTCCCGACAGAGGATTTTATGAATATATTTTTATACAAAAATTGTATGAGCGTGGAATCATGCTACTGCCAGAAAGATGGCAAAAAGTATTGGAAAAAATGGCCAATATATAATTTAATAAAATATTGATTTATTATACGAAAATTGTCTTTCATTTTCACAAAGAAAAACGATATTACTTTCCGAACAACCCAATATATCAACATTTGTTTACAAAGAGTTTAAGCATACCTTTTAAATATTTTAATCTGCAGTATACGTAAATCCTCAGTGTTTTTCCAGCGTTGTTTTCCCATATCCTATTAATTATAGAATTATTTATATTTTCTAAAAAATACAGAACGAAGTTCTTAGTCTTCGCTGTCTTCGCTGTCTTCGCTGTCTTCGTTGATGACTCGAGTGACTTGTTGGCTACTAAATATTTTAGTTTGTATTTCCGCGGGTCTTACAATTCTTGACAGGTACCGAGCATGCGCACCGTACCGTTCGCACATTCACAATGTTGGGTTTTATGTTTGAGCAGAGAAACAATATTTATAGAGAAATGGTATTTATTAATAGATATAGATAACGAACGAAATAAAACAAAGGAACATGTGCCAACAAATCTAACTTATTCATGAAACTACAGGATTAACGTATTGATTATATATTTATGCAGACTTAATGGATAATAATATATAAACAAAGATCTTAATGCTAGCTATTATCGTTTTATATTATTTTATATTATGTTAAGTGCCCTCTGACGGTACTACCTACGAATGCTTGAATTAATTTCAGCTTTCAACACACAACAATAACGTTGAATGCCGGAATAGCGTATTGAATTTAGTATGTAATCAATTGTAAGACTAATTCTAACCCAATATGGCATTTGTAAGTTTTACTGTTAATACGGCGCGACCTAACTTCGAATTTAATAATATTCTGATTTTCCTTATGGCAACGAAGGTTAATGTTGTTTTCATCATCCATTATTTCTGCTTGTTGGATTGATTTACAGAAAGGTTCTTAGGTACAAAAGTTATCAATTCTTTTTCTTGGAACTGTCGAGAGAACCGAACCGCATTGCTTATATTATAAAGATGTTTATGCTAACGGTCGGGAGACCGATAGCGCAGTGATACCAGGCGTGGGATTTTTCCCACCCCTGCGCACTACCTAATTCTCAGTAACGTATATACTTCACGCAAATATGGGGTAGCGTTAGACCCCCCTGACAATTGAAATACGGTAGAAATACGGGCCCCTTACGCGTATCTACTGTTGCGCATGAAAATTCTCTTACCGGGCCACGTTTGCCTCCCTATTAACACGGATACGGAGTTCTTTACCACTCACAACTAAACACTCTCTATGGTAAAAACTCTGTAAAATGCGCACGTGGTCGCCCGAGAGTTTGCCGCCCGATGTGAATTACCCAAGAATATGCCGAATACTACCGAGATTGTCCGAGTGGTGCGCAGTGATGCCAGTACGTGGGATTTTCTCCCACGCGGGAGCCTTCGTGCGCATGCGCATGCGACGTCACAGCTCGACGGTGGTTGTTTCCATGGACGTATCTATGTGCAACAGTAGATACGCGTAAGGGGCCCGTATTTCTACCGTATTGCAATTGTCACGGGGGTCTAACGATACCCCATATTTGAGTGAAGTACATACGTTACTGAGAATTAGATAGTGCGCAGGGGTGGGAAAAATCCCACGTACTGGCATCACGTGCTCGGTGGCGTCGGTGTTCATAAGTACGGTTGGTGTGGAATTGAATCTGTTGATTCGCCGGTGTTTTGTTATTATTCGTTATGGTTGGACAGAAACGTGGTCATTCCTGTAACAATGGTGTCGTGCTAGTGCCCGGTTCTTATAGTGGCGGTTAACCTTCGCGCTGTTTCAAGCGAGTACGTGGTGATAGTCTTTGCACATTGAAATCGGGAGAGCGATACCGGTTTCACGTGCATAACGGAAACAGTAGGACCTTGGTGTATCTCACTCCAGGAATGCAGATAAGTGAATGAAAGTACATATGTATATCATAATTTGTCGGCACATTGCATCTCTTAGGGATTACTGAATAAATAGACATGGGCCCGTTTTATTACCTTGCTCTTAAAACAAATCAAATTCAAAAATACAAATCAGTTAGTGGAAATATTGTAGATTATGCACTGTTAGAAATCTCTGTTTAAGATTTGTTGCTTAATAGCAGATGCAACAAATGCAAATGAGAACATTGAGGATACTCCCAGACATAACTTTATAACAATATACACTTTATTATATATTGTATTTAACACGATGGATTAAATTGGATTAAAATATTATGACCATAAACTAAAACAAATCTTACTCAGATGCTATGACAGGGAAAAGACAGCGATCGACAGTCAAGAACAAAAGAATATAGGAGATCCATGAGTTGCGCCCAAATTCTTTAATTTTAATCTCTCTAACATTACTTCCTAATATTTGTTAATTAGACAGATCAAACGAAGTTTTGATTAGAACGCGAAACGTGATTCATGCCCTCGAATGCGTAAAAGTATGCGCATAAAAAGTACAAGTATATAAAATATAAGAAGTACAAACAAAACATACTTCTGATAAATTAATAAACAAAATTAAAAACACTTCTTTTCGTAATAAGAAATTAACTACCTAGAAAATAACAGTTTCGGTACAAAATATGACTGTGTACATCAATATAAAAAATAACTGTATAGATATAACCATCAGTATCAATAATAATGTTAAATAAATAATTATATTATTTATACACATATTTTCTCAAAAAGTGAATTTTTCTAAATAAATCTTTATTGCTTGAAATATTCTTATAAAATGCTGCAGGGGGTTGAAAAAATTACATTTAACTTGTAATATTGTTTTAAATGTTTCTACACTGAGTTATGTTTTTTCTGAGGTCCAAAACTTATTCACTGAACAAACTTTCAATTGTACGTTGGTGCCTGGCAACTATAATGCAAATCTAATTACTTTGTTATCAGTTGTTGGTATTAAACCGATTAAATCCTTGCATTCATCCTGAATCGGTTGTTATTTTTTGTTCATTCCAAGTATTCATTTTTTTATGATTACCATATTTTGTTACATATGATATCTCATCAAAAAGTACCCTTTCTTCCTTCTCGGCATTTATTATCTACATTTTAGCAGCAAATTTTGAAATGTATTCAAAACTGTTTCCACATTTTGGCGATTAACACTGCTTTTAAGATTGATCCGCTTAACACAATCAATGCGTTCAAATTGTTATAAGTGAAGTTGTATATATTGGATACAGTTTTGAGGAAACTGTTGACATTGGATCTGAAGAAATCTGTTTTAGACCAACCAATTTCTTATAAATTACTTAACTGATTGTGTACAGTGAGTGGTAAAATCTGCATATCCATTCTTTCTTTTAATTTGAGTTTTAAATTACTGCTTCTCTGATAACCTTCATAATAGTATTTCTATCGCCTTCAGTACTTTCCACTATATTATGGAATATTGCTGTCTGATTATGCGTAAAATACAACCATACTCCTGAGCTATCATGTTCAACAACATTTTCCAGAATCCTTTTACAATTGTCGATGAACAACAGATATGATTTTAAATGGGACTACAATTTTGATTTTGAATTTGAAGTTACTGTATCACAGCAAGCCTATATGTGTTGTTGTATCCCAAACAGAGTTTAGGATAGAAAAGGGATTTAAGTCGGGGGGATTGCTGTGGATATGAGGAGAAAGGAAAAGAAAGGGTGTTTCGTCTTGGAACCGTCACAGACTCATCAGTAGGGCTGATGCGAACGGCTGTGGAGTTTTATTTGGTCGACGTGTTCTAGTTCGGTCTTGTTTAAATACAGTTTCGTTGTGCTTGTGATTCTTTTTTGAGAATATTATATATTTGGTTTTCTGCGTTGAGAACTTTAATCCTGATTCGTTGGACCATTTTTCTAGGTTGCCTATTGTCGATTGGATTGTTCCTTTGGTTGTGTTCAGATTTTTGCCGCTGCAGGTGATTGTGATATCGTCCGCAAAGATGTGTGTTCTGGCCGGTTTGTTTATCCTTTTTGTAATATCATTTATGGCTAGTAGGAAAAGGGTGACACTGATTACAGAGCCCTGTGGGACACCGTTTCGGATTTCTGTGCTCTTGGAGAGGGTGCCATTTACTCTAACTGTAATTTTTCTGTTTGTAAGGAAGTTGTTTATGAAGCTGTATATGGGTCCGTTTATTTTGAATTTAATTACTGTATTTAGGATCTTTGGTTTCCAGATCATGTCATATGCCTTTTCGATGTCGAAAAAGACTGCGAGAGTGTGTTCATTTTGAATAAATGCGTCGCAGATTTCGGTCTGTACGTTTATTAGATGGTCAATTGTTGATTTGTATTGACGAAAGCCGAATTGGTTTGGGTTTAGTATGTTGCTGTGCTCCAGGAACCAACGTAGTCTTTTGTTTATGATGTTTTCGAGTAGCTTGCACATTGTGTTAGTTAGAGCTATTGGGCGGTAGCATTCTGGTTTGTTTTGATCTTTGTTGGGCTTGAGTATTGGTACGTTACTGGCATTTCTCCATTGCTCTGGGAACACTTTGTAACAATATGGCATTGTATATGTTTAGTAGGACTGAGATACCCTGTCTGGAAGTCGTTTTAGTAGAACATTAGAGATGTTGTCCTATTTTTGGTTGTTTTTAAGGTATTTTCCAGTTCTTCTGTTGTTATTGGGGAATTTAGCACTGGCCATGCTTCGTCTTGTTGGGTGACTGGGGGGTATATTCATTTGTAATGTAATTAATGAATGTTGGATTCTAATTATCGTTGCTGGGGTCTTTTGGAAGGTTTTGGCTAGAGTGTCGGCAATATCTTCTGAGCTTGAGGCCATTTTGTTTTCATCCACTTCCAAAAATGTGAATGGTGTGTGTTCCCTTTTTCCGTTTATCTGTTTGATTTTTTTCCATACTTCCCTGATTGGGGTGCTGGTGTTTAAGGTCGCAGTGTAAGATATCCATGTTTGCTTTTGCTCTCTTTTATAGTTTTACGTGCAATGGCGCGCAGTTCTTCGAAATTTACGATATTTTCGGTTGTGGGATGTTTTTTAGCTCTATTGAAGGCATTATGGCTGTTTTTGAGGATGCCTTCTTATTATTTTGTTTTGTTTCTTTTTTTGTTTTTATCTATTTGAGTTCTTCTGTTAGTCTTCTTCTGATGATGGGCGTACAGACGAGTTAGATCCGTCGACTTTAAGTGAGTTCTTGAGTTTCTTTTCGATTCTAGTGAAACGGTTTTTTATACTCCGTTCTTCAATACGCGGATATAGTTCTTCCATCATTTGGATGAGTCCGTTTATGTCGCTTGTCTACTCGGTGGCTAGTTCCGTGGGGTTTGTCACCATGGGATCGCTTCACGAAGCTTTCGAATTGTATAAAGTAAACGGATATTTATTAGTTGGGTTGGAGATTTTGTCTCTGACTTGGGCCAGTAGGTCCTCTGTGTTTCTTTGATTCGGCATCGGTTCTTGTTTGAGCTTTTTCGTTGTGAAGGTTGGTTTTTCCGCTGTTTTTATTGCTTCCGGATCTGGTTGGCTTTCAGGGATGGATGGAGTTGTGCTGGAGTTGTGTTTGAGTTGTGTTTGTCCTTTCTTGGAGGTTCCTTTTCTGGCTTATTTCCAGTGATTCTGCTCTCTTCGGAGCCGTTTATTGCATCAATTGCATTGTTTGCAATGCTTGCTTGTGTGTCCCTCTTGCTTGCATAGGAAGCAAGTAAGGCTGTCTGTAGATGGGTATATCCAGTAATTTGTTTCGTCGTGATTTATTTTGATAGAATCCGGCATTTTGTTGAGATTTTGGTGCGATATACACCTGCCTTCTGAAGCTCAATAAGTGTGCAAAGCCGGATTGATTCATTCCAGCTCGTAAAAATTGGATCGATAATGTCGTTTTAACCCTTTGCGGACGACCGACGCATATATGCGTTCAGCGTGGAACATCAACGTCGCCAATAAACTCAGACATGCATTCAACAAAAACAATCGACAAAGACGAACCACTTATATGCTGATTAAGTCAACGTTTAGTTTGCGATTTTACTATTATTACGATTCCTCCGAGCGCTGAGCTTCGACCCGTGGCGTCCGCAAAGGGTTAATTCCGATTTTCTTTAAAGCATCCTCTATTATTCCGTGGGGGATGGTTGGGTATACGTGCGAAAGTACTATTCTTTTGCTTCTGGTAATTAGTGGTCTTATGTTTAGTGGGTATCCGTTTACTATGATTTCGGTGTTTTTTTCTGTAATGGTATCAGCTTGTTGTTGGCAAGAAATACGCAGATTCTGCCGTTTGAGATTCGGGATACAAATCTTATATTTGTCGGGTTGGTTAGGGAGCCCACTGCATTTATGTAATCTTTAATGGGAATACCGTGTTTGGCTTCGATGATTATGGCTTGGTGTTTTTTTGGAAAAGTGTCAGATCTGGTGGCGTTAGCATAACTTGCCGTTGTAGTTGGTCACTGAGGTGGTGGTTTTTTGGTTACTCCTATACTCAGAGGTATCCATGTTGATATTGTATTAGTTGATTAGTATTTGTAGGTGTTTGTTTTGTTCTTTTTGGTTTCCTTGGTCTAACGAGGAGAGTTGGTCAGGCGTCTGTGAGATTTTTCAACGAGACTTTGGGGAAACGTAGTACAATCAGAACTGATTCCATTGAAAAAGGGTTTAAAATTAAACGTGCCTTACATATGTTTATGCACCTTTCACTATACAATGTGACACTGGCGGAACGGATAGCGCGCCTGCCTCACGCCGTGCAAATCCGAGTTCAAATCCTCGATCGGGCGAAAGACGACGTTAAACTTTTTTTCTCGTTTAAACAGCCTCCCCAGTCGGAATCTGTAAAGCCTTGTATATTTTCATTATTTGGTCGGTATGTTAAACAATGGTCCATAGAACCCTTTAAATATCTCAAAACTCGTTTAGCGCTTTGCCAATGTGCCTTTCCATACGAACTATTAAATTGACTTAAAAGACTAATTGCATGAGCAATGTCCGGTCTCGTTGTCACAGCTAAGTACATAAGACTCCGTATTAATTCCCGGTACGGATATTGTTTTTCTTCCCCTTTTTCTGTATTTTTCGATAATTTAATGCCTGGATCCAATGGTGTTTTTACAGGATTTGCCTCATCCATTCCACATTATCAGTTGGCCTTTTCTTCGTTCCGTCCACGACATCAAATGTTTCTAAAGACTCGACATGCCTTTACATCGTATTTCCATCTTTGGAAATTTTCGCTAGCAAGCGTGGGCAATACCATCGTAGAGTCCATATTTATGTCCAGAATGATTGCACAATGAAAGTTAATAACTTCAACTATCTTTAAGGGATCGTAGGGAACAATTAAAGTTTCTAATGGTGCTGGAAATAATTTGAATCTGCGATTTTAAAAGAGTCTGCGTTTGTTTATTATCATTTAATAACATATTAACGCTATTCGTGTAGAATTGTGCCTATCATGTTACGAAGAATTTTGTTTTTCTTTTCAATTTCTTGTAATTCTTCTTTTATAGATTTTAATGCTTTTTCGCAATGGAAATTTATTGAATCTCGTTCCTATTTGTTTTTTAACAACATATTACTTATAAAGATTGTGATTTCAGATAGTTAGTATTTAAGACTCTACGAGCACAATTTAAGTAAGTGATATTAATATGAGTTAACAGTGTGCAAAGCTGCAAAACTTTTTGTACATCGTATGTTACGAGTCTGAGTCGCTTGCTCGTAACATGAGAAATCTTATCGTAGAGAATCGCTAACAGCAAACGTGTGTGAAGGCAGCAGACGTTAGTGGGGATATG
The DNA here is from genome assembly GCA_910591585.2 of Nysson spinosus. NCBI lineage: Eukaryota > Metazoa > Arthropoda > Insecta > Hymenoptera > Crabronidae > Nysson > Nysson spinosus. Next base: position 1,663,643 of record OU342855.1, read on the forward strand.
CGCTGAACAAGCGAAACTCCATCGTCGACGGAAGAGTTTGGCGAATGCGCACTAACGGTAAGTGGTAGTTTGTCGTCTGATTTGAAATTGTTCGGTTGGTGTCGGTCCCAAAGACTTCGCTGGAAGAGAATCTTTCGCGTTGAGAGTGATAAATATCGCACCGACTAATAGTTTTTCTGTCGAAAAATCCAATTTTTCCTGAGTGATTGCAACTGAAAGATCAATAATATCAACTAATACCTTCCTGGTGAGTATAACTTAAATTACACAATTATGCACTGTGGAAACATTGTAGAACTGATCTTCAAGATTTACAAGATAATAGGTCAGTTAGGAAGCATCGTTGACTGCAAATCCTGTTTTTTGTTGGCGCGTTTGGTACACGTGAAACATCGCGTTTTTAAACAACATCCGTTTTATTCAATGTGACATATTGTAATGCACGATACACAATGAATACATTTGAAGAAATTTAAACAAAATTTTGAAAAGCGATACTGATACGATTATTTAAATTTTAATGTGAGAATTTCTTGAAAGAAATATATTGAAAATGTTTCGCAGAAAATGTTGTCCTTTTACATTTTCTACACTGCGAACTGGCCAACAAAAATGCATGTAGGATCCGGAGGTTACCTAATTCACAGTTTTATATTTGAATATCGATTTTGACTCGAATATACAGTAATATCTCAGTGTGGTACTCCTGAGATTCTACCCACTCCGACTATGCTGTTCGTACGTTTCTGCCAAAGTTATTCCTACGCCTATGTTATCACTGTCTGAGTCAGTAAACCTTGCGACGTGTGTAATCCAATCCACGTGAGGGTGCTTTTCACACAGTTGACGGTTTCAGTCCTTATAATACAATAATATTACTTTTTTAATTTTACTTCTTTATCATCTGAAAATACTTTTACCATATTAGTGAGATTCTTCCGATTAAATGAGACCGAACACGATATGCTTTGGACCAAATTTTATACTTATCATATAACTCATTACCGCTCAGATGAAATATCTCATTTTTATTCGGTATATACATGTACGGTATATTGTATATGTATGTACTCTTATGCCTTCGCTACAAGCTTCTGATAAATTACAAGAACGTGATGCCTCAAGAATGCATAAAACATTAAATTGATCCCCAAATCATAATGGCTTCAATACACACTCACCCAAGAATTCATAGACTTCTCAGCACACCGACCGACGAATTTAGGGTTTTAATTGCACACTGTCCGTGTAGAGACGTTTTATGCATTTTTCTATCACTGAAAGCAATAATTAAATGAAATATGTTACTAAATAAGTATTAATAAGTAAATGTGGTCCAAATTATATCATGTTTGGTCTCATTGTGATAAGAAAAATCACATGAATAATATTATCAAAATTTTCTCTATGAAAAAGTTATCAATAAGGAAGTTCAAGTATAATGTCGGACTGAAGCAGGACAAACGACGCATCTTGGCCGTCGCCATTGGACGTAGCCTAACGATCTTATCAGCTCGGCTAAGCACTAAGCATTCACCACTCGTCAGCATCCTTTATACTCTAATTGATTGAATTTGTGTGACTAATGTATTATGTGCAAATGAGATTTCTACTTTTTCTTGCCTGAGATAATCTTTTCCTGAAATTCCGTCGTTTTCTCGGGGAGATGAAAATTTAACTACATTAAATGTTCCTGATTTTTCAAATAAAGCTATGACAGTTGTACCTAAAGTTTCTATTCTTTCTGGAATTATACCGGAAATAATAGCTGATTCGTGCAATGCTACTGAAACGCCTTCGTGTAAAGCTTTTAATTTAATCAAATTGATATCTGCGCCTGTATCTACTAAAAGTGTGGCTGATGTGATTCTACGTTTAATATTGCCGGTCTTTTTCCAAAAATTGTACTGTTGCCAGTTTAAATAGGAGATTGTGAACGTTTAAAACTTCCTGTGCGAGGTTTTGATTGTTCTCAAAATTTCTATATGGAATTTGGACTAGGACTTCTGGAATAATTTCTATCGAGATTATCCCTATCGCGTCTGGAATTTAATTCATGTGAAAACATTAATTGTGATGTTTCTTCTATTGTTAAAATTACTGAATTTATCCGTGTCCCTATTCTGGCTGGAAATTTTACCGCTTCTTCTAAATTTGTAGGATCGTGTGCATCTACGTATCTTGCAATTTCGTCTGGCAATCTTCGTAAAAATGCTTCTAACGCGCGTTCCCTAATCGGAATAATCATTTTATCTGCGTTAATCCCATAAGAATCCTTTAATGATACTTTTGCTCCATTTATTAAAATGTATAACCTGTCGTGGAAATCGTGAGCTGATTCGTTTCCCCGCATTCTAATACTTTCTATTTCATGGTAATAATATGGATATGTTTTTCCGTAGGTGCTGTCTCTAGCTGAACCTGGTAACTTTCCTAAAATAGCGCGAACGTATTGTCACGGGGAACGCAACACTTTGTTGTTTTAAAACAATAACACGCGTACTAATAAGAGTTTCGAATATATATAAGAGTACGGCGCGGGTTCAAGCTCGAAAAAGGTCACGATTAGGGGTAGAATTAGTACTAGAACGAGAACAAGAACAAGAACAAGAACAAGAACTTTATTTTATGCATTGCACGCTCTTACCATATATATGGCCTTATTGCTAGAGAGTAGGGGCGATCAGTATTGTCGGTAAGGCGCGATATCGGAATCGACCTCGGAGTCCGCGGCAGGAAACAGCCGATCGGGTTAAGTCGCATCATCGGAGTCGATTCCCCGGCATGTAATAGAAATGAGGCGATCAGGTATTCCTCGCTTTGTAATGACACCTCGGGTGCTCAGGGTGGTCTCGCAAAACGAACAGTCTTCATTTTGGGAATCATGATGTCAACCTCGATGTCGTAATGTGTCAAGTGGTGAGAAGGGATACATGGTGGTGATGCCGTCGTTTCTTCTCGACGTATAGTTTGATTTACTGTAGATTTTGGACTGAGCAGATTGAAGCAGATTTTAGAGGGCATACAAATTTGAAAAGTTTTACATTTATAAAGCCCAATGATTTATTTATTGGTCCAATAATAACTTGTATGTGTAATTTTGGGTTTCGGCTGTTAATAGACCAAATGTACAATTTAAGCTTCTTTATTTTTAAAGTAGAAACGTAGGTTGCTTATTTTCTGCCCTAGGTGCTTATGTCTTAGGTGTTAAAGTAAGACTCTAGGACAACCTAGGACTTCTTTAACCTATTGTTCAGACTGAAGAGGGCACAAAACTTGTGCCGAAACGTTTCTACTTTAAAAATAAAGAAGCTTAAATTGTACATTTGGTCTATTAACAGCCGAAACCCAAAATTACACATACAATTTATAAAGCTCGTAAAGTATGCCTAGCCCGAAGAAGACGTATCCTAGTATTTGCAGGATAGTTCACCCGATGCTTTGAATACTAAGTAGTCGTTTTTGTGATTTTAACAAATTTAGTTGGTTGTCCATCTGGTTTAAAAAGATTCCGTAATCATTGAAATTAGGAGATACTTTAGGTACCGAATTTAAGTTTTCTTGTAATATGTCTACTTCGTCTGGAGTGTATTTAATACTTGCATTCTTAAATTTAATATTGAATTCTATAGGCTCAATTTTCCTCCTCTTTTCATTATAGTAGTTTTAATGATTATTAGTGCATTCTTTAGGGCTTGTTATAAGTGGGGCCTGATTGATCCATTTTGTCGCTTTCCATTTTGTCGCATAAAATTTGAGCGCTTACTGGTTTCTCTGGTATTACAATAACTCTATTCGGACTTTCTAATGGTATGTACACAAGTTCGTGAATTTTAAAAAGAGCGCCTCCACAATTTTCGACTGTAGGTTTCGTCCATAAGATGCTACTTTGGCAATCATTTGAATGTATATATGAGTGGCTTGGTCTTGTACGACGACAGACTGTAAATTGGTGAGTCACTTTACATTTTGTTTTCAAATAATCAGAATCGATGGGTAAGAAAGCATAGTTAGCTTCTAAAACAATATTATTTTCGATTATAGGTGCGTAAAAAGCTTTACCATGTCATTTTGGAATACGGTACAGGTTCTGTATTTTCCATGCGTCATTTTCTAGGAAAGGAACTGATAGGTGATAAACTAATTTGTTTTGGCTTATTAAAACGTGAAGTTTGCTAATATCTGAAAGTAGTTGATAGTTCTCCTTGTGTTTTTGTTATGGGAACGGGAAAACTCTTTGTAAGGAGCACTGGAGAACAATATGCGCAATTTTCGAAAGGAAAGAGCCTTTTAATGATACGGTGCTTCAAATCTGACTATTGTGCTGAGCAATTCGTCTACATATGTTATATATTTCTTTGTTGTTGTGTTTTGGTTCTAGTTCGATAGGGAATAAGGGAAGCGGCTGCTTGGTGTCAAATTTCTGAATACTGTTTATGGATCTGACTATATGATTGAGATGGTTTAATTCCTTGGCAATCTGAACAGTATTCGTTTTCGGATGTTTACCCCATAGTACTACTTTATAGCTTCGGTTTGTCTTAGGCTGGTGGGTGTGATAGTCGGAATTTTTGTTTTTTGGCACGTCCACTATCTCTCTATAAATTTTCCGGCTGTGTTTGATTCTGAGTTACTGAGAAGGGAATAGCATTCCTCAATTGGCTGAATTGTTCTCTTTTTTGGGGCAATAGCCTTGTGTTTGATGAGTAATGATGTTTCCATGTCCATCTCAGCTTCGTTGTCTTAATTATTGTGAGTACCCTCCGTTGTATATCTTCCTCTCTTTTTAAGTATTTTTAAGTGCTGTTCATCTGTCATGCCAGCTGGATGCGTTTCCCTGCAATGAGGACGCGCGATCATCCACCATGGCGGTTTAACTGTTTCACTGTCACGGAAAAGTTGGGTTATGCACTGTTTTAAATTGTGAATGTAGGGACTCTGAGTTGAAGGCTTGTATATTGCGCACCAAACGGGTGCAGTGCAGGCTAACGTCTTATCGGTTCGGCGGCTCGATAGACACTCAAGTAACTGTGATAGTAATTAAGGTTTTCTTTTAGTTAGGACAACAGATAAATAGTAAGAACAGACCAGTAAATGAAATGCGCTGAGTGTGCATAATACTTTTAACAAGTCGCGCTCATTGCGGGTGTGCATAACGTTAAGGAGATGCAATTATTACAGTCTATGATTGATTCCTCACTAATACGTGAAGTGATGAAGTGTTCCCCGTCCAAAGCAAGTTTGAAATTAGCTACCATCCACCTACACGCTTGAATTTCAATATCGGGTTCCACCATTATGCGCGACCCAATCTTCTCTAGACTATGCACTAACGGATACCGTTCATAGTCGACGGGGCTGACCATACAAGATATTGTTTATTAGAAAGCAAAATTCATGAAAGATTGAAACGGCTTTAATGCGCTGTGCGGTTGATCCGTGGGTGGTCGGTTCACACCCGAAGTCGATTGTAGCAGACAACGTTGTACGCACATAAATAACATATTTCCGAGCTGCCATTTATATTTCGCAATACATCTAATGTAAATAATATCAGAAGCCTGCATACAATTTCAATTCAATGTTACATCAAGATTTGTAAATTGGGTGGAAATTAAGGCAAAAGTTTGTATCGAAATACGCGTTTGCTGCAACCAACTTCGTGGAAATCAATCATCTGTTGATGATGTACATCACAGTGTATGTTAATCCCTCTATGGGAAATGAAATGAATACGCACATCCGCTGTGAGTTTTAAGCCGAGAATCAATGTATTTGACATCCATATATGAACCGCCCAAGTGTACCGAAACACACGATTGGCGCTTAACTTTTCGTAAATATTAATGTTCTCTATTTTTGGTATCATGGAGTTTGCCACCCGTGCCTTTAAGCGGCTGATACATCTAATAAACATGCATGTTTTGGAGCTTGAGGTTGTGTTCTCTACTTTGAATTTAAAGTCTAGTTCGTATATTAAGCAATACTTCCTTATACGTAGCATAGATCTTGTCAGTATCTTGCAGTTTTACATTTATATAAAAAATGCATAAAATTCTATTAAGCCAATATCTTTTAGTTTACTAGTTTTACAAACTATTTGTTGCCCATATTTGAAAATAATTTCTCGTGGGAAAAATCAGTACTAGATTCCGAACCTTAGCGCACCTGCATGAATGTATGGAATTTGACGAAATGGAAGAATATAAGATACACCCGAATTTCTCATACTACGCACGAGACAATTCTGCATCCATAATCTACATCTGAATGAGAGTACATCATCATAATACATTATTTTGATGATGAAAAGAAGAAGAAAGAAGAAAGACGGTTTGGAGAAAAAGGAGAATGGCATAAATAGTATATGTAGAGGCAAACTATGGTTTGTCTGACCATATGATTGAAGTTTAGAAAGCCGCCGAGCGTGCCAGTTAAGATTTGCACGCACAAACGCCTTTTTCTAAAAAAGGCTAAAGGATCGTAACTCGATCATGTCCTGCACTATTTATGTAATGGAACCGACGATACAGCATTATCTTACTTTATTGTGATATTTGTGAAACCAAGTACAGGAGAACTTTCTTGGAAGATATGAGAGTTGAATTTTTGTAACATCTTTATCAAGATGATGGATTGTCATCGTATCATTGGTACATATTCAATCAGTAGAATGGCAGCCTTCTATTTAACGTATCGCTGGATTAGAGAAAAACGAGGAAATTACAAGAGGCAACACAGATTTTATATCTGGTCAGGATCAACTGTAATTCTTCGTCTGTTGTAGCGCCGAAGTTTTTGAATACTATCCAAAATCGAACATCATAGGAATGCAGAGGACTACAGATAAAAAGTTGAAATTCTCGGAAAGTAAACTTTTCACGATGAACCATTTGTGAAGATTATCGGCACTAGTCACACAATTACTTAATTGAGAAATGTGGCACAATAGTGTTAAAACGAGCTCGTGCATAGGAGAAGATCAAACTTAAGTGCAAAAAGGACATACAGCTTTATGGAGACGATATGTGGAGCAAACTGTATGGTCGTTCCAGAACTACTGTGGGTTCCAATCTCGAAGAGCTTCATAATTTGCCATCAACCAGAAGAAAATTCCACATGTTGGTATTAGAAGTCGGTTAAAAGCGGCGAACAGGAACGTTTCCTTAGTACGTGGGTTCTGACTATTTAAGCAAGCAGACATCACGTTTATTTCAAAACCGTCCCGGAAGAGTTTGGGGAATTTTCACTGAATATACATATATTCATCCCATGAACAAGTTATGCTATAAATCGAACTTGGGGTTTGTATCTGAGCGTGGATAATGCGCTTCCATGCGATATGACTAGGACTATATCCCGGACCAGGAAAACGGTCAAATGGGTACAGGACTGTGTATGTTTTAAAGACATTGTGAATAAGGCCTCTGGGTAGACGCATAACCCCTAACAAGCGAAGATACGGGAAAGAAACGTAGGATATTCTCAATTACAATGAAACAATCGTCCTTCGGATTGAGCACTTCATGGCTGAAGCAAGGGATATAGAAGTCAGTGAATATGAATACCTAATCTTAGGTACCTTATCACTTCATGCAATTGGGCAAAGGTGCTGCGTAATTTGAATGTAAATTTCATTCCGTGGGTAGAACCGTCTATTTTATTTCAAAAGTAGTAGATGAAAAGATATTGGCAGAGAAACTCGGTATATGTGCAGACAAATCTGCATAAAACTGATAAATCCGCAGAAAAATGGAAAGCGTAAAGCAGAAATTCTGACACAAGACAATTTTGCAAAACTAAAGGATATATAAGGTCGTTAGTATTTATGTAGTATGTAAGGATAGTTTTAAGTTGAAAGCAGCTGTTCAGAGTGTAGGAGTAGCAGGCCACACATATAGTCTGTATATGTGTGGTCTGCTTAGCGTGAATTACGCGTAAGTAAGAGAGCGCAGGTTTAGGCCGTGGAGTAGGATTTAGGTTATATTTTAAGTTAGTATACGAGGCATCAGAAAATTACGAATTTTAAGGATCTCTTTTGAGGAACGCTGTCCAATCGATATGTCTTTAGAGCTTACGTCGGAGGATGACTATGCATTGTGTGCTACATGGTTATGCTACATCTGTTATGCTTCGAAAACGTGGACCAATATGAGTGACGTAGAGAACGTTGCGTTGAGCCCCTAAGAAGAGGCAGCGGTACAGAGCGTTAAGCTGATTCAGCTACAGAAGTGTTAGAGATCGAGGATTAGAGACGTCAAGAAACAAATAATTTAGGCCGACGATCGTAAGTGGCGTTAACGCTAAAAGAAGAGGAAGCAAAGGATAGAAATCGCACGGCCGAAGGAAGACGAAGGCGATGAAGGAAGCTGAATGTGCCATTACGTCGAGCACATGCTTATTAACAACCGGAAATATCACCGTGGATTTGCTTCAAACTTTCAGCAGCTGCGAAAACCGAAGTATCCACGAATGGCTCAAACATGTCGAACGAATGGCCTACGGTAAATGATCGAAAATCCTGAAAATGTTGCATGCCAACAAGTTGTTACGGGGATAAATTAAATCATGCAAGAAGTACACACAGCCATGGATCAAATTGATGAAGGCCGTAGTAGGCGATGCGAGGGATTAGTAGATTGTCTTAAAGTACACGGGGAGCTGAGGAAAAGGAAGAAGCAACATCGGAACGTAGAAAATGATCAAGGATACATCTACGCTGTTTTGAATATAGCAAATCAAGCCAGTGTCGATTTGTGTTGTCATCGAATATGTAACAGACGGAGTTCAGGACAGGGAAGTGAATGAAAGTGTTTTACATTCGGTAGTACAGGCGAATCTTGAGAATCGCCCACGGGGTGTCATACAATTTAAGCTACAATCACGGAATTAGGTTACAAAGTTAAGAGGAACGCGATTCGAATCGCGGTAAAACTATACACTATATTATTATAAGTTAAGTACAAGATCCGATTCAGTAAATATATACAATATACATATAAAACAATAAGTGAACTCTCCACTTGTGTACTATAAATATGAAAGGTATCCGTCGGCCAGTCTAGAGTATTGCAAGCATTAAACGTAGTCAACTTAATTATAAACATGTATTGTTACATAACAACTTCTGTGGGAATTCAAAGGTAGCTAATTATTTGGTACATACATAACAAAATCAAATAATCTCGTCGAAACTTACTCCTTTTATTCTAACAATCGAGACGGTGGAAAACTCATTTGGTCTGCATCTCCTAATGTTGGCATTACATTTCAACAGATAGTACTACAACAGCGAAGTAGAACGCAGAAATAGGGTTCCAAGCAATTTGCAAGTGAATATACTCCCATCGGAAACCGAATAAATATGTTGTTCCAAATTTTCGATTTTTCAGTCGCGTATCCAGAATACTTTAGTCTGATATACAAACATGCGTTTCTGCTGTTAAAATTGTATTATCCGTTGTTAAGTATAGTGAACGGAGCCCAGAAGCGTCGTAATTTGTTTTTGAAACGAAAGCATAGACGATATCAAGGCCTTAGTTAATGTCACCGCTACTTGTGTGCACTTTATTGGATACGGTGAAATAAAATGACTCAAATGGACAGGATGTTCGTGATCGTTGAAATCTCATGGAAACTTTTTCGCAGCCTTTGGGGATTTTGACAGTTATGTTTCGTTGGAGTCCCCAAGAATGTCTGATACAAACGTCTTTTGCAACGCAATTGATCTGTAGGATGGGGATTTTTTAAACAGGAACTTGTGACGTCCTGAAAAAGTGTTGTCATATCAAGCTAAGCTGGAATACAATTTACCCTCGGGCAGTAGCGTTCCTAGCACTGTGGTCACCCGCTGCAGTAATTCATGGTGTCACCACTTTTCCCTCAATATTATACATAATATAACACAGGTTTTGTACTCCATATTAACCCTTTTGCAGATCATATTCACCTTTTTACAAATATAATTCAGATTATTGCAAATGAAATTCACTCTTTCACTTTCTGTTGGATTAAATCTTTATATACAACAGCTTAAGAAAACAAATTTCTAGGAACGCTGGATTTGCAAAAGGGTAAATTTGATCTGTGAAAGGACGAACCATTTTTCGGTATTTTTTATTGCAGTCGGAATGTGAGCACTTATCAATCGAACGACACATTTTGCTGCGATTTACTCTACTTGTTCCTCGATTCACAACTGACTGTTTCTATCATTCTCCTAGGAGTTGTTGCTGTAGAGATCCTGAGTGTTATTGGAGGTATTAAGATCCCATTTTAGGGTTATTACTCTATCTTATCAAGCCTCTCCCTCAGTTCCTGTAGTTCCTCCTCTGCTTTACCTTCTTCAGCATCCTGAGTGTCCCTCTTCCCTCGTACTTCTTCTCGGTTTTCTGATAGGTATACTAGTAGGTTCACCAAAGATATCCATAGGGCGCCGACTAGGGGAATACTCCCACAATAAATGGAATAAAGGGCGTAGCCTTGGATTATGGTGTCCACAATCCGTTTGATAAATCGGAATAGTATGCACATTGCCAAGATTCCTGAAGTTACGGGGCCAAATTCAATGAAAATTATGAAATGTTTCCATAATATTGTGACGTCCAACCTGAAGGGTTGTTCGTTCTTAAAAACCGAAAACGAGTTTACACCGGGAATTTCGGATGCCCTCGGGTCCCGAATCGCACGTTGTGTAAATCGTACAAGGGGTTTTGTGGTTTTAGGCTTGCCCGTCTACACGAACTCTTACGCCAGGGAACCACTCGCTGTACAGGAAAGGGAAAAATGGGAATTTTCGAAACGTACAGCGTGATTAAAATTTATTCATTAAACTTAGTCGATAATTATAATTTCAGGGCTACAATTTGCCAAATCCCTATCGCTTATTTCCTCTATCTCGACAGTTGAGGGGGGTAGAGGGGATGGAGTTCTAAGTATGAATTCGTGATGGGGGTAGGTTTTAAATAGTTCTTGGTATTTTTGTCGGAGGTGTTCTGGGATTAGGTTCAATTCGTTTTGAGAGAGGTTATGGCAAGGTTCTGGACTTCTAGGTGGAATAGGATCATTATGGAGGTCGGTATCGAAGGATTGCTGAGGAGTGGTTGTGGGTGTTGAGGATAAAAGTTCTATTAAATATTCTGATGTCTGGGAAATTTCTCGTTCTCTAGCTTCTCTGCTGCCCGCAACTTGCGCTTTCTAACTTTCTTGCCTCCTCGCTTAGTGCGACGGCGATTGGCCCTTTTTGGCATTATAAATTGTTACTCTGAAAGAATGCATTTTTGATCTCTTGTCTATTTAATATATCTCGAGAGGATTATTGTTTTCGCCACTCACCAATAATTCGCCAGATTGGCCGTTGCAATTTGAGTCCTGTCTCTTAGTCGTTCGAACAGTATTCGTAAGTTTTTGTTGTGTTCTTCTATAGTGCGTCCGTAAACAATGATGTCGTCGATATACACGAAACAATTATTACCGATTAGTCCTTTCAGTCCTTTGTTCATCATACGCTGGAATGTAGGAGGCGCATTTTTTAAACCGAACGGCATTCGTGTATACTCGTAATGACCGTCACTAGTTGAAAACGCAGTTTTCGGAATGTCGCTTGGTTTCATGCCGATTTGATGGAATCCTGACGCTAGGTCGAATGCCGAGAAGTAGCGCGCGTTGCCTAGTTTATCAAGAATTTCATCGATGTCTGGAATCGGGTAAGCGTCTTGAATGGTTTTTTCATTCAATTTCCTGTAATCGATCACCAATCGCCACTTTTTCTTACCTGCCGCGTCTTGTTTTTTGGGGACTACCCATAAAGGTGAGTTGTACGGGGAATCTGATTCTCTAATGATACACTTTTCTATCATTTCTCTAACCTGTTTCTTGATTTCCTCTTGGTGTATTAGAGGATATCTATACTGTTTGACGTGTATCGGTGTGTCGTCGGTGGTCTTAATTTCATGTTGGATTAAGTCAGTCAACGGAAGTGGGTCACCGGGTAGTGTAAATATGTCATGGAACTCGGTTATTATTTGCCAAAGTTCTTTGGCGCGTTCTCGAATGTGATCTAGTCGAGTATTTTGTTTCAGAAGACGCACGCGTGAAGGGTCAAGCACGTTTTTTGAAATCGTTAATATTGGTGTGTGTGCCTCGTCAAAGGTTTCTATACCTTTGATTTCTGATACTAAGTGTGATGGTATTATGGGTTTCATTGAATCGTTCATTTGTTCATTTGTTGATCTGTTACTAGCTGCCTAACAGCGATTTGCACATGCTTGATGAAAGTTTCAACTCCGGTGCCATCGAATTCTGGTACAAGAGTCATTGCACGTTCGTATTTTGTGAACGCGAAGACAGACGTTCGCATATCTTCCGCTTCCGGTGTTTCGTATATTTGTTTAATGCCTTCTGGCTGAGCGGGTTGTCTCATGTTTTCCATTTTCGTTTGTAGTACTCGCATAGCTTCTGTTAATGTAACAACCTTTTCCGTGAGTACATTAAGTAGAGCGGCATTGTCGTCGCCACGATTTGGGGAATGTGCGCGAGACATTGGGGCGGTTACGAAAGCTCTCGATTCAAGAATGTTTGTGACTGTCGTGGATTCTGTTGAACTGTCTGAAGGGATGATTTGACTCACCCTTCTGTAGTTTGTCCACCCCAGGTTGACTTATACGTGATAGTAGTTTTGGAGGTATAGTAGTTCGGTAGAACGGGATAATCCTCAGGTCCTCTTATCGAAGATACCTAGAGACGACTAGTATATTGTCCTGATGGTTGAATCACTTCACTGTGACACTAATTATCCCGCACAGCTGCCACCAATTGTGGTACACTTACACACACGAGTTTTTAAAAAAAAAACTTTATTAGGCATATAAATGCACTACAATAAAATATTAATCGCTACAAGATAATAATACGTAAGAGAAACGGATGAACGTGAAGAATCTGAATATACTGTCTTACCGCTGCCTGCTGTGCCTCTTTTAAATACGCCCGTTTCTGCTGACACAGACAGTCCTGGGTTAGGTGGTTATTTAGCGGTATCTCACAATATATATATCTTCTCTCTCCACCCCTCGGCCCGCTTGGTGTTATGGGCCGTACGTGCAGGACCCTGGCGGAAACCCCTCGCCTGGGCAGCTTCGTACTTTTCGTCTCTATCGATATCATCAGTCCATAACTGATGAGACTGGGCTGCTGGCCCGTTATTGTATGCATTCATGCGCTCGTAATCCCGTCGAGGTGTTCCTCGGAATTCGCGCTTGCCTCCTCTGTTTCCGGAAGAGTTAGCCATCTGACTAGCGTCGGAAATACTTTGAAGATTTTATTCTTATTATCTGGCGTTAAAAACGACGATATATATGGAATGGTCTGACTCCAACATTACAGGAGCGTGAAATTTTCAACCAACACACATATATATATACGCTCCTGTAATGTTGGAGTCAGACCATTCCATTGCTGGAGTGTCTGGGGCGTGACTGATACAGTTTCTACTTGTACAGCGTGTGGCTGTAGTGCGTTTGGTTGAGCAGCCGGTGGAATGATATCCCTGACTCCTCGAACCCAGTCTATACCAGGTATTTCATCAATTTCTTGTGCGATTGCCGCTATGATGTTATCAGCCGCGAGCGGCTGTGCAAATTGGCCCAGAAGACGGCATAAGTCAATCGGTGAGAAAGACACCTATATAGACACATATATATATACAGGGTGAATCAGACCACCCGTACCAGTCATTTATAAGGCTAATGGGCTCCAAAGGAAAAAACAAGATATGTTTGTATACCCTATCGACTGGCGATAGAGTCAACTTCCGGAACGAACCGGAAATGGGTCCCCCCAAAGTTTGGTTTTTCAAATGGAACATGGTATTTTTTATTACAGATTCAGGTTACCGGTAAAAAAGAAGAAACTTTTATTCTAACCATTTCCCGGAAGTTGGCGCTATTAGCTTTGAAAATGAATTTGAACTGCTCTTAGCGTGGCCCAGGACCAACGACGAGGACGTCACAGTTTTCTGGTCCCGTGTGTGTGTGTGTGTGTGTGTCAATGGATGACAAAGAATGGAAAAGTTCACAAATGTTCAAAATGCCTGCCACCTTGATTCACACATTCTTGCAACCGTATTCGGACGCTGTTGATAGCTCGCAAGACTTTTACGCCGTTTAACGACTGGCAGGCCTCCCGAATTCGCAGCTTCATATCATCCCTCGTTGTTGGAGGATGTCCGCAAACAATGTCTTTGACCCGGCCCCAAAGAAAGAAATCCAGGGGTGTCAAGCCTGGGGATCGAGGTTCTTTCTTTCTTTTGTATATATATATGGTTGCGCCAGAGAATATGTATGGTAATCTATAAAAAGAGTTATTCTTCTTATTATTATTATTAATGCTTCATATCCAGTGTTTTAAATTACTTACGTTTTAATTTTGTAGGGCGTTTCGAATTTTAAACACGTTTTCCAAAGCGCATAGCCCGTTGTGCGTAGCGCATCGAAATGTATCCGTCGTCGGCATTTTACTGAGGGATGCCATCACTTCCACGTCATCCTCAGTATTGTATACCTCTTTTTCTAACACTTCTTCTAGCCACCTTTTCTTCTCCACCCCTTTCGTATAGATTACTCAATTTTCGCAATCTAAAACGGCTTTCATTTGTTCTGCTGCCATAAAATATGGGATGTGCCCCTCGTTCCACCCAATCCCATGATGGTTCTCCGTCAACCACCTGCATTGGCGCTTCTCAACTTCCGTTAAAGCAGCCCAACGGAATGGGTGTTTGAATGTCCAATGCGAAATTCGGTTTCCCAACAGAATCGCCACTTCTTTCATTATAAATTTATTGTTTGCCGTTTTAAACCCCTGGACATCAACGATAGCTTGCGCCATTATTTAAATTTTATTAATAATTGAGCGTGCACGCGTAATGTTTAGGAGGTAACCGTAACACTCTTCAGAGCGTCTTCACCATTATATGGGTGCAGCTATCAACAAAAGTGCTGAATATCACCACAAGATTACAGCGAAAGAACAATGAAACTGAACCGCTTAGACAGCGTACATATAAGTAACAAAGTAATCGGTAGCGTTTTTCAAACCATTTTACTGAATTTACATGTTTATTTCTCATTAAATCACATTTGAAATGAAGAAGTAAAGGATAGAGTTAAAAAGGCTAATATAGTTTAGGAGAAGGGTGAGTATGTTTGATACTCACGTGAATTAGTGAAAAGCATCATGTTGTACGGAGCGGAGATTTGTGGCTGGTCCGAAAGGGTAGAGCTAGAATCCCCGCAAGTAACATTTGAAATGGTGCTCAGGTTTTGATAAATGGACGCCGAATTATATTGTATTCGAGGAGTCGAAAAGGGAGAAAATAAGAGTAGGGGCGGGGAATAGAGCAGTGAGATTTGAGGAGAAAATTAGGAATGTTGAAGGAGTGACGTTAGTGGAGGAATGTTTAAGAGAGAAAGAGTCGAAGGGAGAAGTTGGGGGTTTTGATAAGGATAGATTAGATTATATGATAAGAAATGGTTATACAGCCCGCGAAATTTCTATAAAGCCACCACGTTTTTTGCTAATATCTTATAAATATTTCATACTTTTGATAAGTTTGTGGGTGATATTATTTTAGGAGTATTAAAGACACATATTTGTCGGTTTAAATAATTGAAATAACATTTATTTAAAATAGGAAACGAAAATATGTAATATGACATAAAATCCAATGCGAAATTTCTATAAAGCCACCGGATTTTTTAAGAGATAAAATCAATATTCACAATAATTTATTTTTTATTTATATATTAATAGCTTGTATAACTGCCATTTCTTCGAAAAACTTCGAAAATTCGTTTCGGCATTGATACAATTAAATTTCGAAGTGTGTCAATTTCGATGGGTGCCCACGCTTCGTTCACCGCTGTCCATAATTCATTAACTGACGATTATTGCTTGCAATTACCGTAAACTTTCCTCGCAATTATTCCCCAAAGATTTTCAATTGGGTTTAGATCGGGTGGCCATGATAAAATTCTAATGTCTTTTTGACAAAACCACTGTTTGGTGTGGTTCGACGCATGGACACTGGCATTGTCGTGCTGATAAATAAAATTATCGTGCTCAATTTCTTCTGTAAAAGGTATTAGCACTGTATCTAATAATTCTGTATATTCTACAGAATTCATTTTTGTGCTGATTCGGCAGATAGGTCTTTTTGCATCAGCACGAAATGCAGCCCAAATCATTTGTGAACCACCACCTCATTGACACCTTCCTCTCCTTCGCCCAATATCGCATAATTATTTACGTGCGTACGTGATCTATTAATTTTATTTGCAATTGTGCGATTAGAACATCCCATACTTTTATAAGCATCAGTGGATGCTTTTTCTTCGCTCGTTAATAACTTTCCTTGTGGCATCTCGAAGTCAATTTGAAGAAAGACTGATTTTTCCGATTTTCTCTCACTATTTATCGATGGACAACCAGGTCCCCACCTTCGTGGAGGCGGAGAAACTTCTGCAATTTGCACTATCCTAATTGGTCGAACCAAGTTGGGACCTTACTATTGGGTTCCATTGTTTGCAATAAATTCCAGGAATCCGCGAACTCCTATGGGTCGTGCGCCCCAGGTAGGGCCGCGAGGATCGACGTTTGGTCGTCAGATGTGGGACTTATCCGTTCGCTCAAAAATAAGTAATAATTTGCGAAGCTAGGTACAGGGCGTAAGGACCGATGCATAACTAGCAACAATAGACCAACAACACAATAGGTCCTCTGGCCGCTGTAGCATCGGTCCGTCCCAAAGCAAGACGACCGTGCGGTTTTAGGGTAATAAAAACTCCGTCCGAAATGGTAAAAAGTTCAAAATTGTACATCCGTTTAACCGTGAAAGTAGTATCACATGCACAAATTGCAAAAAGAAAATATAACGGTTCCGGGACGCAAAATTATCCACCCAAAACTAAGTGGCTTTATAGAAATTTCGCATTGGATTTTATGTCATATTACATATTTCCGTTTCCTATTTTAAATAAATGTTATTTCAATTATTTAAACCGACAAATATGTGTCTTTAATACTCCTAAAATAATATCACCCACAAACTTATCAAAAGTATGAAATATTTATAAGTTATTAGCAAAAAACGTGGTGGCTTTATAGAAATTTCGCGGGCTGTAGTAGGGTCGCAATAGAAAAAATGTACAATGAAGCGAAGCAAGTCAGCAGTATACTATGTTTGCGGTGCAATTTCGGGGGTTGTAAATTCGCCGAGTCCGCGATCCACACGCCTTTCGTGTGGGCTCTTTCTCGATACGTGTTATTGTTGCCAGGTACAATTGAATTGCCGTGTTGCAAACGCGAAGTACATTAATAGTATATTTTTATTTATTGGTACCTCTTTTAACCTTTCGGTCCTTGAGGGATTTTGGTTTTACATATTATATTACATTACACCTTTTATATATATATATATATGTAGTGTTTATAAATATTACTATGCTAATTATTGCTATTGCGTATAAATCGAGATACTGTCGTAACATAAAAATAAACGTGTCCGTCGCATCAAACGTCTCGTCGCCGACTGCCGGGGAACACCCCGCCCAAAACAGTTGAAAATCATCCACGCTCTGCACTCATACACTCACGCACACACACATGCATAATCCCTTCACTACCACATATATATTGCTTAAACTACTTTTTCTTTATGTTTTCCTTCGCTTTCTCCTTCTCTCTCTGCCTCTCTTCTTCTTTCTCTTTCTCCCCGATTTTCTTTTTTACCTCTTTCATCCACATTTCTCTTGCTCCGTTGTCCTTTAAAATTATCTCTACTCTTCTCTTCTCCTGCCTCAGCTCTCTGCATTCCTTTACCCAATGCTCTATTGTCTCCCTTCCTTCCTTGCACAGTCTGCACCTTATATCTTCCCCCTTTCTCCAGAATCGGTACCCTTTTCTTCACTCCCACATCTAAATCTGCATTAATAGTATATCTCGATATGGTGGATCGTATTGCTCAAGACTGTCAGAAGACAGACAGACTAACTCGCCGAAGACAGACAGACAAACCGCCCGCTAGCAATCCGAGTGGACTTATATCCCTTCTCCCACCAGTTCGATCACGAATCCCCTAAAAACAAGGGGCATTACAGACGGCATGTAATGTAAATCAAGAGATCGCATGTTTTTATTACGATATTTCTAAATGTCGACAATTTTATTTTGATAAATGAACAATTAGAAAATTTAACTTTTATTTTATTTATATTGTAAGTTTGTAAATATCACAATAAATGTTATTGTTCGGTGTGATACATTTCGAAACATGGGACTACACATAAGCCAACATTGCATTTTTTACATTAATATCTAGTACTACGCCTTTTGTTATCCATTGAACACACAATACATCTTCTCATTGGATTTTGCCATTTTGTTTTATCACTACTGTACAGCGCTGGAAAATGGCTTTCCTTGAAACGCATAAGATATGCTGACGGAGTACCAGAGTTGTATTCCCGCGATTCCGAATATTTCTTTAAAAGTTCTTGTTACGAACATGTCTACTCTAATATATATCGAGCGGTGAGGCCGTTGTTCGTTAAATGTTATTTTATAAGTCGGGATAAACTAACGTACACGTTAATTGTAATTATATATGAGCACTTTATTATATGTTAACATACGATTGAAAACGATTACATAAGGCACACTGAACACTCAAAAAATGGGAAGAGATTCTATACATACGAAACAAAAAGGCGTAGATGGCGCGATAACACTCATGCGCGTGACATAGAAGCGGGTATTCGAAACCCAATTCCAGCAGTTCTGTTATTAACGCTAAATGATAATCAGACATTGATATATTCTTTTTCGTATTAAATTTATATAAACAATACGCATTCCATATTGAACTATCTAGTAAATGAAAAAAGAATTTCTTGTACTATTTCAGCGTTTTTCTTGTGCATGAAATCGTACTAATGATTGCGTCGCTTTTGTCAACTGTGCCCATTGAGTTGCTATAATCTACAACACATGAAGGCTTTTGAATCTGTTCACCCGTTTGGTAATTTTTCTTTTTACAATCTTTATACTCTACTGAATGGCTAGTGGAGAACATCCAAACTTCGCGCTTGTCTTGCCATTTCAGTGCGAGCAGATTTCTTGATGATCTAAAAGTACACTCTCCTGTCTGTAATTTAAAACCGGGCCTATCAGACCTGAAATAAATCCTTACTGGGATTCCATTGCACGCCTAACGTTCGAATGTCGTCTTCTTTATTTAGATTTAAAACCATGCTTGACTCCAAATGCTCTGGAATTCCCTGTAAGGCCTCTGCCGCATTTGCTGCCCATTTACAAAGGACGAAACCCGCCTTTGATAAAATATTGATCACCTGATTGCGTATGTTGACCAACTCCGAAATTGAGTTAGCGCCTGTTAAAAGGTCATCGACATAAAAGTCGCGTTGTATGACCATGGATCCTATTGGAAACGCGTCTCTCTCCGTTATCGCTATCTCGTGTAAACATTTCGTTGCTAAGAAAGAAGCCGGCGCGGTGCCGTAAGTAACTGTTGTCAATTCGTAAGTGTCAACTGGTCGTTTGTCATCGTCGCGCCAAAATATTCTTTGAAGACTAATCTGTGAGTTGTCCAATAAAACCTGTCTGTACCTGCCTTACTCGCCAGGTCAGGCGAGTAAGGTGCGTGGAGCAGCTGAACCATGCCATTTTTAGCCAAAAACTGTTGAACAAAGATGGCTATGTGTGCAGGTGCATTGTCGTGGTGGAAGAACCAGTCTCCCGTCTGCCACAAATCGGGTCTTTTTTGACGAACACTGTTACGCAATCTTCTTAAAACTTCCAAATAAAAGGTTTGTCAAAGGATTGACAGTCTGACCTGGGGGAACAAACTCTGAATGAACTACGCCCTTGGCATCAAAAAAGCAAATCAGCATTGTTTTGATGTTTGATTTGACTTGACGACATTTTTTGGACGGGGTGACGATGACGTCTTCTATTGGCTTGACTGTTGCCTTGTTTCTGGGTCGTAACCATAGGACAATGTCTCATCACCAGTAATGACCTTTGACAGAAAATCGGGATCAGTTTCAAGCTGTTGTTTCAAAGCACGACATGTTTCAACTCGATGTTCTTTTTGATTGTCAGTCACAGCCCGAGGAACAAACTTGGCAGCAACCCTTTTCATTCCCAAATCTTCCGTTAAAATTCGCTGAACCGAGCTCCAAGATAAACCACTACTCTCTGACAGTTGATCAATTGTCAGTCGACGGTCTGTGAGCACAAGCTCTCGAATTTTTTGAACATTTTCGAACTTCAGAACGAGGTTTGTCATCAATCGACATGTCGCCATTTTTAAACCGAGAAAACCACTCGTACACTTGAGTTTTTCCCATAACGTCATCTTTGTAAGCTGTTTTCAACATTAACACTAAACCTACCGACAATTCTTGTATACCTATTCCTACCGCGTGCGGTCAAATTGACCGGTAATTAAAAAAGTTATAGATTTCATTATTCAATGCAGATAATGGTTGATTTGTTGCTAAATGTGGATAAAATAAAGAATTTTCATAAAGTTTCGTCCAATTTATTTTATATAATTTCTAAAATTCTTTATAAAAAAACAAATAAAATTAAAGTTTTATACAGAATGTTATGCATACATAATATACTTTATTTGGGTTCCTCGCATTGTTTACAAATTAGTTTAGTCTGAAATGTGCACTTGCCGCAAACATATTTTTCGCATTTCGAACAGATTTTTGTTGTTTTATAACCTTTACAAAATTTAATTTGACAAGTTTTTCGTACGCACAAATCTGTACTTGTGGACGGTGTTGGTAAAAGCTCTTTTTCTTTAGATGTTGTATATGCATCTCCAAGTTCTGAAGCTAACTGGAACAAAAATTCCTGCCTGGAAATATTTTCACCCGTCGTTTCTTTATACAAAATCCAGGCATTTATTCCAGCTAGGTCCAAAATGTTGAAGAATACCTGAAGTGGCCACCTACAACTTTTCGACTTCACGCTGTATTTCCTTGCCATCTGGTCTGCCACATCTACACCAAATTTTGTACTATTATAAAATCTAATAGTTTCCGGTATGCGTTTGCTGCTTTTTTCTATTTCTATTGAGTTATGTTTGGAACTTAGGACAAGCACTTTTTTTTCGGCTTACTTTTATACACTGTAAGAGTAATATAATTTGATTTATACAATTTGCTTGAAAATCTAACCATTTTATCTTTTTTTTATTTGGCTAACTTTGGTAACTCTCTTTTGTTTCCACGAATTGTTCCAACAATTGTAGTTTTTCTTGCAAGTAATTTCTTGGCTAATGAAACACTCGTAAACAAATTATCTGTTGTTACAGTCCTTCCGCATCCTGTGAAAGGATCCATTAGCTTTAGAACAACGAACTCCCCAAGTGGAATTGAACAATCTCTCCTTTCATCCTTTCCCAAATAGGGAAACCCATTTATTATATATTTACTGTTGACGTCACATGCCAACCAGAACTTTATTCCAAATTTGTCTGGTTTGTTTGGCATATATTGTGTAAATCTACACCTAGTCTTCGACGGAAACAACTGCTCATCAACAGCAATATATGCACCAGGTTTATAACAATTTTGTGAATTTTCAATAAATCGATCCCTTTTTGTAGATATCATAGAAAATTTATTAGTTTGTAAACGCTGGCTTCTTTCGCTCTTCTTATCAAATCGTATGTACTTCATAATCTCCGTAAAGTCGTTTCGACTCATTGTTTTTGAAAAAAAAGCGGGTCCCCAATTTTTATTCCACAAATATGAGATATCCAAATTTTTCGCCTCATATGCGCCGCGAGCATATAGTAAAGAAATAAATGCGTCTAGTTTTGTAGCATTTAGCTCCCATTTAGTCCCCAACACCCTAAATGCTTCTTCTTCTGTACATTTTATAATATGACGTATTATGTGCTGATCAATGATAAGACTAAATGCCGTCTTCATTTGTCCTTTCATTATATGTCGTTTAGCGTATCCTGTTGGTCCTGACATATCCCTAAAAATATAATGCACTGGTAACCTGCCAAGATTGGGTCTTCCGTCTATTTCTTCCCAGACTGTTCCATCAGCAGCAGTTTCGATGCGTTGATCCTCTAAATCTATTTCACTTTCGGATGTCAATAAAACCCTCTTTCTTTTCTGCCCTGAACGCTTATTTATAATATTCTCCTCTTCACTATCGCTTTCTGATTCTAATTCACTTGTAAATAGTTCTTGGCCTATTTCCATGTTTTTTTCAATTACTGAAGTTTCTTGTTCATCATATTCTGAAAATTCTTCTTCTATGTCCGTTATATTTTTTAGGTAATTTGTAATTTTCAAATGCTTTGACATTTTTAGGGTAAATATCTACAACATTACACGATTATTACACTATGTAAGGAATAAAAACTGTACATCCATGTTTTGATACGTTACCTTCTCTTCTTCAAATAAATAACGGTAAAAAAATTGCATAAGAACCTTTTTAGAAGTGCACTACTTGAGACTGTAATCAATACTATTGTTATCTACTCTTTTCAGCTATAAGCGACTCTGAGATAACCGTAAAAATTTTACTTTGAAATAACTTTATAACAGTTTTTCCCACCGGTCATATTGACCGACCGCGGTAGGTAGGCCACATAACAAATTTTTCTTGGAAAAAGAAAAAAATAACTTAAAGTAAAGAGTGAAGAAAATATTATATGCATATTCTAAGAATTGTCATATAGTTTGATAACAATATTATAACATTAAAAATGTGTAAATTGGACAAAAAGTTTGAAAACGGTCAATTTGACCGCTACTGGTAGGTTTAGTGTTAAATCTCTGAGAAAATACCGAGAATGGAGGTGAAGAATTCTATTGAGTGTACTATTAACAATGCATATATATTTGTATAACAACTATGATACACTTGGAACGCTAGGTATATGTTTTCACGCAGGAAGTTCTGTCGATACTCTTAAGGACGCTATGCTACATTATGTATATTTTTAAGCCTAGGTTTTCTATTCTCTAGAGATGGAACTTATTCTATAGGAACATTTTTGGTTCCGCTCCAATATGGCAGGTGGCGTGCGTGCGGCATCAACCGTACGTACACCACAGGGTGACTATAGTCACCGCTCGGGCCGAAAGGGTTAAACCTCGGCCCCCTTGGGGTCCAAAATGGATGAGCTCATCTGATAGCCCGATTGAAATCAAGATATTTTTCCATTTAATGTATTCAACGAAAATGCTTCCCTATGAAATATTTGACATTTCCAAGCTTTTGAAAACTTAAACAATACCAATTGAAACTGTCGATGAATGATAAAAGGAAATCTGCTCGACCGACTTGTACTAAAATAATGATAAAAATTAGCACAGGAATCTACCTTACCGACTGTTGGTAAACAAGGAAGCTACCTTACCGACTGGTGGTTGAGGAGCTCCGCTCGGTACGCGCGGGCAACTTGAATGGCAGTTACGTGTACAGGCTCAGGAGGTCGTCCCGGGTCGCGAAAGCCGCAACAATTCATCGTGTCTGTGTTCATCTTTTTAGTGAACAATTGTGTGATTAATCAAAGCGTTTAGAGAGAGTTTATTAAGAGATCCGAGTCCAGGTTATCTTGATCCGCAACCAGGCCCCTCGTATCCTCAGCCCGACTATTACTCAGACCCCCAACCTGGCCCCTCCCAATCATTCCCTTCCTCATTTCATTATCCCGAACATCCCACCTTTGACCCCTACCAGCCGCATCTAAATAACCCCTTCGATTCATCTCCCTCCTTTTCACCAATTCCTGAAGACGCTAATACCCAACAGGAATCCCTATTTCCACCTAATCCATCTCCATCAACCCCTCCTCTATTTGATCCTCAAACGGAAATACCATCAATATAGAGACATGTACGTCAGATTGATGCGCGAATACAACGTCCATCAGTCATCAACGGACCTGAAATTGTATCATCCAATATGGTGATTAATGAACTTCCCTCTGAAACATCAGACGATGAATGCATTTGTCTGGATTAAATAAATAAAGACAAGTTAAAGGTTTAATCTGTTTATTTGTATTTAACGGCCTCCTTCTCTTCAATTCAAGCCTCGAGTTTTATATATTATTAATTGATTCATAATAACTGCGACCCTTGACGCGATCACGATATTCCCTAGCGTTCAGTCCGTGTAGGCGGGCGAGCTTAAAATATCCAAACCCGACAGAACGCACCTTCCGACGAGAGGTTGGTACCCTAGGGCAACTAACTGTCCGGGAAGCTGCGTGTCGCCCCCTGAATGTCCCAGGACGTAACAGGTAGCGACCCTATTTTCTGGTTCGATTATCGTGTGATTAATCGCCGCGAAACGGTGCACCTGAAAGTAACCAATGAAATTCGATTTACCGATATTTACATTTGGCCCAGAAATATTTGAACGCAACGCCGAACCGGAGCATTGGCACCACCCCATTCACGTATTATTTGGCGCTCATATGAGGATAAAAGAGGACCCCTCAATAAGGAAGATGATAGAAGATGAGTGGATCGATATGTTCCGCGAAGATCGAGAAGACATCCGAAAACGCGCCAGAGACGAAATCTCTAGAGTGCAAGAGGAAAATCGAAAAAGGTTTAACAAACGCCGTACGGTAGCACAGTAGTACAATATTGGAGACTTTGTTGCCATAAAACGTACTCAATTTACATCAGGTTCGAAGTTTTTGTGCAAATTTCTAGATCCGTATCGAATAAAGAGCGTATTACGAAATAACCGATATATACAGGGTGCGCCATTTCAATCGGGTCAATGGAAATGTTGAATAACTTTGACAATTCTCAATAGATTTCAAAAAGTTCTGTTGTTTTATTAAGCTTACTCTTTTACAATTTATCTCAACTAGTTTCCGAAAACAATATCAATTAAATGGCCGCCCTTATCGGTGAGACATAAGTGAGCTCTTTTTCTGGCATTTTCCATCACATTGGCCAGCGTCTCGGGCGATATCGCTGCCATTTCGGCTCGAATGTTGTCTTTGAGCTCTTCGATGGTCTTTGGTTTGTTGACAGAAACTTTACTCTTCAAAAATCCCCACAAAAAAAGTCCGGTGGAGTCAAATCCGGAGATCTTCGTCTCGGGCGATATCGCCCGAGACGCTGGCCAATGTGATGGAAAATGCCAGAAAAAGAGCTCACTTATGTATGTCTCACCAATAAGGGCGGCCATTCAATTGATATTGTTTTCGGAAACTAGTTGAGATAAATTGTAAAAGAGTAAGCTTAAAAAAACAACAGAATTTTTTGAAATCTATTGAGAATTGTCAAAGTTATTCAACATTTCCATTGACCCGATTGAGATGGCGCACCCTGTAGTAGAAAAGATAGGGGAACACGAAGGACACCTTGTAACCTCGACGGCCATAGATTATATAAAACCTTGGAGTCATTCCTTGGAGGATTCTCAGCTAATGAGAATGACGCCATCTGAGGACAGATGGTTAGTCAGAATGGCCGTGTGGTAGAGGTGGCATAAACGCCACAAAGCTTATCGAGTTACAACCTCACATACAAAGCATTTTTCACTAATTGTCACTTTTACTCGCCGTGAACGGCCGTAATAGCCCGTCTCTCCCTTTTACCTGCGCCTCGTTGCCACCCGCGCAGGTAAAGATCTAAACGTACGAAAATCGATTATGTGCAGCGAGCGAGTGCTGCACGTAGCAAAACTAACATGTAACAATGATATTATGTAACAAAATTTTCAATAAAGTAAGATATGGATAAGATTTGGTAAAAGCGTAAATTACCGGAATTAGCTCCTTACGCGTATTAATACGAATATCTTTGCACCTGAAAGGGATAAGTGAAAGATTCAAAGCATTTTCAAATCTGGACTAATCAGGAAAGTTTTTAAAATAATTGGCACACTCAGTGTATTATACTTCTTTTACAAGACAAAAGGACAAATTTAGATGATGGTGACAAGGCAGAGTTGAAACGTGAAAAGAACCATTATTTTCTGGATGTCTTATTTATACCACTGAAAAACTGTTCCCTGTGGAGCAGTGCGCGCCTTTTCTTGAACATTATGGCAAAGACAGATTGAAAATAGTCCTTCATTTGTGGCAACGGCAGCAAACAAACTGTACGGAGGTACGGATTTTCATAAAAATGACAAAACCGCCAATATCTCGAAAACCGTGAGAGTTTCACTAGACATGACATAACAAATTCTAATAGATCAGGGTCTGATCACCCCCAGTTTCAGGTTGATCGTCGATTTACCGGACACCCTGTATATACCTCTTATTTATTATATTATATATATTATTATTATTATACTGTCACGACCAAAAATATATACGTACACCTATCATTTTATTATATCGTTCATTTATTTGCATTAATTATATATATATTTATTTAGATAGTGAGCGCGCGCACACACACCATCCTCTCTTCGCAGAATCGTCCACTCTACATGTATGAATCTGAAATTCAACGGCTAGATTATCTTGAAAGGAGTAGAAATTTAACACTGGCATTGTTTAAAGAGTGTGTAGTCACGAATCAAGCGTTTAGTGTGCTAACGACATTGATAGTATAAACATGGGTACCAACAAGAACATTTTTCCGATATTGACATCCATGTCAAAATTGGTGCAAACTAAGGCGGAGTATCTCACGTGGAAAGACCAGTGTGATGACAGTTTGACTTGTATTATTGATTACATGATTGGAAAAGAAAGCGATTTGTCGATTGGTCAGAAACGTTGTCTGACGACAATTTGTTGTAGAATAAAAAACTTGAACGTGCTAATGCGGAAGCATCATTTACGTGTGGGCAGTGGTTTATCTGCGTTACGTCCCAAGCTCGCGGAATTTAAGATATTAGGTGAATTTAGGATTTTTACCTTCAGGGATCGCGGCGCGAGATGGACGCGAGGGTGACCGCTTACTTTTTGGGGAAACCCCTGGGACGATCACGGTCAGTACGGAGAATCGGTGTGTGAATTATTTAATCCCGTGACGTTGTTAGGGCGTTGCCACTTACCTTGAGAACACTTCTACTGGTAATTGATTTGAGCACGACTCATCCAGATGCCTTGTTCTACCTTGATTATTCGAGGTAGTCTTCGAGTAGAAAGATTGTTGTTGACATCTGTTGAGGATTGGAGAGATGCTCTTGGATTGTCCTCTGTGGACTCTTGGAGCTGCCTAGGCGGACGTTACACCCCCCCCCCCTTATAATAGAAAAATAATGCTGATTATTTTTCGTGTACGTTTTAAATAATTAATTACATAGATTTCGCCATCACTGGTTCTGTTCTTCGAATTTTGGGATATATGAGGGATCTTCTTTGCTCGAAATGTGGGGTTTAGGGGAAGAACCAGTGGAATAATACATATTTTCCTTAAACGAATGTCTTAAGCTTATCTACATGGACTAGTTTGGTTTTTCGGCCGATTTTTTTACGAACGTTTCGGTCGTTTATGATTTCGATCATTTCGTATGGACCGGTGTATTGGGCATCTAGTTTCCCATGTTGAGGTTCTTTGAATAAATAAACAAGTTGACCAACGGTCACCTTCCTCTCAGAGGCGCGTCGATCGTAATACTGTTTGGATCTTAGTTTTGCTAGGTTAAGATTAGTTTTCGCGATGTTCTGAGTATCGCGGAGTTTGTTAAATAAATCGGTTAAATATTTGGTGTATGTTTCGTTATTTGTTTCATCGCTTAATGGGTAGGCGGAAGGAGTGCGCGCTATTTCTCCAAATACGAGTTCGTGTGGCGTGAATTTAGTCGCTTCATGTACGCTAGTATTATACGAGAACGCGGCGAGATCCGTCCACTCGTCCCAATCCTGATTTTTCTCTACGAAGTTCTTTAAATATTCTGCGAGTACATGATGTGATCGTTCCAATGAACCATTGCTTTGCGGATGGAAGGCCGTTGTAAGGCAGTGTTGAATTTTAAATTTCTTTACAATGTGCTTAACCCCTTGCACTATTTTGACGAGTCTGACTCGTGATGCAAATTTTAGGCCAAACATGGATGTCACGAGTCGGGCTCGTTGTTCAGTTCCAGACCAAACATGAATATCACGAGCTTGACTCGTACTCGACATTTCAGGTTGAACATGAATATCACGAGTCTGACTCGTGGTCTTAGTTTTGGACCAAGTATGAACATCTCGAATGGGATTAGTAATTAATTATACAATATTATTATAATTAATCAGAATTTGTTTTCATCTTATGTAATAATTAAAGTATTTTTTAAAAGTTTTTCATTCAAATTCATTTGAATTTCACAAGAGTTCCATCGCGTGAAGTAAATACGGGCACGACTACCTTGCGCTCGGTCGTGAGAATATATCTCAAGTTTCGGCACGCGCGCTCCACCGCTCGCTTCGCCGCTCGCTTCGCCGCTAGCGACAATCGAGGCAGCCGCGTTTGGCCTGACTTTTCCCGAGGTTCCGAATAGTGCAAGGGGTTAATGAGGCTGGAAGTGAAATTAGCATCTTGGTCTGTTAAAATGATTCGTGGTGAACCGAATTTGCACATAAAATTCTTAATAAAAGCATCGGCTACGTCTACGGATGTGGCTCTACGTAATGGAATTGCGAGGGAATATTTAGTGAGGAGATCCTGAATGGTGAGTATATAAACATGGTCGGAAGTAGTAGGAGGAAGGGGTCCCATGATATCTATAGCTATTTTTTCGAATCGTACTCCGGTGTGTCCGTGATTTTCATCGGTAATTTAGGTTTTACCCGTATCAGCTTATTCAATTGACACGTGCGGCATCTAGCTATGAACTCCTGAACATCCTTCTTCAATCCTTCCAGTAGAATTGTTGTTTAATACGCAGGCAAGTTTTGGTAATCCCTTTATGTCCCGCGGTTGCCGAACAGTGATTTTCCTCTATTATTCGCTGTTTGTTCTTGTCGGTTGGAACTTCTATTTTCCCAAAGTGAAATATTATTCTTACTGTTTCTTCGTAGAATATTTTCTCAATCCACTCCCGAATAATTTGCCTGGAGAACTGTTTAGAACTGCTAGATTAGTCGCTGCGATACTTAGAATTCTTATCTGTAGTTCTCGGGTTACGTCTAAGAGTGAGCGCAGAGCCTCGAGAATATCGTTCTTTGTCGGCGCGACGGTTGAACTTGTTTGTATGGGCAGGCAGACAAGGGGTGCTTGTTGCGAGTCGCGAGTCGCTGAATACTTTCGCTCTTGAGAGAATGGCGTCTTTGAACGTTGGAAGTCTGTTAATTATTCTGAATTCTTTGGCTCCTTTGTCAATAGCTTCTCCGTCGATGGTAGTGAAAATAACGGTTGCGTTTTCAGACGTAGATAGAGAATTCCTTGAATTTACTAGGGTGAGTTTCGGCGCAATAGGAACAGAAGGTGTTGTAAACAGTGATTCATCACTGGATTGCATGGATGCTGGACTGTCTGATTCTTGGTTCCTGAGTATACATCATCCGTGTCCTCGCCTTCTTCCGATTGGCGATTTTGTATTTCTGGAGTTGGTGGCTTTTCGGTAGATGTTCCGGGGATTTCGAGACTCTTTTTATATGGAGAAGGAAAGATTGATTCATCTGAATCGGTGGATAATGGAAGTACTTGAATAGGATTACGAGAGAGCGCATCTGCATTAACGTTATATTTTCCGGCTTTGTAAACTATAGTGTATTCATATTCGGCTAATTTTAAACGCCAACGAATTAATCGTGAAGTCGGATCTTTAACCGAGTTTAACCAGATTAAGGGCTTATGATCTGTTACTAATGTGAACTTGTTACCATAAAGATATGGTCGGAAATAATGAATACTGTTACGGGTCTCGGATCGCCAAAGTGTTTTTAAAAAGAAGTGAAGTCAACTCAGTAGAGTTGCTTCACTGTTTTATTCAATTTCGTGTATTACAGAGTATATTCAGTTAATATTACGTATAATAATAATGTCTCTCGATACTTCGTAGTAAGTGGCTTAGCGCTGTATCGTATGACCGTAGAATGGTGACTGCCGAATACTGGTGAGGCAGTCGTATTTATACCGGCCTGGAAGTCTGAAGTCCCAGGAAGTCCAGGGGCGGTTTTATCGGGCCTTTACACCCCCCAACTTAGACTGAACTTACTCCGTAAGTTCTTAGCGTCGCCTAGGTTTCGTCTGTGTGGTGGTGACGATTTGAAGAGGTCGAACTTCTCCAGTGGTGTATCTTGGTGGTGGAGTCTGGGGTCCTAGGTGTTCCACTTGGTTTATGTAGTCGACTCTGTATTCTGGTGCATCGTGATACTCGTTGGTTTGTTTGTTGCAGCATAACTTGATCTTGATTAATGTTTTAGGTAATAATTTGCCTAGGCAATTGAAGATCCCTAGTTTGTTAATTAACCATAGGGTGAGTATGGCTAGAGCTGTGTAGCCCATATACGTGACAATGCTGACAGTGGTTTCTGTCCATGTTTTAGTTCGTCGTAGTGTTTGCGCTAATTGTATCTGTGCGTCTATGTCGTCTAAGTTTGTTTTTAATCCGTTCAATTCTTCAGCACTCAGGTGGTGCTGCACTAGAGGGATTTGATTCTGTATGAGGTTAAGGTCAGATTCGTCATAAGCGAATCCCTGATCTTTGTGATAAAGGATAGGAAGTCTAACTTCTTTAGTTTTGCTGATCTTGATTAGTGCACCGTAAGTGGTGATAGTGCAATCTTCCGTAGTTCTCAGTATGCTAGGTTCTTTAATTTTTATCGTTTCCAACTTGTTTTGACAAAGTGCATCTAATGTTTCTTCTTCCTTTGGGAAGATTAGGTAACCTTGTTGATTCATTAGGGGAATATAGCTGATTTCTGAGATTTGGAATATTCCTGTTTTACAATTTTTGTGCTGTAACCTTTTGATCTTACGATTGAGTATCTCTGAATCGCATGATTCGGTTTCTGCTAGTAAAAATGAAGGTTGTTTTCTTTGGCAAATTTTTAGGTCTCCTGAGGTGAGACAGGTTTCTAAGTAATGTTCGTTAATAGGTATGAAAGAGCTGTGAGCTTGATTGATCAATAGGTATTCAGATTCAGGTAGGCTGATTACTTGTACTCCAGCTTTTCGTGTAGGAATAGGTATTACATGCTTAATTTCGAAAGTGTCGTCTTCCCAAACGGGAATGTCAATGATGTAATTCAGTCTGTTTTTTGAGAGTAGTATGTTTAGCTTTGACATGTCTAGTATGTTTTGATAGTTTTCTTTAACGTTCTTTAGGCTATATGTTTGTCTGTTTTCTTTCTCCAATGCGGTGATTCCTTCCATAAGATTTGAGGGGGCAAATACTTGTGGATGGATGATACCGTGTTTGGCGTCTGAAATGGCGTTAAGTATCGTGTTTGTGTCTTCCTGTAGGTCAGCCAGTACAAATCCGCAGATTGTAAGGTAGCTAGCGATATGTATGTCCATACTGTTGTTGTTGGCTTTAGCTGAATTTCTTTTTACTTGTGTGAGCAATACGTTACCCTGTTGGTTGAGAGTAGTCATGTCGTGTCGGGCATTGTTCAGTAGGATTTTGATGATCCTTGTTTGGTTACTTATCCCTTGGCCCAATGTGTTGGTGACATTGTAGAGTTTGTCAATCTCAGCGTTGACATAGTCAAGGTCGGAATTGTCGAGGGTTCCAAATAGTGCTTTGGAGATGCTTCCAATGGCGTTGATAAGTCCCCGTTTGCGTCTTCTTTGTTGTGGGCTGGTGATGTGTTCCAATATTTGGATGTTGTTGTAAGTGCGCTTAAGTCGGGTGCGCAGTAGGTCGATTTCGGTTTGTTCGTGGCACCTTTGTCCGCAGAGTGTGTTGACATTAGCGTACATGCTCCATAGTTGCGTGTAGCGTGATGATAGTGTTGATACGTCTATTGATCCGATGACGCGCCAGGTTTGATGATATATCTTGGCTCTTC
This sequence comes from Nysson spinosus, assembly GCA_910591585.2. NCBI lineage: Eukaryota > Metazoa > Arthropoda > Insecta > Hymenoptera > Crabronidae > Nysson > Nysson spinosus. The sequence goes on from OU342855.1 coordinate 1,695,636, forward strand.
CGAGGTCTTCGAGGTAGAAAGTTGTGTCATTCAACGGTCGGATCGTTACTTGCCCCTGGGCTAGTGCTAGTGTTGCCAGTGTCAATGTCCAATGTAACGGGTTCATCTGAAACGAAAGGTTGGGTTCGATCAATATGAACCCTCCAAAGTTTGTCCTTTTTATTTATTTCGATGTTATTGTTATCGAATATTTGGGTGATGGGGTATGGTCCTTCCCAAGTGTTGTCTAGCTTTTTCCGTTTAGTGTCGTCTGTTATCCATACGGAATTTCCAACTTTATACAAGGGTTGTGTTCTGCATATTTTTCCGTCGTGGTACTGTTTGCTTCGTTCTTTGGCAGCTATTAGTTTGGTGCGAGCCCTTTCGAGAGTCTCATTGTGTCTTTTCTTCCATTTCTCGATCAGCTCGTTGTACGTTAGATTGTTGGTGCTGTCGATACTGGATGGGAGTCTTGCCCGTCGTCCGAAAGTGAGTTCGAAGGGTGTGTGCTTGTGACCTTCGTGGACCGAGGTGTTGTAAGCGAAGCCGATGCTTTGTATCTTCTCGTCCCATCTTTGGTTTCTTTCTTCCGTATTTAATGACGTTTTGATGAGGTCTCTTATCACAGCGTGCGTTCTTTCGAGTGAGCCGTTTGATTGTGGGTGGTAAGCAGTCGTCTTGATTGGATGAATGTTCAGTGATCGTTCAAACTCCATCATCACGTTGGACAGGAAGTTTTGTCCTTGGTCCGTGAGGATGTTTTTGGGTGTTCCGAAAGTGTAGATGTAATGCTTAATTAGAGCGTTAGCGATGTCTTCTCCCGTGGTAGTCTTCATTGGTATGAGTAGTAGGTATTTGGAGAATACATCTTGGATGGTGAGTATGAATCGATTTCCTTTGGTGGTTTTTGGTAATGGTCCATAAATATCCATAGCGATTTTTTCTTTTGTCGCCGTGGGGGTATCAGTAATAATTGCAGGTGCTTTGTGCCGTATTCTCGTGAGTTTTCCTTGTTGGCAAATTTCGCATTTCTTGATGTAATCAATCATTTCTTGTTCCATGCCTTTCCATTCGTAGTTTTCTTTCAGTCGTTCTACTGACTTATTTTCTCCGAGGTGGTGGGTTAGTGGTCCTCCATGATTTTCCTCTAAGATAGTAGCTTTTTCTGAGTCTGTGAGTTGGTGTTTCTTGTAGCAGATTCGTATTTTCTTCTGAATTTTGTGCGCTAAGAAATTTAGCATATCGTTGATGGTTTCATTTTCATAGATGGATAGCGTTGGATCGTTGATGAGAAATCTTGGTTCCTGTTTATTTTCCTTTGCGAACTCCGTTCCAAGATAGAGGTCGTTGAGCCATTTCTCTTCGTCGTATTTTCCGAGTATTATGTGATCTTCTTCGTCGTCGTGTTTGGTGATGGTATACCATGTTCCTTTGTTGGTATTGAGGAGCGTTTGTGTTTTCAGCTCGTGGTTTTGCATTAAACACCATATCGTATAATCCGAATAGAGTTGTTCTGGTGTGATGATGTCGGTTGATTCTTCGCTCTCCATTTCAATGTTGTCTAAGGCTTGTTGCAGGATGTCCCTGGTGTTGAGAATCCTCGAGAGTGCGTCCGCTGCGCAATTCTCCTTGCCTTTCACGTATTCTATTTTATATTCATATTCTTCGAGTTTCAATCTCCATCTCATTAATCGCGATGATGGGTCTTTCACGTTGAAAAGCCACGTTAGTGCTTTGTGGTCTGTTTGTATCAGAAATTCTCGTCCGAGTAAGTATTGTCTGAGTCTCTTGACTGCCCAGACGATGGCGAGTAGTTCTTTTTCTGATGTCGTATAGTTCTGCTCTGCTTTGTTCAATGTTCTTGAGATGTAACAGCAGGGATGTCCGTCTTGTGACATTACTGCTCCGAGTCCTACGTTGGATGCGTCGGTTGTCAGCGTGAATTTCTTGTTGTAGTCTGGGTATCTTAGTACTGGTGATTCGCATAGTATTTCCCTGAGTCTTTTGAATGCTGTCTCGCTTTTATCGGTCCATTTCCATTCGTGATCCTTCTTGGTGAGTTGTGTCAAGGGTTTACTGGTGGTAGAGAATCCTTTTATGAATTTCCTGTAGTATCCCACAAGTCCTAGGAATCCTCTCACTTCTGTGACTGATGTCGGTCTCTTGAAGTTCTTGACAGCTTCTATTTTCTTTGGGTTAGGTTTGACTCCGTCTTTCGTTATCAGATGTCCAAGGTATTCCAACTCTGGTCGTAGATATTCGCATTTGTCGGGTTGGAGTTTGAGTCCCACTTGACGTAGTCGTTGTAATAATGTTTCCAAATTCTGGTGATGTTCTTGAATGGTTGTGCCGAATACTACTATGTCGTCTAGATATACGAAACAATTTTTCCCCACTAAACCTCTTAATGCGGTGTCCATCATTCTCTGAAAGGTGGCCGGTGCGTTTTTTAGTCCAAATGGCATGCGATTGAATTCAAAGTGTCCGTCGGGTGTAGAAAAAGCGGTGTATCGTTTGCTTCTCTCTTCCATGGGTATTTGGTGGAAGCCTGAGCTTAGGTCAAAGGCTGAGAAGAATTTCGCTTTTCCCAAGTGATTCAGAATGTCGTCAATCAAGGGTAGAAGGTATGCGTCTTGGTCTGTCTTCTCGTTGAGCTTGCGGTAGTCGATCACTATTCTCCATTTCTTTTTGCCTGAGGCGTCTGCTTTCTTGGGTACTACCCATACAGGTGAGTTATAGGGTGATTTAGATTCTCTAATGATGCCTTTGTTGAACATTTCTCCCATTTGTTTGTTGATTTCTTGTTTGTGAACTTCTGGTGGTCTGTAACTCGTAGTGTTGATGGGTTTGTTATCTTTTATCGTAATGACGTGTTCCGCTGTTGATGAGCATGGCAGTGGGTCTCCTGGTAAGCAGAATACATCGTTGTATCTAGTGATGATGTTTTCCAACGGGTTGCGTAGGTTATTTTCTACATGTCCCAGTCGGGTGTTATTCATTAGAAGTTCGACTCTTTTCGCATTTTCTTCTGGAGTGATGGTATCTCCTTTGCACACGAGTACCCGTTCAAATTTTGGGTTTTCCTTTAGTTGTAAGGGTTCGTCAGTATTGTTGACGAATGGTATGCGTATCTCGTGGTTCTTAACTCGGTAGACTCCTTCCGGTATTAGAGAGTGTTCGTAGATGTAGACGTTGCCTTTCTTGATAGGTGTTTGGATCTTCAAGATTCGATGACTTCTGGGTGGTGAAAAACAACCTGAGTCGTATAGTGGGTAGACGTGGTTGTCCAGGGCTAAAGTGTCGTTTGTGATCGCGAATTGGAAATTCTCGAGGAATGGTCGTCCGATGAGTCCTTCTTCGAGTAACGGGAATTGTTCCGGAACTATTACGAAAGGTATTTCTTTTCCTTGTCTGATCAGCTTGACTTCTTGGGTAGTGGAGTGTTTGTCGTTGCCCATGTAGAATTCGTGATGGCTCGGATAGATGTTGGGCTTGGAGAGCTGGTGTATCATTGACTCCTTGATCAGGTTTATTGTGGATCCTGAGTCCACAAGGTATCTTCCTGGTCGTCCCGTGTTTCCAAGTTTCCATCTGCAGTTCCATAATCTTCCTCCGGTTGCAAGTACTCTTCCGATGGGTCTTCGTTGTCCTCGTCTATTTCCTCTATATTGTTCACTCTTTGAGGTGGGCGTTTGAAGTTGGTGCCCTGTTGAAAATTTTGCTTCTTTGGTTGTGGACATTGTCCTGCCATATGCCCCAGTTGTTGGCAGTTGAAGCACTTCATCTTCATGCGGTCGGCGAGTGGTTGCCGTTCCAAAGGTCGAGCGTTTTCGGTTCTCTTATCTTGCTGTGGTGGTGGGACAGGTCTGTTGCTAGGTGGGAACCGGTTATACTGGTTTTGACCAGTTCTGATTGGTGGTGGTGGTAACGAGCGCGCCTTGCGTCGTTGCCTCTCGATAAGTGCGGTTTCCACTTCCAATGCCTTAACTTGCGCGTCACGCAGTGTTTTCGGGCCTGAGCTATCGACTTGTACATAAAGTTCGTCTCGCAAACCTCCGATATAGGTTTTTACGATGTTGCGGTCTTCTAGTTTCATGGCTATTCTTGCCTCTGTTCGTGAGGTGTGCTCATCGAACTCGTTCTGGATGGTGTATTTTAATTCATTGTATCTTTCAATGAATCTTTTGTTGTAACTCCGAACGTTTTCGGAATTCTGCTGACGTGTTGCCATGAGCTTGCTCCGTGCTAGCTCGTATGATGTGGTGGCTGATACGTTGTCTCTAAGTGCTTGAAACAAATCTTTGTAGGAATGGATTTCTATTCCTCTGATGGAGCGTTCCGCTTCTCCGACTATTCTTTTGTTGATTATCAAGTCCAACAATCTCTCGGGGCGGTTGCAGCAGCTATACGCTCGTTTGACTGACCTGATGAATTCTTCCACGCCTACGTCATCGTAACCTTGTAGCGTGCGTACGTACTCGATGGCGTTTTTGGGCGTGTCACCGTCCGCTGGGTGAGGTATCAGTCTGTCCGGAGTGGAATCTCCGGATCTATCCTGAGGGAATTCATCCGTTCTGGTCCTCCTAGTTGCAGGAGGTGCTGAAGGTAGCTGTGGACCTTCGTCTTCGGTAATTTCTACTTTTAGAAACTTCCATATTTCGGCTGACTCATTTTTCCTCGTAAGGTTTTCCTGGTTGAGTGCTGCGAAGTTTCTGTTCATATCCGTCCTGATGGACTTCATTTGCTCTAACAGATCCTGCATAGGACTCATGTTGAGGTGTTCCAGTGACTGAACCGATCTGGTAGGCGAGGTGGCTCGTGACATATTTAACGCTGTGTGATAGGGATTCCGGATTCTTTCTATCACGTCAGTGTCGCTGGTTTCTGTTTCTTCGGAGCTTGGGAGCGTATACCCGTTTCGATATGTCGCAAAAGCCAGTTTAATGAATGTCGTAGAATGTTATGTTGGACAGTGGTTGGTGATAGCCTTGCCTCCTGCCTTTGAAATTACCTTTAATTTCGTGAAGATCTTCCTGGTTCCCTTGGTGATAGTCCCGATGTGATTCTACTGAAGTTCAGTGTCTCTATCGTGACTCTGTGTCCGTATGACTTTGAGTTCGTATAGGAGAATGACTTCTTCTTCGAAATCGCGAGTACTATCCTGGCAGGATCGCCAAAATGTTACGGGTCTCGGATCGCCAAAGTGTTTTTAAAAAGAAGTGAAGTCAACTCAGTAGAGTTGCTTCACTGTTTTATTCAATTTCGTGTATTACAGAGTATATTCAGTTAATATTACGTATAATAATAATGTCTCTCGATACTTCGTAGTAAGTGGCTTAGCGCTGTATCGTATGACCGTAGAATGGTGACTACCGAATACTGGTGAGGCAGTCGTATTTATACCGGCCTGGAAGTCTGAAGTCCCAGGAAGTCCAGGGGCGGTTTTATCGGGCCTTTACAACGACCCTTTGTGTTTTTTACCACAGCTTCTCCTAAGAAAAGTCCTTGTGACACGTTGAGACGTGGTACGTAACCTTCTCGAAGGTTGATAGAAATAGAAATTGGAATGATCTTCTTTGATCGTTTTGGAATTAGAATTTGGGAATTTAAGAATGGGAACGTTTTCCCGTTCCATTCCAGACTTTGTTTTTGGAAATTGATCGTAGCATTGTTTTCGAAGAAGGGTTGTCCTAAGATTCCCTTTTGCGAAATTGGAAATGAATCGTCTATGCTATGGAATGGAACCGGGGTTTCATCGATGCTTACGGTACATGTCCCTAAGGTGCGTACCTGTCCATCGGTGATTCCCTTTAGAATCAAAGGATCCTTTTTTGAAATTGACGCGGGCGTCAGCGATACGAGTGCTTGTTGTTTTAACAGATTTAATTGCGCACCGGTATCTACCATGAAATTTGTTTCAGAATAAATCTCGGGCACTTCAATGAAAATTTCCGGCACGTTTTTTATGTGTGGCACTCTGAAGGAGTGGATTCTGGTGGAGGGTCCTGTGGAACTTCCTTCGATACGGTGAACGGGCGCATTCGTGCGTCTGCCCCCTGTACAGTGCCCGGAGATGAGAGGGGACGCCGATCGTTTCCCGAATTTCTTAAGTTATTATTGAATTCGCGTTTACGACACTCGTTAATGAGATGGCCGGGTTTCTTGCAGTAATTGCAAATTTTAATTTCATGCCTAGGTACGGACGAAATTGGTCGGGGGTTGACCGCGTGAACGGGTGACCGCACGCTCGGCTGGTCACGGATTATCGGATTATAGTGGTGTGCTGCCACTACGGCATTGTTCGGCCGTATGACCGCTGCGCATGCATTTTGAACACATGTTTGCTTGGGAAATTCCGGGTCTGCTTTGTTCGCGTGTTTTCTTTGCTTATTCCCGGTCGAGCTCTAACTCGCGATAAACTTCACGAACTTTAGCGAAATTTTCTGACAACGTTTGGCATTGTGAGATTTTTAATTCGATGCGGTATTCGTACGGTAACCCGCGGCGGAGGGCTCTAAGAGCCATTTCATCTATGTCGCGAATTATATCATCAGGAAGATTATCGCGTGCGACGAGTTCGGCGTCTAATATGGCGGATCGCGTTTCTTTAATTCTTCCGATGAAGTCTATTATGTGTTCCTTAAATTTAAGGCTTATGTTGCTTAGATCTCCGCGTAGCTGGTCCACATCTTTACCCGAACCGAACTCTACGGAGAGCGTGGAAATTAACCGTGTTAAATTTGATTTTTCTTCGTCCTCTATTGTCGCGTAAGCTCGTCCGTGGAGCAGCTTCGTGATAATGAATCTTGTCAGAGCGTCTTCCTGTTGTGGCGTACTTAAATCGCGTGCGCGTTTACATGCTCTTGCGAAATCGGCAGAAGGGATATTAGTGGCATTGAATGTAGGGATTGTGTCGACAATATCGCGTAGGGGTACAGGATCGCGATCATGACGACTTTGATTATTGGGCTGGGACGCTGGCCCCGGAGGAATACTAAAAGGCGAATTTGAACGCGTAGGGTTACGTATTTCCTCCCGTAAGGAAATCAGTTGAGTTGCAAGCTCGGTAACCGTTTGCTTAGATTCGGATTTAGCGTTTTCAAGGATGGTTTTTAACGATGTCGCTTCGCGTTCAGCGACGGCGGCTCGCTCTTCTAATTGTTTCAGATAAGTAGCGTGTTGTTGGGCTTCGCGTTCAGCACGCTGCTGCTTACGGTTAAAATCCTCGATTTGTTTCAATAGTTGTTCGTGCTGCGATTTGAGACGCTCCTCTTTTTCGACGAGGTTTTTCCGAAGTTCGTCGAATTCAGCGCGCGATTGCGCGTCGTCGACGGCGGTGCTTCGTCCGCGCGTCTCCATGCTTAATTTTGATGGGCGCAAAGTGTTGAATGAGTTTTTAGAAACGCGTGATAAGGTACTAGATTCGAGATTGTACGTGTACAAATTTGAGATCGTAGAAAGGTTGAATTTTCTCACTAATTACTTCAAAGATGGCTCAGTATCCGAAGAAGAACACAACGAAACATAACGCTTGGGTGAGTTCGATCACCATCATTTGACATATTTCGACTAATTTTTGACAACTTTCCCATCATTTTTCGGCAAAGTGATAAGGACATTATTTGTTCCTCGGAAGATACTCTTAAAGGTCCTGCATGAATTTTTCATTTCCAGGCGATGCCAAAAACGTCCTTTTTTTAACACCCTCCTTTATGTATAGATGAAAGTCTATTACTGTACAAAGGCAGGCTATCTTTTAAACAGATTTAAACATATACCGGCCAAGAGAAGCCGATTTGGCATCAAAACATATGTATTATGTGATTGTAAAACTGGCTATGTACTAGATATTATCGTATATACAGGCAGTGAATCACACGTGACAGAGAACATGGAAAACATTGGCAAAACAGGAAATATCGTTTGAACACTTTTGAAACCGTACTTGGGAAAAGGTCATTCACTGTATGTTGATAATTATTATAGCAGTCCTGCTCTTTTTAATTTATTACATACAAATGTAACGAATGCTTGTGGAACTGTAAAGCGAAGACGAAAAGGAATGCCTGTAATGGACAGAAAATTAGAAAAAGGCGAGGTTGATTTTCGGACATCAAGTAATTTACTGGCCCTTAAATGGCGAGAAAAAAGGGACGTACTTATGTTATCTACTTTCCATACTAGCGAATTTATATCTTGTTACGTGCCAAGCACATATAAAAAATTAAATATAAAAAAAAAGAAAGAGGAAGTTAAAATTCCTGAGTAGGCATCACACGTGCCCGATCTTATTCTCCGAACAGCGGCCACTTTTCGCTAATAAGCAAAATTGCAATAGCGAGAGGCTGTGGATGAGGGCGGGTTGATGAACTTTGGCGGAATTCTTTGGACAGGAAACGGGTGATTTCCTAAGTGGGAAGAATGAGCACAGCTCTTGGAATCCCCCCCCCCCCCCCCCCTCTTAGCGGTTCCCAAAATCTACAAAAAGGGGCAGGAAATCGAGGAACGAGTGGCAATCGTTCGTCAAATCGCGAGGTGCGTGACTTTTGCCCTTGTGGCTATTTTGAGCAGAGTTCGGTTGAATTAGTGGATTCACGTGCACAGTTACCGAAGGACTCAGCCTACAAGAAACTATTCGAATTTCCAAATCATTTACAGTTTTCATTAATATATATTCATCCTTCTTAACTTTCTGTTTATTGAACCGCGCCTGTCCGAAGTTTTATTTAGCGATAATTGCATTAATCATAAGTGACTAGAAGAGTTCATCAGCCATCCCCTAATCTACAGGCTCCAGGAGCGCCAAGGGAAACTTGTAATAGCCTTAACGGAAAGCGTTTTCCAAACTAATACTCATCGGTGAGTCTTCCACATTTGATGTTATATTTGCGATACGAGGACCCGAGCATATGTTTATAAGCTAGTGGGAATTTCCCTTGGGCCCATTCGTAGATTAAACTCCTTGGAGGAATATACCGTTCTAAAACTCTAGCTGACATATCTATTGTAAAATTGGCATTCATTCTGTACACCGACAATTGTAAACCGAGTCAGTGTAATTGTATATGTGGAAAAGTTAGTCAATAGAGAACAAGCCTTTAAGGTATTTACACTCATTTCATTCCTGACCTATGCGCGGATTCCGTATGGAATCTTAGATGATACAACCCATCCTAAATTAAATTTTATTCAAGCGTTACGCGCGGGACGGTCCAAACCTCTCGGCCATGTAAATCAAAAGAAAAACCCTCCCGCACGTAACAGGGTGAATTGGTGTCAGAAGTGGGATACTGTATCGTCACTCAGCGTATGTGTTATCGCAAGGTAGTTAAAAGGATAGTGTAGGGAACTTGATTCACACACAGTTTTCATAAATAGTCGAAACTAGAATCCTACGATAACGACTTACTGAACTTTCTTTCTTAAACTATCAAGATGGCCACAAACTCTTCTCGTAATGCAGCAGCAGATGCTTCTGCAAACGTTACAATGAACGATTTATATGTTACTAATTCGATGATGGCTTCAATGGCTGAATGCTTCACAATCCAACACAGTACACTAAACATTCCCTTTTTCGACGGGAAAAACATTCCCCTTAAAAATTTCTTAGGTGACGTTCAAAATGGTGCAGTCTATGTGCCCCCAGCATTAGAAACCTCATATGTAAAAGCGATATTAGGGAAATTACAAGGAGCAGCCAGAGATAGTATTTGGGGTAAAAATTTTCAAAAATTAGATGATCTCGTAAAACATTCAAAGGAACGATTTGCGCCTGGTAAAACGTACCCATACTATCATCATGAAATAGAAAACATCCGAATGAGACGCGGAGAAACGGTTAGTGATTTTGCAGATCGATTATATATCCTAATCAGCGGTGCTCGAGTCGCTTTAGAAGATAAATATGGAGAACGCGCTAATCAAATGATGGCTCCCGTAGAGGAATGTGCTTTAGAAGCTTTTATTCGAGGATTGCCTGACGATATCGCTATTGCGGTCGATTCGCGTGAACCGAGGAAATTACAGGACGCCGTAAAATTTGCTGCGCGTATAGAAACGCGAATGAAATCAGGAATAATTCCCGGAGGTGAACCTTCGCGATTAATGTTATCACAATATTCAGTTCCGAATTCAGATTCTCGTGACTTACCTACCACCTACAAAAATCATTCCCGAACCTGGCGAGAGCAAGATTCGAGGAGTCCCAGTCCTATGAGAAATCCAAACTATAGTCGCGCAAATTCACCGATTACCATTCTAAAATCCGCACGTCCTACATCACCTGCTCCTTACAAACATCACCATTATCCGTTGCCACCACATCCTTACCCATATCATCCACCGTATTTTTACCCACCAATGCCATATCCACCTTACAATCCATATTACAATTACCCTCAATCTTTCCATATGGATTCAAATTCCACCAACCATACTGTAACCAGAGCAAATTCTCCAACCCCCTTTCCTTCGCGAAGCATTGAACCTTCAAGATCCACAACACCTATTAACCAAAATTCCAGACCTTCTTCTCCGATCCCAAGATCTGATCATTTTCCTTCAAATTCACCGAGAAGAAATAGTGAAAATTTAAACTCCCGCGTGCCGACTCGTCGTGCCGACGCGACGGCGAGTTACTCGAATCAGGAGCGTCGGACAGTAAAATTTCTGGAAGCAGAGGAATCGTCTATTCCTATAAACGACAGCAAGAATCACCATTAATTAAAATGTCTGCGAAAGAATTACGCAATAAATCCGGTTTATTTTTGATCGACACCGGCGCGGATATAAATTTGATAAAATTAAATGCCTTACACGAAGACGTCGAAGTAGACCTTCAAGAATCAGTCTCTATAACTGGAATTACTCCGGAAAAATTGAAAACTTTAGGAACAACTACAGTTACACTTTTAGAACAACCGGTTAAATTTCACGTCGTCCGATCATCGTTTCCCTTGAATAATGATGGAATTTTAGGCAAAGATTACCTACGTCAAGAGCAGGCGGAAATCTCGTTCGCTCATAATACCTTAGTTACAAAACCAGAACCCATCAGACCTTTTAGATTCATTGGGGAGGAACCAAATCCGAAATCTAAACGTAGTCCTCGTCCCCAAATTCTTACGATTAAAGCTCGCACTCGTCAACCGATAAGTATAGACGTGGTTAACTCAGAATTAAAAGAAGGATACTTGCCAAAATTAGAATCAGTAGAAGGCTTATACATAGGCGAAGCAGCTGTTAATGTACGCGATGGTGTCTGTCACGTATTAGCAATTAATACGTTGGAAGAAGACATACAGGTCGAAGTTACTCCACAAGAAGTAATTCCCTTTGAATACTATGATTTTCCCGAAGAAGAATATTTCGATTCAGACTCAGAAGTTCAAAATTTGCCCATAGTTCACGATAGGTTTTTCGAAATTCTAAAACGTTTGCGTTTAGATCACCTAAATGACGAGGAACGAGACCATATAATCGAGATTATAGAAGAATACCCAAATCGTTTTTATTTGCCAGGAGACAAATTGCCTTTTACGCCTCTAATAAAACACACAATTCCGACTTCAGATGATTTACCGATTAACACTAGACAGTATCGTTTTCCACCGGTTCATAAAGAAGAAATACATCGCCAAATTTCAGCAAAATTAAACGATAGGATAATTAAACCCTCAAATTCGCCTTATAATTCACCCCTCTGGATCGTCCCTAAGAAAGCTGATTCTCAAGGAAGACCCAGATGGAGGATGGTGATTGATTTTCGCAAACTTAACGAAAAAACGATAGGAGATGCATATCCGTTACCGAATATAACCGATATTCTAGATCAATTAGGCCAAGCTAGATATTTCTCGATCGTTGATCTCGCGAGTGGATTCCAACAAATAGAGATGGATCCAAAGGATAGGGCTAAAACCGCTTTCACAACTCCTAATGGGCACTACGAGTATATCCGTATGCCCGAAGGTTTGAAAAATGCACCTGCCACCTTTCAACGGCTTATGGATCAAACACTACGTGGTTTACAGGGAACGGAAGTTTTCGTCTATCTCGATGATATTGTAGTATACGCAAAAACTCTTGAGGAACATGGAAAGAAAATTCGTAGATTATTTAATCGGTTAGAACAAGCTAAATTGACATTACAACCCGATAAGTGTGAATTTTTGAAAACTGAAGTAGCATACCTAGGACACATAATTAGTCAAAAGGGTGTAAGACCAGATCCGAAAAAGATTATAGCAGTCAAAAACTTTCCTCGACCAAAAACAGCAAAGAATGTCAGACAATTTTTGGGATTAGCAGGTTATTATCGCAGATTTATTAAAGATTTTGCAGCAAAATCCAAACCATTAACAGAATTATTAAAAAAGAACGCGAAATTCGTATGGGGAAAGGAACAGAAACGTAGCTTCCAAGAATTACGAAAAGCGCTTTGCAAAGGTCCAATTCTCCAATATCCATATTTTGATAAGCCTTTCACTCTAACAACAGACGCCTCAGATTTTGCGATAGGACCAATACTTAGTCAGGAGTTTGATGGAAACGATTTACCAATAGCTTATCTCTCTAGAACTCTAACAAACCCAGAGAAAAATTATTTCACTACTGAAAAAGAATGTTTGGCAGTGTTATACGCAATTTTACATTTAGGCCGTATCTTTACGGTAGGAAATTTACGTTAGTTAGTGATCATGAGCCCTTGAAATGGATAGACTCCATAAAGGATCCAGGACAACGTCTAATTCGATGGAGATTGAAATTGCGTGACTATGACTATAATTTCGTTCATAAAGCCGGAAAATGAAACACAAGCGCGGACGCGTTATCTAGAAATCCTGTTGTTAAATTTAACCTCTCAGATACCAGTAGTACCGATTCTGACAGTGAACTTGAATCATCAAAAATTCTACCGATTCAAGAACGACCAGCAAAATCAAAACTTAGCTCATCCACATCTAGACCAATATCCAAATCAGTTTCGGAAGTACCCAGAAAACCAGGAAGACCCTTTGGATCGAAAAATAAACCAAAAATTTCGAATCCTTTAAATACTAGTGCAATAGCAACTAGGACGCGACATCGATTAAAAACCAGCGCTCCCATTCCACCACAACCTACAGTCCCATCGTCAGCAGATACCCCAGACGTAGATTCGGATAATTCACATGATGAGTCATCAGAACCACCGATATTACGAAAAAGGAAAAGTGTAATGCCAAGCCTGGATTTACATAAGAAATTTACTTCTAAACATACGAAAGGGAAAACATTGGAACCAATTGCCGAGGACGTTCACACTGAAACAGTAGACGAGACAACAATAAACGCTGACACCATACTACTAGAATTACAACCACCTGCAGAGGACAGTGACGATGACGTTTTTCTAGACGACGAACGCAGACTGTCTATAAACAAACAGGATCTGATGGATGATTCTTTCAAACGTTTTGACGAATCCCTTAAGGAACACAGTGAAATTCTGGAGGAATCATCAGGTAATACCTCAGACACTGAAGAAATAGACGACGTAGAGTTAAATAGTAGAATAGAAAAACTACTTAAACAATATGGAACAGAAAGACATGACGAATCGAAACCTAACAGTACACTGGAACCATCCGAGCAGACCAAAATTCATTGGCAACCCCATAGATCCACATTACCTACTCCTATTCCACATCGTAAGCCATTAGCATTGTCAACTCCTTTTCCATCTTCACCAATGAAAACGAGACAGAATGCACTTCAACCAGGACAGTTCAGTGAACCTCAATCAAAATCCGTTGGTATACCGAGGCGAATAATTCCAAGGACGGTATCAGGTAACGATACGTACTGCACTGGCATCCAGCTGACTCAGGGAATTCCCCCCGATATCACACCTAGCTCTCCGGTAAATCTTTCTCGGAAACCACAAAGCTCTTCAAAGAAATTAATCAATATCAGCCGAGAAAATTTGACCTACACTCATGATAATTATGTACACTTCATTTCTTCCGATTGCGAATTGACAACATCCGTAGGAAAATTGCTCATAGATATAGGCGCTATCAGCATTGAAAATTTCAGAGAAATTAAACCAAAGGAAGGTCAAGTACTGGTCACCAGACAGAATGCAAGACATTACCGATCAAATATAGATGCGACAACCTACTAAGAACCGATTATCTAAACAATAAAATTCACGAAGCATTTGATCTCTATGAGGAAATTAATGAAATAGCCAGCGAGGTCGTGGTGCAGGATACGGAAACACTACCTAAAACCGTAGTACGCAGGAGTGTCCCCCATTTGGTATCGTAGGCTCAGCTAGTCGTTACCTATTCGGCACTTTGACAACTGATGACGCAGAATATTTTAATTCTGAAATAGATAAGCTGTACAACGATCAAAAGCAAATTACACAGATAATTAAAAATCAAACCCATGTCGCTGTAAGCAATTTGCAAGGACTACACGATACGATAAATAAAAACATTAAGGCTACCAAGGAGAATCGGATAAAGATTAACGAGATATTAACGACAATAAACTCCATGGAGGAGTCAAAGGCCTTAATGAATTATAGTATAACTCTTGAACACTACTCCCGCAGCGCCGAAATTTCGCTAGATCATTTTATTAGGGCATTACAAAAATTCTTAACCTCACTGCGCGCCGCGCGGGAAGGAAAACTAGATTCATCCTTGCTGACCAGCGCTGATCTGAGGACCATCATTGACCAAATTCATGACTCAGTCTCAGACTATGAATTTCCAATACCCAAGAGTCACCGCCGAACGGAAGAAATAAGCAAGATAACGACAATAGAATTGGGTTATCACAAGGACCGGATGATAATAGTATTGCACCTACCCCTTGTGGAGCGCACTACCTATCACCTATATCGTATGCATACTTGGCCCACCGCTCAAATCTTGGACATCAACACCACCATCTCAGCGCAAATCATTCCACAAACAACATATTTAGGACTGAGGGACGACCATACATACCTGATGATGGATGGAATACACCTTTCCTCTTGCACACGAACCTGGTATGCTCATCTTTGCTCGCTGGAATTACCCCTCCGTGAAGTCTCAACCTCAACTGCCTGTGAAATTTCTCTCCTACTCAGACCAAATGTAAAGACTTTAAGACAGTGCAATATTGAAGTGAAACCAAAACATGAACCATACTGGGCACGACTACAAACCACAGGATCTTGGCTATATGCATTGGACAAACCCGAACCTGTGCAATTAATCTGCAAGAATGAAAGGGACCTACTGCTAACCCTAGTGGGAACCGGCATCCTGTATATACATCCAGACTGCATAGCGAAGACTCATACAACGACCCTTGTCGGAATCAAGATTTTTAACAATCAACACGAACAATATTTATATCAACCTAACCTGTCGCTAAACATTTCCGAAATTTCACCGATATTGCCACATTATAGGAGCCTTAAAACCGTGGCAGATGACATCAGCGAATCAGGCAACCCTAAAGGAGCTTCGCTGTTCGAACTAGAAGCAAAACTTGATGAGATAGGGACACACCACAGGGAGAGACAATATCAGCATACGCTACTCTTCGGAGGCCTAATTGTTGAAGTAGTTATAATTTTGGTAACAATAATAATCTATCACTACGGTCTATGCGGACTAGCGTTCCACCTGTTAACCACCTGCAAAAAGAAGCCGATATCTCAGAAAACGACCAAGGGAACCCACAGGTTAGAAAACATCACGATAATAGCTCAACCCACACCAGGAACAACAGAGCAAAATACCTCCAGACGTGCATTACCTTCTCAGAAAGCATTGATGAACTAACACTAAAAAAAACAGATGTGTGTGTGTGTGTGTGTGTGTGTGTGTGTGTGTGTGTGTGTGTGTGTGTGTGTGTGTGTGTGTGTGTGTGTGTGTGTGTAAATTTATGTTTTGGTCCTCGTGATCGTGTATTCATCGCAATGTCCATTATAATACTCATCGTATTTTGGGGGAAAAATGGACTCTCGATCAAAGGTTCCCGAATCCATGGCAGTACTTCCGGCGGAATGCGTCCGGGACATAGCCCGCTACATTCCCTTCCGGGACCGTGCAAGAATGGAACAGGTCAGCAGAGCATGGCAGGAGGGGAGCTACTGTTCTTATGCTGGCCTGCGACGTCTCACCCGAAGGGACAGCAGGTGGACCAACCAAATGCAAGACGCAAGATTCGCTGCTGAAGTTCTATGGACCCTCGACAGATGCGGACACTACCTGGTTGCCTTGGAATTAACACCGGCTAAGGACAACTGCGGGCTTCCTCCTCTGTTGGCGACTCAGGTATCGATTGAGTGCCCCAATCTTGAAGTTTTGGACATGACGGGAGTAGTCCTGGATGACCGGAGCTTCAGAGATTTGGGCGCTCATATTGGTTCTTTAAGGGAGGTCAGCTTAGGAAGGTCTAGTGAGCCTCTAAGGCTTTCTATCCTTTTGGAAAAAAACAAAAATTTGAAAAGGTTTGTGGCTAGAGGAACGAAATTTCTTGATAATGATTTCTTCCATCCTGGGGGAGGTCTAGGGCAACTACACCTGGAGGAGGTAGAAATGAAATCTAGAACGCTAGCTTCCTTACTTCAAAGTCAGGAAGGTCTGACGGATTTTAAACTGATCAGGCCCCAATTTTTTTGGACCGGCACCTCTGCGGGCATTGGCCACCAGCGCACATCTCGCACACACCTTAGAAAACCTTACCCTCACAGCATGCTCACCTTATGTGGGAATAAGGGCTATTTACGCGAGGGAGGCCGAGGCTGACGGTGAGGAGATCGACCATCCTGCCGATCTTTGCACCGCTGGGCTCGGCTGCCTCCGAAACCTCACCCGTGTAACCAGCTTAAGCGTGGCACGCTGTGGGTGGATTACAAATGAGATATTTGATTTTATAGGCCGACACATGCGGCAGCTAGTAACACTAGACATCACGGGCTGCAAGGCAATAAAGGGCAGATATGCGCTGGAGGCTCTGGCAGATCTGAGGGCATGCCGGATAGTCAGAATGAGTGAACTGTCTCCAGGAGTGGGTGCCCAATTCCTCACGCATTTGGCCTCACTTGCGGAACTAGTATGCAGGGATAATAGGTCGATAACCGAGGAGGATATCTGCGGGTTGTTGCGGAATAACATAGGAATAAGATACTTGGCCTTGGAGGGATGCAAAGGAATAAGGGATAGATTAATCCCATGCCTGCAAGACATGGCACATCGGAACCTACGCCAGCAGCACCTACAGATCTTAGTAGGGGGAACAGGTGTGCGCGGGGCTAACACCATAGAAAACGTGGAAATGATATGCTACAGACAGTCACCAATACCTTACTAACGCCATGAGTATTATCGTTGGTTTGCCTACGCACATTCCGTATAACTTCTCAATTTTTTTTTCCTCGCATAAAAGGTACTAGCAGCTTTAAATTTAAGTATCCATTTTTGTTCCTAAATTATTACTAAATTTCGATTCATCCTACTATTTTGTTTGAAGACTCGTTGCATGCATACCGATACTCCATTATTAATTAGTTTCAATATCCTCATTAGCCAACTGGACTCTACAAAAATGATATAACCAGATGCAGGAGCAGAGGGGAAAGCAGGGCGTACGCTGCCTACAGTACCGCCGAGGAGACCAAAGCACAACCAACATTATCTGTGCAATACCATCTGCAATCCAAGGGACAGACCAAAGCATCCTGGGATAGTGATACCTGTTATCACAAAGAACCGAGATTGTCGGATTGCTGCCTAGTCGGTCATTACTAAGGATCAGCATCAAGGTCCATCAGGAGCTCGGATCAAGAATCTCATGACTCTACGACACCTTTCGATGCCAGAAACCCGACTGAAATCCCGTCATTGCAACAACGGTCATCCTCGGACGGCTGCTGAATGGTTTGCGTGTTCCTGCATTTTTCTCTCTCTCTCGCCTTTTTTTTTATTAGATTAACATTATCTCGCGTAAAAAAAATATTGCACAGCACCGAAATTCCCTTTGAATACATAACTGTACCATGCAAGGGTCTACAGATAAAAAGAAAAGGAAACGAAACGACGAAAACTTTGTATAATTCCATGTATATCATTCGACACTTACAAAATTGTACAACCTCCTCTCGATACAATCGCAACCGTGGAGTATCATCGGGGACGATGATGATTCTAAGGGGGGAGGGGTGTTACGTGCCAAGCACATATAAAAAATTAAATATAAAAAAAAAGAAAGAGGAAGTTAAAATTCCTGAGTAGGCATCACACGTGCCCGATCTTACGACACGGTATCAATGAACCATTAGTCTGCAAAAACTGAATTTAAGCAACCGCGAATATTCTCCGAACAGCGGCCACGTTTCGCTAATAAGCAAAATTGCAATAGCGAGAGGCTGTGGATGAGGGCGGGTTGATGAACTTTGGCGGAATTCTTTGGACAGGAAACGGGTGATTTCCTAAGTGGGAAGAATGAGCACAGCTCTTGGAATCCCCCCCCCCCCCCCCCTAGCGGTTCCCAAAATCTACAAAAAGGGGCAGGAAATCACCGCGAGTCGCAATCGTTAGTCAAATCGCGAGGTGCGTGGCGTTTTGCCCTTGTTGCTATTTTGAGCCAGAGTTCGGGTTAAATTAGTGAAGTTACTTCCATAATTACCGAAGGACTCAGCTAACATGAATTATTCAAATCTAAAATCAATCTTGAGATCGAAACCAATCTCCATCCTAATATATTAAATTCTTCTTTATAGTATTTATAGTTTATAGTATAGTGAAAATTGAGTTGCGAAGACTCATATAAGCGAAAAGTTCATCAGCCATTCCTTCATCTTCGGGCTCCCTCAGCATCTAGGACAATTAACATCAGAGCTAGCGAAAACATTGCTTCCAAGATAGTATTCATTGGTGAGTTTTCCATAGTTATGTTATCATTGCGATACGAGGACCCAAACATATGTTTATATGCTTGTGGGAATTTCCCTTGGGCCCATTCGTAAACTTAACACGTTAGGAATTTACCAATCTAAGACTCCAACTAAAATACGTATTGTAAAATTGTCATCCATTCTGGACTCCGATACTTCTGAACCATTCCGTGTAATTGTTTTTGTATAATGTGAAGAATCAATAGAACAGGCCTTTAAGGTATTTACCTTCTACCTTGAGATTACACTCATTTCATTCCTGACCTATGCGCGGATTCCGTATGGAATCTTAGATGATACAACCCATCCTAAATTAAATTTATTCAAGCGTTACATGCGGAACGGCTAACCGCTCGGCCCACGAAATAATTCCTTACGCACGTAACAATTACCATAAAATCCCGTGGATTGAATATCACCCACGAGGACATAACAAATTCAGTCAAGTCCCTTCTGGACGTATGTACGTATGTAGAGAATTAAATTTAAAAACTTTACCGGTAGCTTACACACAACATTTCGACGACGTTCCATGGAAATGTATGGAAAAGAACATTAGAGAAATATTAGGAGATTTACCATTGCGAATAACAGTTTCCCGATCCTTAACTACATGTCCCCCCAGAAGACCAAAAAGAAAATATAATTAGAGAAAAACACGAATCTGCTATTGGTGGTCATAAAGGCCTGACTAAGACCTTCAACAGAATTCGCAACCATCATTATTGGAAAAATATGAAACAAGACATCCAATCATTTATTGCCAAATGTTTAGACTGTCAGTTAAAGAAATTAACGCGCCTTAAGACTAAATAGCCTATGGTAATGAAAGACACACCAGGGAAAGCATTTGATAAAGTATCACTTGACATAGTGGGACCTCTCCCTATCGGGGAGCCTATACCAACCGGAAGAATATATATATTAACTATTCAAGGTCTATTAACTAAATATTCTGTAGCTGTGACATTAAGCACAGCTACTTCAATAGATATTGCCGACGCATTTTTGAAAAATTGTATATACATATTTGGAGCATCCTTAGCGATACTCACTGACCAAGGACAAAATTTCATTAGCACCTTTTCGGAAAGTTTTGCTAAGAAATTCAGAATTAAACATTATAAGACAACCGCGTATCATCCCCAGTCGAATGGATCCATCGAGAGGTCGCACCATGTTCTAGCTGAATATTTGAAACAGTATGTAAATAACGATAACGATTGGGACGATTGGATAGAACTCGCAATGTTCTCTTACAATACGAGCGTTCACGAGGGAACACGTTTCTCTCCACATGAATTAGTCTTTGGACATATTGCAGGAGAACCTTCCGAGAAAGAAATCATTGATGAGGATCTGAATTTAACGTACCAATCATATATTAGAGACTTACATATAAGACTAACGAATGTGCAAAATTTGGCCCGAGATAACCTGATAAACGCAAAAAGCAAATACAAATACTACTACGATAAAAGAATAAATCCAAAAACTATTAACTGGGATTCTGTGTTCCTCCTAAAGGAACCCAGTAAAGGAAAACTCGCATACCAATATACCGGACCACATAAGGTCCTGGAAACTTTTGAAAATGAAACAGCCAGAATAAAAGTAGGAAATCGTGCCAAATTAGTACATACCAATAAATTAAAGATATCACGTATTAGATAATAAATTTTAAAAAAATGTATAGGAAGCGTGTGTCTAGGATATTTGTTTGATTTCAGAATGTATACCGAAATTCTGTTCCTAATTTTTACAGTCCTTAAGACTACATCAGCACTAGTCGCGTTTGATTGTACGAGCCACAATCCTAATGTAACAACCATATCGCTCACCGAGATAGAAGAATGTGGAGGAGAGACCCGGATAACAAACACACGGAGACTTATAGTCAACTCCTGCAACTTTCGGAATTTAATCAAGCCAATATCATCCAATGCAAGGTGGAGATCGCTCGAACGATCTACTACTGCGGGATGTTTTCGCATGTATTCATTCAACCTAACGGACAGAACCAATACCTTCTTGATGTTACGCTTGACCAATGTCTAAAGATGCAAGAAACGGGACTCTTGAATTTGGGAAACGGCGTGCTCTTAAATGGACTACGAACCAACTCTACCATCACTCGATCATTCACATGGGCCGGTACAACAAACCTGGACGGAAAGTGCTCAGGGGTCTGTTACGTGCCAAACACATATAAAAAATTAAATATAAAAAAAAAGAAAGAGGAAGTTAAAATTCCTGAGTAGGCATCACACGTGCCCGATCTTACGACACGGTATCGATGAACTATTAGTCTGCAAAAACTGAATTTAAGCAACCGCGAATATTCTCCGAACAGCGGCCACGTTTCGCTAATAAGCAAAATTGCAATAGCGAGAGGCTGTGGATGAGGGCGGGTTGATGAACTTTGGCGGAATTCTTTGGACAGGAAATGGGTGATTTCCTAAGTGGGAAGAATGAGCACAGCTCTTGGAATTCCCCCCCCCCCCCCCCTTAGCGGTTCCCAAAATCTACAAAAAGGGGCAGGAAATCACCGCGAGTGGCAATCGTTCGTCAAATCGCGAGGTGCGTGACTTTTGCCCTTGTGGCTATTTTGAGCAGAGTTCGGTTGAATTAGTGAAATTACTTCATAGTTACCGAAGGACTCAGTAAACAAGAAATTATCCAAATCCAAAATCAATCTTGAGATCGAAACCAATCTCCACCCTCATATATTAAATTCTTCTTTATAGTATTTATAGTATTTATCGTATTTATAGTATAGTGAAAATAGAAGTGAAAAGTTCATCAGCCATTCCTTCATCTTCGGGCTCCCTCAGCAAACAATTGCTTCCAAGATAATATTCATTGGTGAGTTTTCCATACTTATGTTAGCATCGCGATACGAGGACCCAAACATATGTTTATATGCTTGTCGGAATTTCCCTTGGGCCCATTCGTAAACTTAGCACGTTAGGAATTTACCAATCTAAGACTCCAACTAAAATAAGTATTGTAAAATTGTCATCCATTCTGGACTCCGATATTTCTGAACCATTCCGTGTAATTGTTTTTTTTGTATAATGTGAAGAATCAATAGAACAGGCCAATAAGGCATTTATCCTCTATTCTGCGTTAACACCTATTTCATTCCTAACCTATGCGCGGATTCCGTATGGAATCTTAGATGATACAACCCATCCTAAATTAAATTTATTCAAGCGTTACATGCGGAACGGCTAACCGCTCGGCCCACGAAATAATTCCTTACGCACGTAACAGTCCAATATTCTGATCCATTTGGTACTTGGAACAGCGCAGTGGCCCAAGGATTTGCAAAAATTACACTAATGAACGGACGAGCTGCCGTAAGATTACAAGATAATCAAATAATATTTAAATCTGGAACCACCTGTAGACTGAATACAGGGTCATGTATCGATTCTGACTATGGATACACCTTTTGGACATCTATGCCGGAAAACACCTGTAATTACGACCAATATGATGTACTATACGAAGGATTAGTATGGAGGCCACGCACAAGGGTTACTCACCAGAAATCTATAGCCTAACTGTGAGAGTGATCATTTTTCTGTGGATGAATGCTAAAGGATGATGCGTGTAGTGTGAATGCGCGGTATAATGGTATGCGATGAGAAGGACATCTGGTGACAGCGTGGGGCGAGGTGTGGGGCATTGTGTGTGCGAAGGAGAGCGAAGCATGGCGTGAGAGGAATGTGAGCGAACATCTGTAAGTTAAGATTAAACCATATATATCGAGAGAAGAAGGCATTATTTACTTAAACCCCATCACCATACCACACTAACTACACAGGAAATTACTTTTGCATTAACCAAAGTATCAGAACAAACTCTATGTGGATATACTCTCTTACGAACCGAGAATCCTAAACTCTTCATTCTGGAAACACAAAAAGGGAGAAGTTTCAAAAGTAAAGAGAAATTAGCAGTCGAAAATCTGGACATAATTTCATACATTAATTCCAAATTCGTATATGTCGAAAAGCACATCAAAACCGATATGAATACCCTATACGCTAATGTGATGAATCAAAGGTGCGCATTAGAAAGGCAAATCTTGATAAATGCTCTGGCTTTTTCGCCGGACATGAAGTCCCGGCAGGTTCAATTTCGCTCTACAATTGATTAGACGAAACAACTGTCATCAAATCGGCTGAAGGAACAATGTGGATATTATGGAAACATTTCATAATTTTCACTGAATTTGGCCCCGTAACTTCAGGAATCTTGGCATTGTGCATAATATTCCGATTTATCAAACGGATTGTGGACACCATAATCCAAGGCTACGCCCTTTATTCCATTTATTGTGGGAGTATTCCCGTAGTCGGCGCCCTATGGATATCTTTGGTGAACCTACTAGTATACCTATCAGAAAAGCGAGAAGAAGCACGAGGGAAGAGGGACACTCAGGATGCTGAAGAAGGTAAAGCAGAGGAGGAACTCCAGGAACTCAGGGCGAGGCTTGATAAGATAGAGTAATAACCCTAAGATGGGATCTTAATACCTCCAATAACACTCAGGATCTCTACAGCAACAACTCCTAGGAGAATGATAGAAACAGTCAGTTGTGAATCGAGGAACAAGTAGAGTAAATCGCAGCAAAATGTGTCGTTCGATTGATAAGTGCTCACATTCCGACTGCAATAAAAAATACCGAAAAATGGTTTGTCCTTTCACAGATCAAATTGACCCTTTTGCAAATCCAGCGTTCCTACAAATTTGTTTTCTTAAGCTGTTGTATATAAAGATTTAATCCAACAGAAAGTGAAAGAGTGAATTTCATTTGCAATAATCTGAATTATATTTGTAAAAAGGTGAATATGATCTGCAAAAGGGTTAATATGGAGTACAAAACAAGTCTTATATTATGTATAATATTGAGGGAAAAGTGGTGACACCATGAATTACTGCAGCGGGTGACCACAGTGCTAGGAACGCTACTGCCCGAGGGTAAATTGTATTCCAGCTTAGCTTGATATGACAACACTTTTTCAGGACGTCACAAGTTCCTGTTTAAAAAATCCCCAGCCTACAGATCAATTGCGTTGCAAAAGACGTTTGTATCAGACATTCTTGGGGACTCCAACGAAACATAACTGTCAAAATCCCCAAAGGCTGCGAAAAAGTTTCCATGAGATTTCAACGATAACGAACATCCTGCCCATTTGAGTCATTTTATTTCACCGTATCCAATAAAGTGCACACAAGTAGCGGTGACATTAACTAAGGCCTTGATATCGTCTATGCTTTCGTTTCAAAAACAAATTACGACGCTTCTGGGCTCCGTTTACTATACTTAACAACGGATAATAAAATTTTAACAGCAGAAACGCATGTTTGTATATCAGACTAAAGTATTCTGGATACGCGACTCAAAAATCGAAAATTTGGAACAACATATTTATTTGGTTTCCGATGGGAGTATATTCACTTGCAAATTGCTTGGAATCCTATTTCTGCGTTCTATTTCGCAGTTGTAGTACTATCTGTTGAAAGGTAATGCATGCCAACATTAGGAGATGCAAACCAAATGAGTTTTCCACCATCTCGATTGTTAGAATAAAAGGAGTAAGTTTCGACGAGATTATTTGATTTTTGTATGTATGTACCAAATAATTAGCTACCTTCGAATTCCCACAGAAGTTGTTATGTAACAATACATGTTTATAATTAAGTTGACTACGTTTAATGCTTGCAATACTCTAGACCGGCCAACGGATTCCTTTCATATTTATAGTACACAAGTGGAGAGTTCACTTATTGTTTTATATGTATATTGTATATATTTACCCAATTGGATCTTGTACTTAACTTATAATAATATAGTGTATAGTTTTACCGCGATTCGAATCGCGTTCCTCTTAACTTTGTAACCTAATTCCGTGATTGTAGCTTAAATTGTATGACACCCCGTGGGCGATTCTCAAGATTCGCCTGTACTACCGAATATAAAACACTTTCATTCACTTCCCTGTCCTGGACTCCGTCTGTTACATATTCGATGACAACACAAATCCACACTGGCTTGATTTGCTATAGTCAAAACAGCGTAGATGTATCCTTGATCATTTTCTACGTTCTGATGTTGCTTCATCCTTTTCCGCAGCTCCCCGTGTACTTTATGACAATCTACTAATCCCTCGCATCGCCTACTACGGCCTTCATTAATTTTATCCATGGCTGTGTGTACTTCTTGCATGATTTAATTAATTCCCGTAACAACTTGTTGGCATGCCAAATTTTCAGGATTTTCGATCATTTACCGTAGGCCTGAAAGTTTGAAGCCAATCCATGGTGATATTTCCGGTTGTTAATAAGCATGTGCTCGACGTAATGGCACATTCAGCTTCCTTCATCGCCTTCGTCTTCCTTCGGCCTTGCGATTGGTATCCTCTTGCTTGCTCTTCTTTTAGCGTTAACGCCACTTACGATCGTCGGCCTAAATTATTTGTTTCTTGACATCTCTAATCCTCGATCACTAACACTTCTCGTAGCTGAATCAGCTTAACGCTCTGTACCGCCGCCTTTTCCTTGGGCGTCACGCAGAAAGCAGCGTTTTCTGCGTCACTCATATTGGTCCACGTTTTCGAAGCATAACAGATGTGTCCATGTAGCACACAATGCATAGTCATCCTCCGACGTAAGCTCTAAAGACATATCGATTGGACAGCGTTCCTCAAAAGAGATCCTTAAAATTCGTAATTTTCTGATGCCTCGTATACTAACTTAAAATATAACCTAAATCCTACTCCACGGCCTAAACCTGCGCTCTCTTACTTACGCGTAATTCACGCTACGCAGACCACACATATAGTCTGTACTCCTACACTCTGCACAGCTGGTTTCAACTTAAAACTATCCTTACATACTACATGAATACTAACGACCTTATATATCCTTTAGTTTTGCAAAATTGTCTTGTGTCAGAATTTCTGCTTTATGCTTTCCATTTTTCTGCGGATTTATCAGTTTTATGCAGATTTGTCTGCACATATACCGAGTTTCTCTGCCAATATCTTTTCATCTACTACTTTTGAAATAAAATAGACGGTTCTACCCACGGAATGAAATTTACATTCAAATTACGCAGCACCTTTGCCCAATTGCATGAAGTGATAATTAAGTATGCATATTCACTGACTTCTATATCCCTTGCTTCAGCCATGAAGTGCTCAATCCGAAGGACGATTGTTTCATTGTAATTGAGAATATCCTACGTTTCTTTCCCGTATCTTCGCTTGTTAGGGGTTATGCGTCTACCCATAGACCTTATTCACAATGTCTTTAAAACATACACAGTCCTGTACCCATTTGACCGTTTTCCTGCTCCGGGATATAGTCCTAGTCATATCGCATGGAAGCGCATTATCCACGCTCAGATACAAACCCCAAGTTCGATTTATAGCATAACTTGTTCATGGGGTGAATATTCGTATATGTATATCCAGTGAAAATTCCCCAAACTCTTCCGGGACGGTTTTGAAATAAACGTGATGCCTTCTTGCTTACATAGTCGGAACCCACGTACTAAGGAAACGTTCCTGTTCGCCGCTTATAACCCACTTCTAATACCAACATGGAGAATTTTCTTCTGGTTGATGGCAAATTATGAAGCTGTTCGAGATTGGAACCCACAGTAGTTCTGGAACGACCATACAGTTTGCTCCACATATCGTCTCCATAAAGCTGTATGTCCTTTTTGCACTTAATTTTGATCTTCTCCTATGCACGAGCTCGTTTTAACACTATTGTGCCACATTTCTCAATTAAGTAATTGTGTGACTAGTGCCGATTATCTTCACAAATGGTTCATCGTGAAAAGTTTACTTTCCGAGAATTTCAAGGTTTTATCTGGAGTCCTCTGCATTCCTATGATGCTCCATTTTGGATAATATTCAAAAACTTCGGCGCTACAACAGACGAAGAATTACAGTTGATCCTGACCAGATATAAAATCTGTATTCCCTCTTGTTATTTCCTCGTTTTTCTCTAATCCAGTGATACGTTAAATAGAAGGCTGCCATTCCACTGATTGAATATGTAGCAATGATACGTTGACAATCCATCATTTTGATAGAGATGTTACAAAAATTCAACTCTCATATCTTCCAAGAAAGTTCTCTCATGCTTGGTTTCACAAATATCACAATAAAGTAAGATAATGCTGTATCGTCGGTTCCATTACATAAATAGTGCAGGACATACAAGTTACGATCCTTTAGCCTTTTTAAAAAAAGGCGTTTTTGCGTGCAAATCTTAATTGGCACGCTCGGCGGCTTTCTGAACTTCAATCATATGGTCAGACAAACCATAGTTTGCCTCTACATATACTATTTATGCCATTCTCCTTTTTCTCCAAACCGTTCTCTTCTTCTTTTCATCATCAAAATAATGTATTATGATGATGTACTCTCATTCAGATGTAGATTATGGATGCAGAAATGTCTTGTGCGTGGTATGAGAAATTCGCGTGTATCTTATATTCTCTCATTTCGTCAAATTCCATACATTCATGCAGGTGCGCTAAGGTTCGGAATCTAGTACTGATTTTCGCCACGAGAAATTATTTTCAAATATGGGCAACAAATAGTTTGAAAAACTAGTAAACTAAAAGATTTTGGCTTAATAGAATTTTATGCATTTTCTATATAAATGTAAAACTGCAAGATACTGACAAGATCTATGCTCTACATATAAGGAAGTATTGCTTAATATACGAACTAGACTTTAAATTCAAAGTAGAGAACACAACCTCAAGCTCCAAAACATGCATGTGTATTAGATATATCAGCCGCTTAAAGGCATGGGTGGCAAACTCCATGACACAAAACATAGAGAACATTAATATTTATGAAAAGTTTAGCGCCAATCGTGTGTTTCGGTACACTTGGGCGGTTGATATATGGATGTCAAATACATTGATTCTCGGATTAAAACTCACAGCGGATGTGCGTATTCATTTCATTTCCCTTAGGGGGATTAACATACACTGTGATGTACATTATCAACAGATGATTGATTTCCACGAAGTTGGTTGCAGCAAACGCTTTTTTCGATACAAACTTTTGCCTTAAATTCCACCCAATTTACAAATCTTGATGTAACATTGAATTGAAATTGTATGCAGACTTCTGATATTATTTCCATTAGATGTATTCCGAAATATAAATGGCAGCTCAAGCTCGGAAATATGTTATTCATGTGCGTACAACGTTGTTTGCCACAATCGACTTCGGGTGTGAACTGACCATCCACGGATCAACCGCACGGCGCAATAAAGCCGTTTCAATCTTTCATGAATTTTGCTTTCTAATAAACAATATCTTGTATGGTCAGCCCCGTCGACTATGAACGGTATCCGTTAGTGCGTAGTCTAGAGAAGATTGGGTCGCGCATAGTGGTGGAACCCGATATTGAAATACAAGCGTGTAGGCGGATGGTAGCTAATTTTAAACTGCTTTAGACGGGGAACACTTCATCACTTCACGTATTAGTGAGGAATCAATCATAGACTGTAATAATTGCATCTCCTTAACGTTATGCACACCCGCAACGAGCGCGACTTGTTAAAAGTATTATGCACACTCAGTGCATTTCATTTACTGGTCTGTTCTTACTATTTATCTGTTGTCCTAACTAAAAGAAAACCTTAATTACTATCACAGTTACTTGAGTGTCTATCGAGCCGCCGAACCGATACCACGTTAGCCTGCACTGCACCCGTTTGGTGCGCAATATACAAGCATTCAACTCAGAGTCACTACATTCACAATTCAAAACAGTGAATAACCGAACTTCTCCGTGACGGTGAAACAGTTAAATCGCACTGGAGGATGCTCGCGCGTCCTCATTGCAGGGAAACGCATCCAGCTGGCATGACAGATGAACAGCACTTAAAAATACTTAAAAAGAGAGGAAAATATACAACGGAGGGTACTCACAATAATTAAGACAACGAAGCTGAGATGAACATGGAAACATCATTACTCAGCAAAAACAACGCTATTGCCCCAAAAAAGAGAACAATTCAGCCAATTGAGGAATGCTATTCCCTTCTCAGTAACTCAGAATCAAGCACAGATCAGTGATTACACGGTATACCAACAAGTAATACATACAGTGTATTATCTGAAACTGCCAACACCACACCAACATACACTACACAGCAATTGACCCACCTAGCCTACCACCTATGTACATAGAGGCACAAATCATACATCTCCTAACGGAATTATTCGAAAAGGAAGTGGGTAATAACAATTTCCAATTAAAACAACTGAAAGGGAACCAAATCCGAGTGCAGCTCATAACGCCGGAAAATTATAGAGAGATAGTGGACGTGCTAAAAAAACAAAAATTCCGACTATCACACCCACCAGCCTAACGAGGAGAGTTTATCAGGCGTCCCCGAGATTTTTCAACACACGACACTTTGGTGAAACGTAGTACAGTCAGAACTGATTCTATTGCGCCCAATCATTCCGACCAATGACCCACGGTTTTTTCAGAAAAAGGGTTTAAAATTAAACGCGGCTTACCATATGTAAGATACCACCGCAGAACACAGATCGAAAACGTATTACGATGAAAAAGCATAACCTTTTCCAGATAAAATTGGGGTCATTGTACGCGTTTTAGTTGAACTCAAAATAGACAAATTCAGTAACAGTTATCATGGTCCACATAAAATAGTAGGCATTTTGGAACGATCTAATGTTGTATTAGAGAAAGAAAATGGTGATAGATTTTTAAAACATGCGGACAAGTTACAATTGACTCACAGTCACAATACTTAAAATCACAGTCATTTTCTATCTTCAAGTCAATATTTTCCCTTTATGTATTTTGTCTCTAGCTTCGCGAATGATCTGAAGCAACCACTCCCAAATATATATAGTCCTCATTATTCCCCAGACTCGGTATTACCCAAATGGAAACTATTGTTATTATTCTTACATTGCAAATACATATATATACTGGTGTCTTGTTTGGAATTCTATAATCATACCGAACTGGTATTTTATAGCTATCAGAGTAGTGAACTATATCAAGAGTTCATATTTAGTATGGATTTTGAGAAGCATATTCACAGCGTTATTAGTGGAGCGCAGATTGTGATATATGCACCTCCCGCTTATGGGAAAACAAAGTTCATGCGACAAATTGCTGGAGATGACTGGGATGAATACATGTATACATATATGTATTTGCAATGTAAGAATAATAACAATAGTTTTCATTTGGGTAATACCGAGTCTGGGGAATAATGAGGACTTATATAAAATTACGCAAATTAATGACAGTCCTGGACTTTATTTTCAACAATTGCATAACATACAACTTCGGAGGGCGGACTGACGTGTCACTTTATTTTTAGATATCGAAAAATTAGAACAAAACTTGCCCAAAGAACAATCACAATTAGACCAACTACTCAAGAACTACAGAACCTTGGCAATACAATATCAATGCGATATGTTACTCCATAAACAATATATGGAAAACAAAATGCAGGAAGCGCATTCTTTACATAGAGAAATTGAAGAAATAACAGAAGAAATACAGGCTCTAGATACAAACAAACTTCCAAAAACAATAGTTCGAAGAAGCGTTCCTTCCGGATTCATGGGAACAGCGAGTCGTTATCTATTCGGTACATTGACTACAGACGACGCGGAATATTTTAATTCAGAAAATGACAAACTATCTTTTCAAAACTACCTAATTCAAAAGGAAATCACACGGTTAATAAAAAATCAAAGACACATCGCCATGAGCAGCCTGAAACGCACGCACGACACAGCAATGGAAAATTTAAAGGACATCAACCAGAATCGAGATAGAATCAGCCAAATGTTTGAAATAGTTCAATCCGTTAAAGATTATAGTGAACTGTTGAATTACAGTACGACACTTCATCATTATGCACATACAGTCGAGTTTTGTTTGGAGCATTACATTGATAAGTGTAGTAAACTCATATTTGCCATTTATGCAGCCCAAAAGGAAAGTTAGAAACTCCTTACTTAAAGGCTCTGATTTCCGAACAATTATACAAAACATTTAGGATTCTTTACCAGAATGTGAGGTACCTCTTCCTAAAACACATCACAGAACGGAAGAATTAAGCAAAATTTCCAAATTTGAACTAGGTTCACAATAAGGCAGAATATTAATAGCTTTGCATGTTCCATTAGTAGAACGAACAGTTTTTCAAAATTGAGACCCGAACATAACAGCATCTGCACAATTAATACCGTTTGAGATTATCTAGACACCTGTATAAAAACCTAATACACTCATCTCTGTCCATTGGAACAAACAGATTGTGAAATCTCATTCTTGGTTTGACCTTACACACGAAATTTAAGGCAATATATCAGAATAAAATCAGAACATCAACCATATTGGACACAGTTTACTACAATAGGCGGCTGCTTATTTTCATTAAATCAGACGGAAGTAATACAACTAATATGCAAAAATAAAAGAGATTCGCTAGTAACCATCTGGGGAACGGGAATATTATATCTTCACTCAAACTGCTTTGCAAAAACTCAGACCACCACACTAGTAAGAATAAAAGTGTACAATAGCAAGGAGCAATATTATTGTCAACCAAATACCTAAACGGTTATTTAACAAACAAAACCAAGTTGCACAGTATTTTTATGTCATCGAGTCCTTATGATTCTGACGCTAAAATGACTGTTGCTTGTTTGGCTGCTGCTGATAAGATAGTATATGATTGTAGTCATTGGCAGTCTTTACAAGGAGTTGCTTTTAAAGTTTTCACCAGCTTAGCAGATGATGTTGAAACAGCCATTTCCTAACATTAACGTTTAGACAAAACTTTGCCTTATACCTAAACGCAACGTGCTGACGTCAACACATACAGATTCGCATCCCATCTGCATATTGTCCGATTGGGCGAAAGTTTAAAAATACATACTGACAGAGAAAATTACAAACCATACAAAATTATCAGAGAACCATTACGGATTCCGTAAAGGTAGATGTACCGTAATGGTGTAAAAGAGGTGATAATCAGTACTTACTCATTAAGTTGGACGTGCGCCTTTAATATAATTACGTGGAATTGTATAATAGGAACAGCAGGAGGCAGACGTCTGAAAAAGAAAACAATTAGATTGCTTTAAGTTGTAGTATGATGCGAGGACATAAGAGCGTATGCGTGTGCGTATGTGAGTGTGTATGTGTACTAGGGTGGCCCTTAGTTGTACATGGTGAAACATTTTTTCGAATTTTAATTGTGGCGCCTTCTCAAACGGTTCCATTTCATGAAAACATAATTATGTTCACGTTTCATCGCAATCGGATAGCGGGAAAGCGTACCATCCGAGGTTTTTTTTGTTATTCACCTTCCCGTAGTGCGCTGCTCTTTAACCCTTTGCGGTCGGTGTCCCCGTAGCGGGGACATTTCTAAATCGTCGTAGATGTCGGTGGCCCCGTAGCGGGGACATTTTTAAATAGTCGTAGAAGTCAATGACCCCGCAGCGGGAACCTTCAGGAACCTTACGTATTATAAGTAGTATTAACCCTCGCACTACGGACTGTGCCGGAGTCAATTCTGACCCACACCGACATTCCAATACTATGCGGGGCCCTCACCGATATTGTACTAACATAGTGACACTCGTGCGAGCCAAGTTTCTCATCCATGTTGTACTCACAGTGACGGTCCCCCGAATTTTTTTCTTCTTTTTTATTTCTTATGCTGTTGTAATTGGGATTATGTTTAGTAAAAAACCGTAAATTATTTTTGGTCGAATAAACTTATGAATTTACACACGTCTTTCTCCTTAAAATCTCTATGATAGACTGACTGGAAACCTTCCGAGCCCAGAAGAAGCAGGCACACGTACATTGTATGTTTATTCGACACAACATGTAGTGGTAGATAAGACGATGACACACACAACTTCGACATTGGATTGAATCAAATTCTGTGTTTTAATATCCATATATTGACTTTAAATCCTGTACGGAAAAGTAATTGCGAAACGATAGATTTGCTCCGACCTACTGGTACTCCCAAAAGCGAAATCTGCCGATCGCAAAGGGTTAAAGCGCGCGGTCTCCAACCAGGCTACGCCCATGCAAGACGTTAGATCCGTACTAACTCCAAACTATCTTTGTCGCACTAAGGGCCGACACATTGGCGCGGTGGCACACCAAATCTGTGCTTTTCTCGCGACACTGTGTATTATTGGCGACTCAATAAATACAATTCATGTAAATTGTGCATTCAGTTAAATACTTATATGACAGTGATAATACTATTACCATTCGTTCAAAGTAAATAGGATAATATAATAACTGCTCGGTATATTATTATTGAAAGAAATGATAGATTAAATGGAAGATCTTTCAAACAGTTCTTTTATTTGACTTCAAAGATTTTGTCACCTTCTTGAATGTTTCTTTTATGTAATTACGGTACAGTTTGCTTCTTATCTCAGTTACCACCATAAATATTAACATTGTTACGTGCGTAAGGAATTATTTCGTGGGCCGAGCGGTCAGCCGTTCCGTATGTAACGCTTGAATAAATTTAATTTAGGATAGGTCAGGAATGAAATAGGTGTTAACGCAGAATAGAGGATAAATACCTTATTGGCCTGTTCTATTGATTAATTACATTATATAAAAACAATTACACGGAATGGTTCAGAAATATCGGAGTCCAGAATGGATGACAATTTTACAATACGTATTTTAGTTGGAGTTTTAGATTGGTAAATTCCTAACGTGTTAAGTTTACGAATGGGCCCAAGGGAAATTCCCACAAGCATATAAACATATGTTTGGGTCCTCGTATCGCAATGATAACATAACTATGGAAAACTCACCAATGAATACTATCTTGGAAGCAATGTTTTTCCTTAGCTCTGATGTGAATTGTCCTAGATGCTGAGGGAGCCCGAAGATGAAGGAATGGCTGATGAACTTTTCACGGCACTTATATGAGTTAACGCAATTCTATTTTCACTATACTATAAATACTATAAATACTATAAAGAAGAATTTAATATATTAGAATGGAACTAGAACTGATTTTAGATTTGAATAATTTCTTGTTAGCTGAGTCCTTCGGTAATTATGGAAGTAACTTCACTAATTTAACCCGAACTCTGGCTCAAAATAGCAACAAGGGCAAAACGCCACGCACCTCGCGATTTGACTAACGATTGCAACTCGCGGCGGTTTCTCTGCCTCTTTTGCAGATTTTGGGGACCGCTAAGGGGAAGTTCCAAGAGCTATGCTCGTTCCTCCCACTTAGGAAATCACCCGTTCCTGTTCCAAGAATTCCGCCCGCAGTTCATCAGCTATTTCCCATCCATAGCCTCCCGCTATTGCAATTTCGCTTATTAGCAAAACGTGACCACCGTTCGAAGAATATTCGCGGTCGAGGAATTTGCTTCGATATGATTTTTCGGCTCGCATAGCATGATCGATGTTTGACGCCACGGCACGTGCCGTGTTTAGGTATGCAAATTTTAATTTAACATCCGGTACGTAACAACATTATAATTTGATGGTACTCCTTGTGACGAAGAAAAATTCGTTCTGGGAATCAAACTCTAAGGGCTATCAATATCTGGAAAAATCCTTGAACTACGCGCGATAGATGGCAAAGGCAATTTATTGTTTAAAGATATTATTATTTCCTGACGAATTTCATTCAAGTGGCGAGGAATGTAACGGTATTTGCGAGATTTGCGTTTTCATTGCTACGATCTATGTAAAAGTATAGTTCAACGCTTCTTTTGCAGCTGAAGCAGCGAACCCGGATTCAGATTGTTTTAAAAATATAGTATTGTGGGTTTTTTAAGAGTATGCGTGTTTGTGTGTGTGTGTGTGATTGGATGAGAGAGAGGTGGCCGAGATGGGCCCGACGGTTAAAACAAAAGAACCGTTACAGTTCGAGCATTCTCGGGCTTTTTCGGCAGCGAACGAGCGGTGGATTGCATTTTGCGTCTTTTGGAAAGACAGTGTTTTTTCTGCGACGGTTGAGACTGAATGAGAACGAAGACGTCTCCTTTTTTCTCGCCCTTCCCAAAGACTTTATCTTTATTTCTTTTCTAATCATATTTATCTATCTTTTTAATTTAATAAAAGCTTTTTTAAAACCTACAGTATTATACAATGATAATGATGATATGAGATATATCGCAGCTCGCAATAAATAATTTTCAAAATCATTTATGGTATTTAAGTCCACAGCCGTTTGCAATGGCATTTTTGATAGCAATATTTCTCCAAATATTAAAAGAAAAATGGTCACAGCTTTAAAATATCCAGATGAGGATCGTAAAATTGATCGTAATCTAAAAGGATTTAACGCAAAACTGGAAGATATTTCAGTATTCGTTGGAAATGGCATTGAGTATTTTGTAAGTAATGAAACGAAATTGTTTTTTAAAAGATTCAGTATAAATACTACATTTCTTCAAAACGATCCTGCTATGTGGTACCAAGACGAGAATACAGGCAAGCCGTTGAAATAATTTCCAAATAAAAAGTTGTGAATGACAGCGCCGAAGGAGCAGGAAAATTAATTTCAGCCTACAATAAACACAGGATGAAGAACAGAGACAATTTATATTACAAATAGTCAGCGGTTACCGTCATACATTCCCCGACGCAAAAAAGAACGTTGTCAGAAACATTGTAATATAAGATTATAATATATATAACATAATTGTAATATAAATATGTTAATATAGATCAAATAGATGTGCAGTATTAATATGTAACATTTAATAATATATTGATCTATATTTGTTAAATAGTGCCAACAATTTATTATATAATTTGTCCTACATATGAATTTCATAATTTGGCAGTAAAATTGTTAATCAAGATACCTTTGCTTAAAAAAAAAACCCGATGGCACGTTTCCCGTTATCCATTGCGATGAAATTTGGATACAATTATTTTTTCATGAAATGGAACCATTTGGCAGGGCGCTACAATAAAAATTCCGAGGTCGAAAAATAAGGGCCACCCTACTGTCCAAATGTTAAGACTACTTTTGTGCGTTTGCGAAAGAATATAAATTACAGGATTAATTTCTTTGCCAATATGTAGAATGCAATGATCTGATTTTGAATTGATCAATCATAAATGGAGTCTTGAGTTTGAATTATAAGATGATAATTAAAATATAGTTTAAACTGTAAGTATCGACGGATTGCTTAACACTGACCGCTCGCACATTTCACGCGAGAATATTCACATAGCATTGTACAGTCTGCTGCCGATGCTTTTCCCACAGTCGGTCATATTGCGTAATGCTACTTAATGAGCTCAGGTTTCAATATAAAGTCGAAACTCAAATAATACTTTAAGTTTTAATTTGGGATGGCTTGGTTACTAACTTCTACAAATACCTTTAAATATTCAGAGTTGAAACATAAAAGCTAGTTGCTCCAAGTTATCGTGATACAATGGAGTAGTATAATAATATTTCAGAATGAAGTAACACATGAAATATCTCTATAAATATTTTTTTTAATTATTGCAAAACGCTAAGAACTGCAAGAGAGAAACACAAAAGCAATTTAAATACATTAACGAACATCTAATCCGCGAGCCCAAATAATTTGCGTAATGCCGGTTAATAATGATCTGCAGAACGTAGCCAAGTCCACGTGACGCCCGATGATAATTTTTGGATTTTTTTGAAAAAATAATTTTTCCAGTCGTAAGAAGATTGTTAGAATTAACGACGCATATATTCCCGCTACTGTATAGTTATTTACAATGCAACTAAACTCGCGAGAAATCGTAAGATCAGTTAGTACAACTGAAGAAAATTCAATCTTATTCTCGCTCCGGCGTTGAGAATTTTAATTCCTTATAAAATATAGATATAAATATCCTTGAAAGAAAAGTTCAATAGCATTTGTATAAAGGATGCTGACGAGTGGTGAATGCTTAGCCGAGCTGATAAGATTGGGCTACGTCGAATGGCGGCGGCCAAGATGCGTCGTTTGGCCGTACTTCAGTCCGACATTATACTTGAACTTCCTCATTGATAACTTTTTCATAGAGAAAATTTTGATAATATTATTCATGTGATTTTTCTTATCACAATGAGACCAAACATGATATAATTTGGACCACATTTACTTATTAATACTTATTTAGTAACATATTTCATTTAATTATTGCTTTCAGTGATAGAAAAATGCATAAAACGTCTCTACACGGACAGTGTGCAATTAAAACCCTAAATTCGTCGGTCGGTGTGCTGAGAAGTCTATGAATTCTTGGGTGAGTGTGTATTGAAGCCATTATGATTTGGGGATCAATTTAATGTTTTATGCATTCTTGGGGCATCGCGTTCTTGTAATTTATCAGAAGCTTGTAGCGAAGGCATAAGAGTACATACATATACAATATACCGTACATGTATATACCGAATAAAAATGAGATATTTCATCTGAGCGGTAATGAGTTATATGATAAGTATAAAATTTGGTCCAAAGTATATCGTGTTCGGTCTCATTTAATCGGAAGAATCTCACTAATATGGTAAAAGTATTTTCAGATGATAAAGAAGTAAAATTAAAAAAGTAATATTATTGTATTATAAGGACTGAAACCGTCAACTGTGTGAAAAGCACCCTCACGTGGATTGGATTACACACGTCGCAAGGTTTACTGACTCAGACAGTGATAACATAGGCGTAGGAATAACTTTGGCAGAAACGTACGAACAGCATAGTCGGAGTGGGTAGAATCTCAGGAGTATCACACTGAGATATTACTGTATATTCGAGTCAAAATCGATATTCAAATATAAAACTGTGAATTAGGTAACCTCCGGATCCTACATGCATTTTTGTTGGCCAGTTCGCAGTGTAGAAAATGTAAAAGGACAACATTTTCTGCGAAACATTTTCAATATATTTCTTTCAAGAAATTCTCACATTAAAATTTAAATAATCGTATCTTATTCAGTAACTTATTTAGTATCGTTTTTCAAAATTTTGTTTAAATTTCTTCAAATGTATTCATTGTGTATCGTGCATTACAGTATGTCACACTGAATAAAATGGATGTTGTTTAAAAACGCGATGTTTCACGTGTACCAAACGCGCCAACAAAAAACAGGATTTGCAGTCAACGATGCTTCCTAACTGACCTATTATCTTGTAAATCTTGAAGATCAGTTCTACAATGTTTCCACAGTGCATAATTGTGTAATTTAAGTTATACTCACCAGGAAGGTATTAGTTGATATTATTGATCTTTCAGTTGCAATCACTCAGGAAAAATTGG
Source organism: Nysson spinosus (assembly GCA_910591585.2). NCBI lineage: Eukaryota > Metazoa > Arthropoda > Insecta > Hymenoptera > Crabronidae > Nysson > Nysson spinosus. The sequence continues at coordinate 1,733,923 of OU342855.1, forward strand.
ATTTTTCGACAGAAAAACTATAAGTCGGTGCGATATTTATCACTCTCAACGCGAAAGATTCTCTTACAGCGAAGTCTTTGGGGCCGACACCAACCGAACAATTTCAAATCAGACGACAAACTACCACTTACCGTTAGTGCGCATTCGCCAAACTCTTCCGTCGACGATGGAGTTTCGCTTGTTCAGCGCACATCCCCACTAACGTCTGCTGCCTTCACACACGTTTGCTGTTAGCGATTCTCCACGATAAGATTTCTCATGTTACGAGCAAGCGACTCAGACTCGTAACATACGATGTACAAAAAGTTTTGCAGCTTTTCACACTGTTAACTCATATTAATATCACTTGCTTAAATTGTGCTCGTAGAGTCTTAAATACTAATTATGTGAAATCTCAAGATCTTTATAAGTAATATGTTATCAAAAAACAAATCGGAACGAGATTCAATAAATTTCCATTGCGAAAAAGCATTAAAATCTATAAAAGAAGAATTACAAGAAATTGAAAAGAAAAACAAAATTCTTCATAACATGATAGGCACAATTCTACACGAATAGCGTTAATATGTTATTAAATGATAATAAACAAACGCATACTCTTTTAAAATCGCAGATTCAAATTATTTTCAGCACCATTAGAAATTTTAATTGTTCCCTACGATCTCTTAAAGATAGTTGAAGATATTAACTTTCATTGTGCAATCATTCCGGACATAAATATGGACTCTAAGATGTTATTGATCACGCTTGCTAGCGAAAATGTGCAAAGTTGGAAATACGATGTAAAGGCATGTCTTGAGTCTTTAGAAATATTTGATGTCGTGGACAGAACGAAGAAAAGGCCAACTGATAATGTGGAACTAGTGAGTTGGAACAAAAATGATGCAAAAGCAATATCCGGTCGAGTAACCATAGAAGCAAACATTAGACACCCAGTAGCGTCTCTATAAACCGTTTCGTCCACTCCGTTTATCTTCTGCTGTCCCTCGCACATGGTTTTAGATAGTTAGATAATTCAACTGGTTTTAGATATTCATTAACCCTTTCGCTGCGGAGTGCTCAGAAAAGAATTGCTCTCTCCGCAGCAGGCGCGATAGTAGAAGGTTGTCCGCGCGATAACATCGTTCCTAAAACGGTGTGCGGAGCCAATTTTGAATAACAATAATATTAGCCAAACAATAATAATAATAAGAAGAACAATATTAGTAATTTTTAATAATCTTTAATAATCGAAGACAAACGAATTAATGGCCATTATTTTGCAGTTATTAATAGCAAAAAATGCAAAACAAATGCACGGCGCCTATAGGCGCTGTTCGCTCAGGAGAAGCGTCTATAGTTGACCGCCTAAAGGCGCTGTTCGCAACGAAAGGGTTAATCATGGAGCAAATCACAACCTTAATTTCATTAAATAACAGGATATCAAACGAACTATCAAAATATATAGAAGCAATAAATCTTGGCAAATACAATATAGTTTCGCCATTTATAATAACACATAAGATGCTACGAGAGGAATTAATTAACTCCAAGGGGGAATACAAATTTGTCGTTACACCAAATAGAACAAATCTGCCCATCTCCTACAAAATAATGAAAATACAAGCTATCGTAACTGACGATATAATTGCATTGTTCAACACGAATAAAATGTTGTAATAACGAATAGGCGATTCTTATAGATTTTGACGTGCTGAAAACGAATTCGCAAACCGTTTCTCTAGAGCAGCTACCGTTTTCGAAAAAATCAATTTTGAAAAAAAATTACTTCCTTGTCCTTTGAACAAGATTCATGACGTCAGTAAATAGGTCAGCGACTTTTTATTTCGTGCCAAAAATTCTGTGTACCTTTACGAATACAATCATATGAATTACTTTGTAATGTGAACTTGCAAATATGTTTAAACATTAGTTAATGTTGTTGAGGCACGATCGGCGCGTTCATTTTTCGATATTCGATTCAAATTTTTAGAGGAGTTAGACCTCTGTCGGAGATTCCAATTACTCTACGCGATAGAGCAGACATTCCTCTTTAAAAAGCATTTCCAAAATATGCAAAGCAGACTTTGGTTTCGTAAATAAAAGCCAAAAAGTCGAGGAAGTCACGAATTGTTAAGAGGGGTTCTCAGACGCCACATTTATGACGCGCCCCACTCCGTCAGAAACGCGAATCTCATTTTTATTCTTTATTAAGTATTTTACAATGGAAAAAGAAAATTTGAAAATAAAGTTCATACCTAAAAATGCTTTCTTCGTGATTGGTGCTTGTATGAAATATTTGTGTCATTTATAATGATGCAAAAGTAATCCGCCAACATGGCAATATTACTTTTGCCAGCATAACGTTCTTCGAGCATGGATGTAACTTGATGACATCTTTCACTATGTTCGTCACTCACATCTCTAAGGTTTTCCGAACAAAATTTCAATGGGAGTGTAAAAAATGTATTTTGAGCGAGATGTTACATCCGAATTCTTCATAAGAATTCTTCTTCTCTTTAATTAAATTCGACAGTATTTCCGCGTGCTTGAAAAACGTACTGACGTGGTTCGCGGAAGTTCCCAACTCTGATGATCTCCTGTGGCGGAAGGAACGTTGGGAAACACAATGCTTTTTCTGCTTTTCTTATTCCATCCACTAATTTTCGACAAGCAGAAATAGCAATCTGCCGAATGATTTGATGGATCCATATCATTGGTACATCCAATGCCAATGACCTCTTTCCATCTTTTTTGTCCCCGAGAAGAATATTGCCACATTTCTGACAACATACATGGGGAGCCCAATACTTATCTTGATCACCCAATTTGCAATTAAAATATTGTTGGTACGCTGTCTTGATCGGACGAGTCATAATATATTTCGTGGTAAATGTTTTACATCTACTTCACCAGAAGCGTAACAAAATGACTAGTTAATTTTTTGTTAGTTGCACTCGCTTAATATTAAACAATAATACTAATACGGTCTACACAGTTTACTGATTACTGGGAAGCTCCCGCTCTTCTAATATTAAGATACTTTATATAGTTACATTATTGATAAAGATACATTTATACTGTCTAACTGCTTATTTATATAGAATGTTTTTCTTTTTTAATAAAATATGTGATGCTTGTGCCAATTCCTCTTTCTTGAGCCGATACGTTCTACTGGTTGCTCTTATTGGTTCCACCTTACAAAGAATGAAGTTTCCTGGCATTGTAATAACACGCGGTTTCCTTGATAAGGCACAGATTTCCACTTCACGTTCTGCATCATCTTTCGAAAGTACACATCCCACCCACCAATTGGCATTCTACGCACAGGCTACAAAACCTATGATGTTTTCAAAGATCACATTTTCAATCTCTGAATTAACCTTAACACTTTGACGGCCGCTGTCACGTGTGCGTGATTTCGACAACCAGCGGTTATCGGCCGGTGTCACGTAAATGTGACTTCGCACTAGCAATCTTAGACCAGCATTATATAAATATTTCGAGATCGTAGATTCGACGTTTCTATATTAATCCATTTTAACTGTTTTTGAGTTACTGCTTTCCAATTGTTACGAGTTTATTGGCGTTTTTTAATTCTCAAATGATTGGTTTTGTGAATTTTTCGTATTTCAGTACGCGAGAGATGCCGGCGGTAGTAGCGCGACTTTGAGTAAAATGAGCGGCCGTCAAAGTGTTAACACAATGCGTGACACTTTCTTCAGATCCGGAAAGTACTTCTGTTCAAGCAGCCCTTACGAAAGGACTCCGCTTGAATAAGTTTATGATACGGACGTGACTAAATAGCTATTTTTGAGGATTAGAGAATTTCTTAGTATGCATGTTTTTAGTAATTAACTTCTCTCAGGAAGGCAAAACAGTTGGAGGACACCTGGACAAGCCCCTCCAGATTTGCCTTCCTGCGCTCAATAGAAATAGACGTATCATAAACTCCGATTACCGATGTGCCTCCACACCGCGGTTCCAAGAACCGGCGAAAACCCTTGACGTCACGACGGACCCATCCGGTCAACCTGGGGGTGAGATTCCAGGAACCGATGGGCCGTCACTTCTGACTAGGTTACGCCCTCAGTGGGCCTGAAGGGCGTCAAGGGACTCAATTTGTACATTGGTGGGAGTGATGGGAGGGCACATCGGCTAAAGATTCCTTATACATATAAGATCCTCAGAGTTATAGTTATAGTTATGATTGAGAATAGAGAGTTAGAGAATTACTGAGAGAGAATATTACTGACTAGCCCTTCTGGACACGCGTTCACGATAAGATCCAGGATAAGAGTAGAAGTAAATACATTGTTAAAGGTTCGTGTAAATTATACTGTTATCGTTATTAGAATATATATCCGGAAAAGATAAAGGTGTGTTCGGGAGTTGATTTAAACCCAGAAATATACAGTCCACTTGAATCAAATAACATCCTGATTCTCCCGGCCATAGTCACCTTTAACAACTTCAGTCGCCAATTTTCTGTGCTTACTGGAATGAAAGCATGACACTTCTGAGTTCCTGTCACAGTTACAGCTTCATGAAACCGTATCTCCAAAAGTCTCGTTTCCTCAATGTACTCATCATTTGATAAATAAACAAAATATATTGATGGAATGTTTTCTTTTCCCCACTGAAACAGTTCGAGGGATGTCATGCTCTGGTTTGAAAGTGGATTCTGCAGGCTAGCTTTTGCCGCCAGCCTTTTTACTGTTCCCCCAACACCATCACATACCCCTTTACCGCGTGCTGTTGCGTAAAAATGCCACTCGGCATCAATTCCATCAAAATCTCCGCGATGATTCCTCCCCACTCTTGTAGGTATTTCATGTCTTATTTCATGAAACATAATAGTTGCCCACTTAACATTTACGTTAAAATACACAGAGTCACAACGTGGATTGAAAAAACGTCTGTGAATAATGGAAAGACAGAGCATATTGTTGCCCATAACGACTGACTGATTGCTCCTCTCTTAGCGCTAAATCGTTGCATGACTGGCAAAAGAATTATATTTTCATATGATAACATCGAGATACCATCTTGAAATTTTGACTGAACCTTCAGCAAACATGTAGGAATCTGTGTGAATTTTTTCAAAGTTTGAAGAAATTTCGATTTTACGGAAATCGTAAAATTAAAATTTGGAGGAACCTGAAAAAAAATAATAAACGAAAACCATACATATTATGCATCAAAGGAAAGCACTATTCTTCAGCTTTAATATAAGATTACTCTCAGCTCTGTACCTGAAACGAGTCTCTTGCAGAATGCATTTAAATTTGGTGCGGCTAGCGGTTCCGGTCCAATTTCAGCAATATTCAAATTCAAATTTCTCAAAAACTACGGGCAGGAAAAATAAAAGAAGTCAGTTTTGTTATATCGAGGTGGTAATAAAGGAATACACAAAAAATCAGCAAAATCCGTGACTTCGGTGTTTTCCGCCTGGTCATATGATATGGAATTACCCTCCTCTAATAAAGTCAGAAAATATACATATTCGAATAAAATGATTATATATATGTGGGATTGGGAAATTATGGCGGCTCCTATTAAAAAGAACGAAGAGAGCAGAGGAGAATAAGAGAAGAAAGACCTAGAACAAGACCCAAAATCAGCGGGTCTCAAGTGGTAGCACAGCCGACTCCGGAGCGCGATGACCGGGGTTCGAATCCCCACGAAGGCTCTTAATTTTTCTCCTGCTGCTCTACAACCGCCGTCCATCCTACATATATATTGCAACAGGTTATGGGCCCAAGTCTCTCATAAAATTATACATTAAAATAGAATGCCCCGAGTATTGAAAGTTTAAATAAGTCGAGTTAAGTCAGTTTCGCGGGTTGAACAATAAGTGCGTGAAGATCAGTTCCACTGGTTACAGACGAATAAAAATGTTAGGAAGGGGACATCTACGAAACGTGGAAGTTGCAAGCGGAAGCTCCTTTACTAAAAATGATGCATGGGGATATGTGACCGGTGAAATACCGAAACCAAAGAATTTTTATATGAAGGTGTTAGTTTAATGTTTTTAAAGTATCGTCGTCCTTGAACTGATTGTAGTAAATTTAGACTTTCGTATGTCGCATTATCTTCCATTCATCGCAAAACTTTCTAAAAACCTTATCCAAGATATTTGAAGTCAATTTAATTTATCGCCATCAGTATTCTTTATGCTTCTTAGAATTACCAACCAAATTTATACTGACCAAAACAAACAGATATTTAACAATCTGGATAGTAAATTGATTATAGACTAAAATTTCATTTTCAACAAAAGCCGAAGCAATGTGAAATAAAAGTTTTTAAAAAATGTAGTTGCCCCACATTCATAATAAACGGCTGATATACTAATTCTAATGAATACTTACGGTAGGGTGCGTAATTATGACGGGGTGTATCATTCTCGGGGGTGATTCCACGGCCAGTGTGATTGAATTTGGCGGGGCAAAGAAGGGTTGCCACCACGCACGAGTTCTTCCGATTGGTAGTGTTAAAACGTGACGGTCCACGTGCTCGGTGGCGTCGGTGTTCATAAGTACGGTTGGTGCGGAATTGAATCTGTCGATTCGCCGGTGTTTTGTTATTATTCGTTATGGTTGGTCAGAAACGTGGTCATTCCTGTAACAATGGTGTCGTGCTAGTGCCCGGTTCTTATAGTGGCGGTTAACCTTCGCGCTGTTTCAAGCGAGTACGTGGTGATAGTCTTTGCACATTGAAATCGGGAGAGCGATACCGGTTTCACGTGCATAACGGAAACAGTAGGACCTTGGTGTATCTCACTTCAGGAATGCAGGTAAGTGAATGAAAGTACATATGTATATCATAATTTGTCGGCACATTGCATCTCTTAGGGATTACTGAATAAATAGACATGGGCCTGTGTTATTACCTTGCTCTTAAAACAAATCAAATTCAAAAATACAAATCAGTTAGTGGAAATATTGTAGATTATGCACTGTTAGAAATCTCTGTTTAAGATTTGTTGCTTAATAGCAGATGCAACAAATGCAAATGAGAACATTGAGGATACTCCCAGACATAACTTTATAACAATATACACTTTATTATATATTGTATTTAACACGATGGACTAAATTGGATTAAAATATTATGACCATGAACTAAAACAAATCCTACTCAGATACTATGACAGGGAAAAGACAGTGATCGACAGTCAAGAAGAAAAGAATATAGGAGATCCATGAGTTGCACCCAAATTCTTTAATCTTAATGTCTCGAATATTACTTCCTAATATTTGTTAATTAGTCCAAAAGGAGTTTTGATTGGGAAGATTTTGATTAGAACACGAAAGGTGAAATACAAATTAAATAATGCTTAACATGTTTGTGAGAACAAGATTTTCATAGTTTATTCAATTGTGCATCATTAAAATGTCCTGGTTCCATCTTTTTATGTGTTTATTAATATAAAAGTTACACGCAAGACATACCTTTGACAAATTAATAAACAAAATTATAAACACCCATCTTCACATAATAAAAAATATTCTACATTGAAAATAACAGGCTCAATATGAAAAACGACTTTGTGAATCAATATAAAAAATAATATTAAATAAATAATTCCATTATTTATACACATTTTCCTGCAGAGTAAAGTCTTCTAAATAAATCTTTATTACTTGAAATATTCTTATAAAATGCTTCACTGAGGTTGAAGAAATTATGCTTAACTGGTAATATTGCTTAAAATGTTTCCATCCCGAGCTGTGTTTTTTCCGAGGTCCAAAACTTGTTCACTGAAAAAACTATCCATTGTGTGTTGACCTCTGGCAACTGTAATGTAAATCCAATTACTTTGTAATTAAATTTAAATGTATTAACTTAGTTAATTCTTTCTAGTCACTTTGTATAGGTTGGTATTTTTTGTTCATTCCAAGTATTCATTTTTGTATCAGTAACATATTTTTTTGTATATGATATCTCTGAATGTTTTTAAATACTACTTCGAACATTTAGGTAATACACTGCTTCTAAGATTGGTCCAATCAATGTGTTCAAATTGTTATAAGTGAAGTTTTTAATATTGGATCCATTCTTGATAAAAACTCTTGACGTTGAGTTTGAAATCTGTTTTGGACAAACGATTTTCTTATAAATTTCTTAACTGATCGAGTACAGTGATTGATAGAAACTGCATATCCATTCTTTCCTTTAATTTACATTTTAAATAATCTGTTTCTGTCACAGCCTTCATAATGGTATTTTCATCACCTTCAATACTTTCCACTGTATTATGAAATATTGCTGTCTGATTCTGCATAAAAGACAACCATACTTTTTAGGTATCATGTTCCACAAAATTTTCCAGAATCCTTGGACAGTTATTGATGAACAGCAAATATGATTTTAAAAGAGACCACAATTTTAAAATGCTTTCAATTTCTGGCATCAGTGCGAACCATCGAGTCTTACTGTATCGCAGTAAGCATATACAGGGTGTCCCACTTTTTGCCGCAAAACTTTACCAGCATATTCTATATGCAAAATTAAGAAAAAATCTATCATTTAATGCAAAACATTCATTCTCCTTTTCAAAATATTAGTTCCGTAATATTAGTTCAATAATAGTTCTAGAAACACAATCGTGGCGGTCGGCTAGATTTAACGCAATGAAATCTTTACTGCAACGACCGCACAGTCGTATTGCCTCGAATGGAAAACCAAGGCGGAGGTCGTAAATCTCCTGTATGGATTCCGTGAGCGGGGAGTTCCACGGTTACTAGAGACTAGTCCCGGTGGCTGACAACGGAGGCTGATCTAACCGTTTCTTTCTCAACACGCCTTGACGTGGAGTAAGAGTGGACCAACGCTAGTTATAACCCGTCTTCCTTAACACGCCGCGTCGTGAAGGAAGCCTGGACACAGCAATATCGAATCTCTCCGGCCGCTCTTGAGTGCTTCTATTCGTCACCAAGGCGGTTCCCGGTAGAGAACGAGTAGCGGGTCTTTAGTTTATAACAGCGCGCCAACTAACGTAGTGCTCCGCCGACCAGTGGTCATCCAAGGAGTGGACCCCTTAGGCTCCCATGTCGGATAACAATAGGTGGCGAAAACCAGGTGAAACCCACCGATTTTCGCCTCAGTACTAATTCAGGGTTAAAACCGCTAAATTACAAAAAGGCGTAGCTATTTGTGCTGAAGAGTCAACACGAATTGTCGTGTGTTAGTCTCTATTCAGTTCCACAATGTGCTAGTTTGAAGCTAAAAGCAGTATTAACAGAAGCACGATCGAAAGTCGACGCGCTCCGTGCGAACTGCTGCTGAGGACTCTCTAGAAGCAACTATCTGCTGACGACTCTCCGGAATCAACTGTCTCGGAGGACTATCTAGAATCAACTCTCTGTCGGCGACGTTACACCGTCGTCGACAAGCGCGAACGAATAATTACTCGTTACGAGGCGCTTTCGTAAAACTATTTTCTCTTTCTCACTCTCTCTCATCTCCGTTTGCTATTTGCGAATTCGAACGTCTCCCCACGGTAATATGTACCGGTTAGACGTGTCGATCTCTGGTTTCCCACGGTCTAGTCCAAAACAATAATATGCCTGTTATTGGGCCTCGATAGTTTTTCTATTTCTTTTTCGAATCACACCGGTGAAATAGACTCGGTAGACTCAAGAAAAAGAAATGAACTATGAGGCTCGTGACCGAGTGAAACAATTATAGGTCACTTATTTAAACAGTACTATTTTATTTTATACGCGAAGAAAAATTAAGTTTGCCTGCGAATGTAATTTTGAGTCTGAAGAACACTATTGAATTTTGGAAGAAGGCCCGAATTCTCACGAGGGATTTTTAACGATGTGCTGACAAACTGGAAAATATTTATGCAGAATGGAGAACACTGCAAAGGAGCGCAAAGAGGACGACTCAGCTTAAATAACAACGGGTGAATAGCTTTATTGCTTCATTCTGCGATCGCTCTACCTTGTCCGGAAGTGGTTTCGTACCGTCGGCATTCACGATATATCCGAGGAACCTCACCTCGTTCGCGGCAAAAATGCATTTGTTCATATTTATAATAATTCCGAAGTGGGTTAAGCGCGAGTCACTTGAAAGCGCGGTCACTTGAAAGGTCCCATCAGGTTATAACAGAATACCTAAAACAGTATACTTCTAAAAACGTCGACGGGGATGAATGAACTAGCAGCATTTTCCTATAATACCAGCACGCAGGAGGGTACTAGGTTTACGCCACACGAGCTTGTATTCGGTGAAAGAGCCCGCGTACCGTCCGGAACTACTCCGTTTGACGAACAATCTAATGAAACTTACAGTAATTACCTCGAAAACCTCTTTAACAAAATCAGAGACATTCAAGAACTTGCTCGTAATAATTTAGAAGCCGCGAAACTCCGCTCGAAATGGTACTACGATAGAAAATCGCCGAATAAAGTACTGGAAGTTGGACAGCGCGTCTTCCTTTTGAAGGAACCACGAATGGGCAAACTAGATGCCCAATAACTGGACCGTACGAAATTTTAAAAATAGTTGGCGATAGAAACGCAAAAATTAGACTAGGTAATAGAATTAAACTCGTACATATAGCTAAGCTAAAACTATGTCACGAAAATAATTAATAGTATACCACGACGTTACTGACTTCTGAATTTTAACCCACTTTTGTAAGTGCCAAACCCCAAAAGCCCTTCTTCATCACCCCCACTATCAACACCTGAAGATAAGGACGACTCTAAATGGACCAGCAGCGGCCACATCCTCACAGTATACTTCAGAAGCCACCATGATGATCATCGAAGCTTTCTTCTTATCATACTACTTACCCCAGCCACATCACTCGTTGGGTATGATTGCGGAAGCGATGCCTTGAACATCACCGCATTGTCTTTAATAGACTCAGAACCGTGCAATTTCGAACGTCTGGAACCAACCTACAAAGAAATAAATATTCAATTACTCCAATTATCAAAATTTAACGAAGTACTTGTATATCAATGCAAAATAGAAGTAGACCGAACAATATACTACTGCGGAATGCAGTCACATGTCTCAATCGTTGCAAATGGCCGACGTGAATATATAATGTCCATCGGAAGAGAAGCATGCATCAAGCTCCACGACACTGGGAACTTGGACATGGGAGGAAACTCAACGCTAGCAGGCTCAGTTGAGAACGACGGAACCTGCGACGGATCCCAATACTCTGATCCATTTGGAACATGGCACAAGGCTGTTGTTGTACAAGCATCAATAAAAATTTCACTGAAAATTTATTCAGCTCCTGTCGAACTCCATTCGAACCAGGTAATACTAAACTCCGGAACCCGATGTCTCGCCACGGATGGACATTGCATGGACGCCGAGAACGGTGACACATTCTGGTCAATGTTTCCCGGAGACACATGCCGTTTTAACCAATATGACATTCTTTACGAACGTAAAGCAACCAAAGTCACACCGAAGACTCCGTCAACACCAATAGTATATACAGTGACTGCCGAGGAAACTACATTCGCTCTGGCGAGAACCACTGAATTTAAACTTTGTGGTTACAAAGTAATCCGAACAGAACATCCAAAGCTATTCATCACGGAAACCGAGTCGGAAACTTCCTTCAGAATTAAGAAGAGAATGTGGCGGCCCTAGTTTTGCCATCGGCCGCTACGCGCTCCCGCGCCTACCCTCCGGATCTCGCAAGTCCGTATACGGAGCGCGGTGCATATACACCGCTCCGAGGGTATAGTCTTCGCCCACTTGGGCATAGGCGCGTCTAGGGCAGGGTCCGCTCATCAGCCCTACTGATGAGTCTATCGAGCGGACCCGGGACGAAACGCCAGAACATACTTGTTCTACCTTCTTTTATCTATGGTAGTCGACTTCTCCATTTTGCCGGAGCTAATCAAGTCGCTACAAGAATATTGGTCAACAACCTCGACATCTTCAGTTATGTAAATTCCAAATTTCTCTATGTAGAGAAGCATATTCGGTCACAAATTACGCAACTATACAGGGACATAATGGTCCAAAAATGCACACTGGAGCAACAAGTCATAAGGAACGCTCTGCAGTTATCCACAACAACACCAGACGTAACAGCATTCAACATCATGAAGAAACCAGGTTATATGGCGACACCTGCAGGAGAAGTCCTATACATCATTAAATGCATACCAACTGAATGTAAAATCCGCCAAACAGCTCATTGTTACCAAGAGTTGCCTGTTATCTGCAACAACTCCACTGGATTTTTGACTAAACGAGTGATCAACGATATATTTGTTGCAGCTAATGTTATTATTCCTATCTCCGTATTTTTTTAGAAATTTCATTGAGTAATGTAAGGTGAAATGCTCACATTGTTACTTTCTCCCTTTTTTTAAACCTATATAGGCAATACGCATTCCAGATTGCCACGTCAAGCAGGTGGAAAAGAAATTTCTTATACCATTTTATGCTTTTTCGAATTGACTGCACACTCGATATTACTTTGTCCCTATTGTCGACTGCATCCATATTGGCAGTGTAATCAACAATACAAGATGGTTTTTGTATCATTTCTCCGGTACGATAGTTTATTTTTATGGTATTTATGTAATCCGCGGAGTGGCAGGTTGACAAAATATATACCTCCCGTTTGTCTTGCCACTCGAGAGCGAGCATGTTGGACGATGATCGGAAGCATATTTCGCCATTTTCTAGTCTTTCCTTCATGACAAGCATGTCTTTTCTTCGCGGTCTTACGGTGCCACACGCGTTCATTTTATTATCATATAAATAACTGAATAAGATCGGGCTGGTATACCAGTTGTCAACAAACAATGTATGCCCCTTTCCTAAATAGGATTTCAATAATGTGAGTACAACCTCAGCCGATTTTCCAAATATTTGTAATTCATTTTTATTATATCGGAAAAGCTGCCGGCATATACAATAAAATTTAATACGAATCCCGTTTTGCAGTCACGCAATACACTACTAGAGTGAGCCACTATAGTGGCGCGTCGTTCAGAGAGATGACATCCGCGAAAGCCACTATAGTGGCGCGTTGTGCCTCAGAGGTTAATAATAGATTACAATACATGTTTCATGAGAAACGAGGACCTGAGACAATTTATTGTCGATATTACCTGTTGCGCACTGAGGGCGATCGAGGATTCAATCGTAGAGGTGTAACTTCCTTATTGGTGCCCTCGATGTTCTTACTACCTGGAATTTGGTTTCGCTTCCAGAGTTACATCTCGCACAATTTCGAACACTTAGTTTCCTCTAACACGTACGCTTTCGAGTGGTATCGCCACAGGTTTCGTAGTTTACTCGATCGTTTACACGCTTCACGCTATTTGACTTTTTCGGAAACGTGAAACCATACTTCCAATACTTGGAAACGTGAAACCAAGTTTCGCATCGGGTGCTTCATCTCTCACAATGTGGAACACTTAGTTTCATCGAACACGTACGCTTTCGAGTGGCATCGCCACAGGCTTCGTAGTTTACTCGATCGTTTAAACGTTTCACGCGATTTCATTTTTTCGGAAACGTGAAATAGTATTTCGTGTATTAGGAAACGTGAAACCAAGGTTCGCATTGGGAGTTTCAATCTCGCACAATTTCTAAAAATTAGTTTCATCGAAGACATACCGATTCGGGTGGTATCGCCACAGGCTTCGTAGTTTACTCGATCGTTTAACCCATTCGGGACCGATTGCACACCGTGCGTGCAATTGATTTCCGAGGCTATAAGACGGCCTACACACCGTGTGTGCAATAACAGTAATGTGCAATTATCAGTTATTCTGAGTAAACTAGTCGTCGAAATAAGATGTTTCTTGAACTAATGAAATCTGTAAACTACAGGAAAACAAAATTTGCCATTGGTTTTACTGTGTACCAAAAAATCGAAAAATTTATCTGAAGCCTTTCTTACATGTGAAATACTATGAATACGCATGCAGCGCAGGCTTAAGATAATAAGTTGTTCTTTTCTTTGACCCATCTTTATCCGTGAATAAATAAGAAATTTGTTTCCACCACTCTATACTTTTTTACCCGACATAAACCGACCAGCAACGACGACGCGTAATAATTCAGTTTTACAGAAAAATTCTCAAGCGATAGACGGTTCTATACTTAGCCCCTAAAATGTCAGATCCTAAGGCAGGAACATCAGGAATGCAGGAAGCAACCAGTGATAATGAAAGTGATGATTTCATGTTTGCAAGAAATAGAAAGAAGAATCGAAATTTTGTTAGCATGGATAGTGATAGTGATTTAGAAAATGAGGAAAACATGAATGTGAAGATTGAACTGTTAGATGATACACAGGATGAGGTTTTTGAAGAAAATGATTGGGACGATTGTACTGACATTGAAAGTGAAATTGAACAGCATCAAAGTGACAGTACTGAACAGTACTGAAGATACAGAAACGTGGGAAGATCATGGTTTTCTTACAACAATTCCTTTTGTGGGTAAACCAGGTCTCCAAAAGTTACCAAACGGAGGTAGTCCGTACAATTTTCTTGATCTTTTATTTGATAATACCTTTTTCTCTTTGATTGTCAATGAAACAAACAAGTACGGCGAAATGATTTTAAAGGAAAAATGGAAGGACTTAATCATTTCTGAATTCAAGGTGTTTTTAAGTTTATTATTACATATGGGAACTATCAAATGTCCAAGAATTGATAATTATTGGAATAAAAGCGCACAATTTGGATTTCAGTGTTTTTCCCGTGACATGAGTAAACAAAGATTTCAAAATGTCTTACGATCGCTTCATTTCTCGTCTGATAATGAAAGTGATCATCGCCTACGGAAAATAATTCCAATTGTAGATTATTTTAATAGTAAAATGAGAGAAATATATTATCCTCGCAGAGAGTTATCAATAGATGAATCTCTAGTTCGTTGGAGAGGAAGGTTAATATTTAAACAATATATTGCCGGTAAAAAACACAAACATGGTGTAAAGTTGTACGTTGTGTGCGAAAGTTCTGGTACCGCGTTACGAATAAAAGTATTACTTTCATTTATTTTATAAAAAAAAAAATTTCTAATAGTGGTGACGATATAAGTGGAAAAGGACATGTAGATAAATTTGTCTTTCATTTGATGAAAGATTTTCTAAATCAGGGACATTCTGTTTTCATAGACAATTATTACAGTTCTTTTGGTTTAGTTTCAAAATTGCTACAATACAAAAGTTACTGTACAGGAACATTGAGAAAGACAAGGTGTTCAGGAACTTTCGAAGTCCAGAACGTTCGACGTATTCACAGAGTGTTATGCTTACTTTCGACTCTTTTTCTGGATTCTCTTCTGGCGTCTTAACTGTGATGCAAAAACTTTGAATACCCGAACGTTCTGGAAACAAGGTCCTCTACGCAGCAAGTGCGAAACTTCTAGAAGGAATTGAATTCCCGAATATTCTCGAAGCGTCACGAGCGCGTGAGCTCCCCTCACGGGGTAGCCCCCCATTCAAATCATAAATACCGGTGCGACCGGCGACGGGCCTTTTTTCTCTTCCTTTGTTCGGGTCCTCTGTTCTGGTATTCTATTCTACGCATTCGGGTGTATCGACGGTTACAGCTTAACACGTGCGATTACAACTACTTTCTGGTTTATTACTTTGTTTATAACTTTATACGGGTTAAATTACTGACGTGCTTACTTGTAATTCTGCGTACTGTGCTTATCTGCTTTGGGCTGCTTTCTCTACTTTGCTTACTGATTTATTGCGTGTAATTAGTGAAGTGAGTGTGTGTGCGCATGACTGAAACTCCGTGGACTAGTGCCTAAGGTTAGCCAATTAATATATAGTTATTAAGATACGCGCTTAATACTTTTAATTAAACATACAGTCCACTAACTCTTGACTTTTACGAACACAAGGAAAGGAAACAACTTGGAAGTAATAAAAAATCTAAAAAAAAAGTGAGAGCAACACTATCACTAATACCTACTTACTCAAATTATATAATTATAGTTCTGCAACTCCTTCAATACAAAATCGGCATTTTTCGGCATTTTTTTGCGTTTTTTATTTTTGACAGCTTGGATTTGCAACATAAAAATCTGCAAAAATTCTATAATATGTACATTGCTATCTGACGTGCCACTAATTTTTTTCAAAATTTTTTATGCTCTAAGTTGGAAGATATTGAACAAAAACGTGATTTTTCGTTTTTTGCCCTTTACTACCCCCCCCCCCCCCCCGTCGAGATACAAAGTTGAAACTTGGCACAGATTGTTTTTTGTTCATTAGCTATCGAATGACCCATCGCAAGTCCAATTTGGTTTAGGGGCACTTTTGACCCCCTTAACCGGCTAGACCCTTTAAAAAAACATTTGGGTGCAGTTCACCCTACTATTGCTCTAACATGGAGACAAACAATAAATCAGGTAAGCTAAACTAGGACATAGTAAATATATATATATATATATATATATATATAGATGTAACCTATTCTGTATTAATACATGCAAACTAAAATAAAATAAAATAAGGAAATGTAGAAATATAACAAAAATATTTATTTTTGTTTGCATATATCAATACTTTAATTATTCTGAATTAAGAAACATTCTCCTGCATGCTCTTTCATGTATCTAATGATTGTTGAATACATTTTTTTCACGTTTCCACTTCTTTCAGTCACAATCTAATGATTTTGTCAGCAACCAGTCTGCAACTAATGCTGATGGTTCAGTTGTTTCTGAACCAAGGCCCAGGGATATTCTATCACAATCACCAACACTTCAAGGCAGTTCAGGACATGCTGAAATTACCAGCTTTGTAAGACAACAACAAATAACTTCATTTTTATAAAAAAAAATGTCTGAACAAAACAGAAGAAACATTGATAATATATTATCAGAGCTTTTTACGAAAGATTTGCAACCATTCAGCATTGTAGAGGATGCTGGGTTTAAAGCCTTCACTAATGCTTTAAACCCACGTTATGAAATGGCAAACAGAAAATGTATTTCTAACGTGCTAATACCAGCTCGCTTTGAAGAGTGCAGAAATAGTAGTAAAATTGTTAGAAATCTACCTCACAATGTGATTAGATTTATCTCACAATGGGGTAAGACAAATGGACGATCGACAGGAGACACTTTGGTGTTAGTTTAATGTTTATTATAAAGAGATTAATATTAGGATTACACACAAAAGTACACACATAAGTATAACATGTGGCGTGTCAACGCCACCACCGAACAGAACAGAAAAAGAACAGTAACCAAAAGCAAAACGGGGCAGTAACAAGGCCCCAACGATAAAACAGAAGAGGAGCGCGGCGGCAATGCTCCGAACGTGGGAAGCATTACAATTCTTTTAATTTTAATGTCTAACAAAAATAAAAATAGAAAATGCATGTGAACTTTCAGTAACCACAGATCTGTGGACATCACAGAATACTGAAAGTTTTATAGCAATCACTGTACATTTTATTAGCTATTTCAAATTGGAATCAATACTGTTAGATTGCAAACAAATAAATGGACACCACTCTAGCGAAAATATCTTTAATAGTATTAAAACCACGTGTGAAGAGTGGCACATTTTAAATAAAATCAACTTTGCAATAACAGATAATGCCGTAAATATAAATAATGCTATTCAAAATTATACAACATGGAAGCATATTCCATGCTTTGCGCATAATTTAAATTTAATAGTAAAATCTGCAATAAATATTAATTATTTAAATTTAGTAATTCACAATGTACGCATAATAGTTAATCATTTTAAGAGAAGTACAACTGCTTCAGAACAATTAAAGACATATCAAACAACCTCGGGCGGGAATCCACAAAAGTTAAGCCACGATGTGCCAACTAGATGGAATTCCACCTACACCATGCTTGACAGATTTATATTATTAGAAGAGCGATTAAAATCTACGATAGCAATTATTAATAAAAATTTACTGCATATTTCGCAAGAAGAGTGGGAAATATTACGCGAGTTGGTAGTCATATTGAAACCCATTGAAACTGCCACCAAGATAATCAGTGGGGAGAAATATCCAACAGCATCAATTCTAATTCCACTGATTTCAGGACTTAAAAATATATGCAATAAATTAAAGCAACAAGATTTTTCTCCAAATTCACAACATATAATAAATAATATTGAAGATGGCATTCGAAACCGATTTGGTAACTATAGAAAGTAATACAGTTTTAAAAATAGACACTTTTGGATCCCAGGTTCAAAAATGCTTTTTTTACCGAGGAAGAAGTAAATAATATAAAAATACACATATTAGGCATGCTAATTGATAGCACAAACACCGAACACGAAAGACATATAGAAATGCCACAAACATCAAACACAAATGAACTCTCAATATGGGATGCGTTGGAAGAAAATGTTAAAAAAAATAGTCCCGGTCTTATTACGGAGGAAACAAAAATAATAATGGAAATAGACCAATATTTAAGGGGTGAATTTTATAATAGAGATGGGAACCCACTGATTTGATGGGAACAGCACCAATACCAATTTCCATCTTTGACGAAATTGGTGCAACGTTTATTTTGTATAGTGGCCACATCAGTCCCGTGCGAACGTATTTTCTCGAAAGCAGGTTGATTCTAAATGAAAAAAGAAACCGTTTGAACGCGGACAAATTGTGAATGTTATTATTTTTAAACTGTAATACGTAGTAGTTTAGGCTATTAGTAGTATAGTATATTAGGCTATTATTATTATATACATATATTTTCTCCTATTCTATCCTTGTATTGTTTTTTATATTAAATGCTGTTTTAATGTATTTATATTATTTGATTAAGTTTTTATATTATTTGTACCAAGTGATTATGTATTTTTATTATATATTATTTTGTATATACAGAATTATATTACTAGAGCTATATTTTATTAAATAAAAAATTAAGAATTAAACTTACGCTTGTAATTTATAATCATTCATTTATTCATTATTCTTAATTGTTCCTCATCATGCCTGTTGAGTCGGATAGTCGGATCGTCAACTATCCTTGTTCCCCGGGTTGTAGTTGCGAGGAACTAGTTCTTTATACGGCGTAAATAGGTTATGTGATGTACGTTCGTTGCACTATCGTACTAATTCTCAGAATTCGTTGAGAATTCGTCTGCCCGCTTTGCTTGTGTTTTCGTAAGTGTCGAATTTGTTCTAGCGCTAGAAAGTCGATGCATCGACTACATAAAAAGGGGGGTAGTGGGAGGTTCAAAACGAAGGGTGGTGATTGGTGGATAGAGTGGACAAATCTTGGAATACTGCTTCGGAGGGTGGACGTGCTTTTTCCGGAATTGTAGGTAGGGAAATTGAAGGGCTCAAGGAGTGGTCACCAGATGTGGGATTTCACTTTTCTATGTAGACAATGCGCTATTGTAATTTGGAAGTCCGATAGGCGGTTGTTACCTGACTTCGCTGCGACTTAGAGTTTTGGCTTTCGTTAACATATGGCTTTCGTTAAGTTTCGCCCATTATCAGTTATAAAATAAACTGCTTTGTCTACATGGAACCCCGAAGCAGTTAATAAATTTATCAATATTTGAAGGATATATATGTAGGAAATTAATTGGGAGACGAAATCTTATTTGTGGAATATAGTTAATTTAAGCCTAATTAGATTTATTACTATATTTAGATACCCTTCTCTCTTTCTCTGTTTCTCTCTCGCTCAATCTCTATACTCTCTTAACTCTCAATTCTTTTAAAACTCAAAACTCTTTTACAACTCAACTCTTAGCTCTCAACTCTTTTCAAAACTCAAACTGCTGTAAGACTAAACTTAGGGCGTTCTAAGCTATTTTGAATATATCAATACTGGCGATGTTCCTGTACTACGCGTAACCACGGAATCTACCCTCGTCGCTCGTAGGCCCCGTACTTAAGGACCTCACCCCCGCCACGGGGTTTTTGGTCCTTCAGGCCCTTCGGTGACGTGGGCATCGTCACAAGGGTAGGCCTTGTGTAGGCTGAATCTAACACTGCCGTTCCGCAACCGACCTCATATATATATATACACTCTTCGCGAGGACACGCACTCCCTCGTTCGCCCACCGATTATCCGGCTAATCAGCCGTTACGCGTTTGGCTCTCTCGCACACTCGCTCCTTGGGCCGTTACCTATTTACAAATTATGTTTGTCGCGGACAAACAATACACGACCCATACTCAACACGCTGATCGCCCGTGGGAAAACTTAACCGTCGATGGATTTTAACGGTTTCCACCTTCTACATATACACTAGGGTGTGCTTTTTGTAAATACTGCAAGTTTAGCATATACCGCCGAATCTCGAAATTTGTTATGGTATAATGCCGCGTAAGTGATAAATAACTTTGCACACCACGTGACGTCCAACCGTCAGTGTAGTTAACGCCATTATAGTTACACTATTGCCTACTAATGACATACAATTAATTGCATTAAATGGGGAAATATAAATATCGAAAATGTGTGCAGTCAAATTATTTTACCGTTTTCAATGTTTGTGCTTAATCATTTCGATCGACTGAAACTCTATTATGTATAAAATACCATGATAAAAGAGAAGTTTGGATGTTGACTAGTTTACATTACGCTGATATTGTAAACTCACAGAAACTTCATTACCGAACAAAATTGCCCACAAAAAACCGACATGTGTTCAAGATTACAATCGTTTTATGGGTGCTGTCGATAAGACTGATATGGTTATTAGTACCATTGAGTGTATAAGAAAAAGTTATAAGAGAGATAATAAATGTTTTTTCATTTATCAGATGTAAGTATTTGGAACTTGTATGTTTTGTATAAATACGTATCGCGTAAAGAGTTACATTTCGCGTCATTTCATTTGCAACTGATAAAACAAATATTTGGAAAATATCTACGAACTTCAAATGTATACTTTTAGATTGTGGCTCGGGACTTTGTTAGGTAATAAACCTTTTGGTTCGTGCTTCCACGTTTTCTTTATTTTCCACTTCCAAAATACATACATGTGCGCGCGCGCGCTTCGTTATCACTCTCTATACGTCTTCTCTTCGCAACCACCATACACTCTCTATACAGCGAGACGCGCCACGGCAGCGCCCCATCACGGATGGCACGTCGAAATAGGGTTATTCCCAACATATACCAAAGGAAAAGAAATACTGACGGTCCAGTACGTTTTATTGAAAGGCATTTTCCAAGTACATATTTTAATCCGTCTTCGAAAAAACAATGTCAAACGCGAAAGTGTATAGTATGTAGTAAACATAAAATCCGACGAGAAAGTACATATCAATGCAAAGAATGCGATGTAGGTTTATGGGTTGATTCATGCTTTAGAATATGTCACACACAAATTAATTATTAAATCGTTTCTACTATCTTTTTATTATCTTTATTCGTTTATATCGTCTTTATTATCATTATGTTAAAATTGTCAAAATAAATTTATTCCTCATAATTGGTTTTGGATTTTTTCTTTATATTTAATTACCAATTATTATTAAAGGAATGTGCAAGTTCAGTAAATTAAAAATAGCTTAGAAAACTACTTAAGATAAATCAAAAACTAGATATTTTTAATTTATTTGCAATGATTTATTTATGTAAACCCTAAGAATGGTATCAAATCTCTGGGTAGAGTGAGCCGCAGTCAAAGGGTTAATGTATGTTTATCTTTAGAGTAAATGCTCGACAATTTGTACATAAATCGCAGATGTTATTACAGGGTGCGCCATCTCAATCGGGTCAATGGAAATGTTGAATAACTTTGACAATTCTCAATAGATTTCAAAAAGTTCTGTTGTTTTATTAAGCTTACTCTTTTACAATTGATCTCAACTAGTTTCCGAAAACAATATCAATTAAATGGCCGCCCTTATTGGTGAGACATAAGTGAGCTCTTTTTCTGGCATTTTCCATCACATTGGCCAGCGTCTCGGGCGATATCGCTGGCGATATTGACTAGCCACCAAGATTTCCGGATTTGACTCCACCGGACTTTTTTTGCGGGGATTTTTGAAGAGTAAAGTTTATGTCAACAAGCCAAAGACCATCGAAGAGCTCAAAGCTCAATTAATCGTGCCTGGAAACAATAAATTGTGAAAGGAAACAATAAATAAAGCATTTATTAGATTAACAGAATTAGTATACAAATATCGACTCCCTACATGTAAAAGTCTAATGTGTTCATTCGTGATGATTAATTTGGTAAGCGGATGCGCAGCCGGCAATATGGTTGGATGCCTTCGGTTGAATGGTATTGGAGCGTTAGTCAGTCTACCGCCCACCCTGATTACTCCAGATGTGTCAAGAAATGGATTGAGGGCTCGAATTCTACTTGTTTTCTGAACGGTCCCTCTCGCATTTAGTTCATCTATCTCTGTTTTAAATATTGATTGTTGAGCAATTTTAATCAGCCTATCATGTGCATGTTTAATTTCCGTCGCGGATATCGTCGTTCCTGTTGGAACCAAGGTGATGTTCGCTGTATCTTCTGTATGACGTTTCTCTTATCTGAGTGCGGGTATTGTTAACGAACAATAGCAAGTAATCCTTAGCAGTTTCATCAAGGATGAGAATCTCTTAAAGAGATTGTTGGTCATGTCGGTGCAGGTCAAAGACATTGTCATTGCTGGTCGTTCCTCCGGCAAACTATCTAGCGTACTTAATTCGGACGATGGCCAGTGTTCTTCGCTGAGTGTCAGCCACGATGGTGCACTCCACCAAAGTGTTGCACCTTCCAGCGAGGTGGGGTTTATGCCCCATGAGATAATGTCTGCTGGATTTTCTTTGGATGGTACATGCCTCCATGCCCCACGACTCGATTCCTGTCTTTCTGATGTTCGATTTGCCACGAAAGTTTTCCATCGGTTCGGTGAAACCTTAATCCAGGATAATGTGATCATGGAATCACACCAGTAGTGTTCACCAGATTGATCCATATCCAGGGCAGATCGTACCTAATTTACTAATTGGGCCTTAAAGTAAGTTGGACCTTAAAAGCGGTGCCTTACTAGTAAGGCACCGCTTAACTCTAGACGAGGAAGGCTTATTGTCTTCAAGGGTGCTACTCGTGAGTTAGCACACAATAATTTGACAATACAGTGTCCTTCTTTGTCCCGTGACCGCAGGTACACAGGCTCCGTATGCCTTTTCGGAGGCGTCACTGAACCCACGCAGTTGCACATCCGTCGCATCGCAGCATATTACTTGTCTTGGGAATTTTATAGAATTTAAAACCGGTAATTCCTCTTGAAATCTTGACCAAGCAGTATGGACGTCCTTAGGTAATGATTCGTCCCACGAAGTCTGCAGTTGCCACAGCCGTTGCAGGAATATTTTTGCCTGGATTATCGCAGGTCCAAGCAATCCAAGTGGGTCAAATATTTGAGCGATGTCTGATAGAATCGTCCTTTTATTAATACGTTGATGAGACGGATCCTTTACATAATACCGGAGGGTATCATGTTTGGATTCCCATATCAGTCCTAGTCTCTTGGATTCTGCGTCGGTCTTGATGATTACTTCTTCAGAAGGTACTGTATTGTTCAGAATGCGAGCATCATTGGTAGCCCACTTTCGCAGGACGAAACCCGCAGATACTAGGATGGTCTCCAACTCTTCCTTTAGTTCCCGTGCCTCGATGATTGTGTCAGTGCCTGTTAGTAGGTCATCTACATAGAAGTCCTTGCAAATCACCTGGCTCGCGGTTGGTGATCTTCCTCGGTGCTCTTCGCCTAATTGCTTGAGACACCGTGTTGCCAAGAATGGTGCTGAGGCTGTTCCGTATGTGACAGTATTCAACTGATACGTTTTTATGGACATCGAGGTAGTCGGTCTCCAGACGATCATCTGTAGTCGCCGGTCCTCAGGTCGGACATTTTTGCAATATCTGCTAATATTACATACCGGTTTTTTCGGAAGCGAAGTACGATAGGTCATGTTGTACCACGGATCCGACTAGCTGTATATCGTTGAGCTATGATCCTGATGTAGTTGCAGCCCAGCCATCGAAAACCACTCGTACCTTCGTGGTTGTGCTGTCCTCTTTTAACACTGCATGGTGCGGCAGGTAATAGAGGTGTTGTTCTCTTTCACAGTCCATTAATTTGACCTCTGTCATATATCCCAAATCTTCGTATTCTTCTATGAAGTGATTGTACTCCTTTCGTAACCCAGGTTGCCTTTCGAGTTTCCTTTCCAATGTCAGTAAGCGTCTCTCCGCTTGCAATCTAGATTCACCCAAGCGTTGAATTCCACCTTCCTTGAGGAGTATGTGTACCACATATCGCCCCTCTGAGTCGTGTGTGGTTGTTGACGCGAAGATGTCTTCGCATGCTTCCTATGGTGTTGACTGTGTATCCCCTATATTTCCGCAGCCTTCCAACTCCCAAAATTTCTTGTCGGATTTCTCGTAGACAATTCCGTACTGTTTCGTTCTATTTAAATAACGCAGTATTTTCTTTGCTAATTTCCAATGGGTTATTTCTGGATTGGAGCAGAAACGACTCAGCGCGTTTGCGGCGAAGGCTATGTCCGGACGGGTGGCGTTAGTGAAGTATTAGGTGCCCAACTAAGTTCGTGCGCTTTTCGTTGTCCAAAAACGAAACGAAATTTGGTACCGAATGAGTAACTTTTAATCTGGTAAATAATCTCCTCCATATTCTATGACCCTTTCCCAACGTGACACAAGTTTCAAAACCCCATTTTTATAAAAATCTACGCTTTTATTATTAAAAAACTCAGACACTGGCCTCTTTACTTCCTTTCCGTTTATGAAGCTCCTATTTGTTATATAATTTTGTAATGCTAAAACAAGGTGGTAATCTGTTGGGGAAAAGTCCGATGAATATGGAGGATGAATTAAAGTTTCCCATCCGAGGTCGCAAATTGTTTCTCGGGTCTTATTTGCAACGTGTGGTCTGGCATTGTCCTGCAGCAAGAGTACACCTCTAAGATTTACAAGTCCCGGTTGTTTTTTCTTCAATTCCTCCTGTACTTTTTGAAGCTGAGTATAGTACAGGTCCGCGGTGATCATTTGGCCTTTTTGTAAACATTCGAAATGAACAATTCCGGCTGTTGTCCACCATATACATAACAAAATGTTCTGTTTGTGAAGGGCCGAAGGGTGCAAGGGTGAATAGTTCGGAGTGTTATAAACCGTGTGCCGCTAGAAATACGTACACGAGCACTTTGTGAAAGCAAGAGAGAAGAAGAAGGTGCTGGTTGTAATCCACACTTTACGGCAATGGGCAACGACTGCGGCACTTCCAATAATTGGTGCAGAATTTCATTTCAAAGCATCCTTGTCGTGGCCACCAAATTCAAGAAGGATCGCCAAACTTCAAATCGACGAGTTACCAAGTATTGGGTTGTAACATAAGTTCGTCCCGTTTTCTCCGCTTGGCGGCGGAACATCGTTTTTTCGAACGGATGCCCACTTCACCCCCGCAAGTGTAATATTTCATTTTAAAAGTGGCCTCTCCGCAGTCATTTTGAAAAAAGTTTTGTTGCGATCAGTCAGTCCTAGCGTTTTCCGTGAGAGTTTGAAAATGCCAGAACATAAAGAGCATTTTCGTCATATTATGCTTTTTTACTTCCGAAAAGGCAAATCCGCGTCACAAACTCATGCAAAAATTTGTGCTGTACGGAAAAGGAAGCCGCATCGTTTGACGAGCTCCTGGAAATAGCAGCGATATCAAGAAGAGAAAACAAACTTAATACCTAGTTTTGATTCCGATTACATTATAAACACTCATCAAACTGGGAATGAATATAAAGTAACTAGTTCTCTATAGTGACCACCAAAGGCGAAAGACTCACGGGGATTGCCGTTGGACAAATAAGCAAACTGACTCATACATACGCGGCTCAATTTAGTTTAACATTTTCTGGAAAACTGTTGCTTAAAATGTTCGTAACTGTTGCCTATGTTTGTAAGAAGTAACCCGAAAATTTGGGTCAAGAGTGCAGAAAGAAATGGTGCATCACTGATTGAACTACAAGCATGCTCGCATGACCTGCACAAAATCCGGAAAATTGCAGAAGGGCACGTATAAGAAGTGTTTTGGTCAGGTCATAAAGCCTAATTTGAACACAGAACCATTTTCATAGATCGTCGACTTAGGGGGTGGCCAAACATTGACGCCTCTGCATCAAACAAAATTCACCGATGGCCTGGTCGTTCAACTGCATGATGTCCGTAATTCCCGCAAAATGCGGGGCGCACTGTAAGCCGTGCGATGTGTATTTTTTCCGGCAGGTAAAAAACTGTGTTCGTCGCATCCAAAACGCTGCATATTTATTGAAATATCAATTGAGTGGTCAACACGCGCCTGGACGCAATCAAAATACGTAGATTGATCCAGAACCAACTTCAAGCACCAGTATATAAAAATA
Source organism: Nysson spinosus (assembly GCA_910591585.2). NCBI lineage: Eukaryota > Metazoa > Arthropoda > Insecta > Hymenoptera > Crabronidae > Nysson > Nysson spinosus. The sequence continues at coordinate 1,760,272 of OU342855.1, forward strand.
TGCTGAGGTAAATAGATTAATGTTTCTTCATTTTATTATATCTAATGCGAAAGTCTTTAACTCTATAACTTCGTATTATATAGCCATATTTTCTTCTAATTTTCGACATATATTCCTGGCACGCTGCGAAGCTGAGGTCAACAAAGAAACCGTTTGAAAGTGGGAACAGTGTATCATTTCCCCCATTGTTAAACTTTCAGACGTGTGTAGGTAGAGAAGAGGAAAGCGCTTTCGCGAAAAGCTTCGTGATGCCAGGAGTATTTACGCTACAAATGCTTATGTGATGCGTTTCACTCAAGAAAATGCTTTAGTTATTCAAAAAGGATAGAACCAAGGAAATAGTTCACTCTATTTTGGACGTGACGTATATACAGGGTGCGCCATCTCAATCGGGTCAATGGAAATGTTGAATAACTTTGAGAATTCTCAATAGATTTCAAAAAGTTCTGTTGTTTTATTAAGCTTACTCTTTTACAATTGATCTCAACTAGTTTCCGAAAACAATATCAATTAAATGGCCACCCTTATTGGTGAGACATAAGTGAGCTCTTTTTCTAGCATTTTCCATCACATTGACCAGCGTCTCGGGCGATATCGCTGCCATTTCGGCTCGAATGTTGTCTGTGACCTCTTCGATGGTCTTTGGCTTGTTGACAGAAACTTTACTCTTCAAAAATCCCCACAAAAAAAGTCCGGTGGAGTCGGTGGAGTCAAATCCGGAGATCTTGGTGGCCAGTCAATATCGCCAGCGATATCGCCCGAGACGCTGGCCAATCTGATGCAAAATGCCAGAAAACGAGCTCACTTATGTCTCACCAATAAGGGTGGCCATTTAATTGATATTGTTTTCGGAAACTAGTTGAGATCAATTGTAAAAGAGTAAGCTTAATAAAACAACAGAACTTTTTGAAATCTATGGAGAATTGTCAAAGTTATTCAACATTTCCATTGACCCGATTGAGATGGCGCACCCTGTAATTCTTTACCTACCGGTGAAAATACAAGTAGCTTAGCTGACAGCACGCATAAGACCTCGCGACACTAAATCGCCATTCATACGTCAATTTGGTCTGTTGTATCTCCGCCAGGTGATGTGAGACAAATGTTTTCAACGTGTCCGGCGGCGTTCTGATCCAATGTAGCACGATAGTCGAATTGCACCATAAAACTGTCTTGCCTCATGCTGTATCACGTAGCGCCGCCATTGCCGATTTCACTAATTTCGTTAATAACACCGCCCCGCATAACTTTAAACGCGGTAAGAACTTTTTTTTCATTTCATTTCCTCTTAACACTTAAATAACCGCATATTATTTCCCGTAGGCTTACTCTAAGACCGGCGATTTTCTCGTTTGGAAATGAAAAACAAATACATATAGGAAATTACAAATCCACATATTTATTAACCTTATAACATCTTCTTTTTCCGATTGTTGGGACTCACTTGAACTTATAATTACTTGCATAGTTTTATGTTTGCGCACAATAATCTCGTCACCACGATCACTATTTCGGACACACCCTTCAAAATGTTCTATATAGTCACCAGCATACACACGATCTTCAAAATCAGTAATAGAATTACAGTCTGTGGGTGTTTGTACCTCACTATTTATTATACGTAAATAATATCGCTACCGATCGGTTTGTATACTTCTTTATTATTCCTCTCTCGAGTAACCGGAAACGACTGGCTCACTCGCGTGATGCGCCTTTACACCCGGAGCAGTCGCGACATCTCGACGCGGACTTAGGAACTAAATAACTCCCTAACTGTTCTCGGCTAGGCCGCCACATCACCCCCCTACCAGTCTTTAAAACAATTAAAACGATACAATACTATACAACAGAACAAACAAATATGACGAAAATACATTATATACATTATGTTACTTAATACTAACTTTGGTACACAAAGGAACGCCGATCTACATATTTACCGTCGTCTGTTACTTAAATTAAAACAAACGCGACGTTTACAAGTTTCTTCCTTGTTCGAGGACATTGCACAAACGTCGAACACTGGCTTCAGTCGGTCTATACTAATATTCACATCTTTTCCCGCAATCGCGACAGTAAAAAACTTCTCGCCTCTGCTGACTATCGGAAAGGGACCGTCGTATGGCGCTTGCAGTGCACCTTTCCCTGCGTCGCGCCTGACAAAAACATGCGATGACGTAGCTAATTCTTTGAAAACGAAACTTGCGCGCTTGTGCTAGGAAACTTGATGTAAATTTCTGGGGTGCACCAACTAGGAAATCGCCAGGTAGGCGTAGACCTTCTCCGTAGACGAGCTGCGCTGCCGACGCGCCTAAGTCTTCTTTCAGCGCGCACCTGATCCCAAGTAGAATAATTGGCAGCGCCTCTGTCCATGTTACCGAATTCTAGCACTTTATTGCATCCTTCAGTTGACGATGGAACCTTTCTACCAATCAATTGGATTGAGGGTGATACGCCGTAGTCCTTAAATGCTTTGCGCCTGTGAACTTTGCTAGCTCGTTGAATAAGCTCGACTTGAATTGACGTCCCTGGTCAGTCGTGATTCTGCACGGTACACCGAACCTGGCAATCCAAGATCCTAGGAATGCCCTGGCTACGGTTTCTGCTGAAGTATCCTGTATCGGTATGGCTTCCGGCCACCTAGAGAATCTATCTATACAGGTCAGGCAATGGGTATATCCCCGAGACATGGGCAATGGACCTACCAAATCCAAATGTACATGCTCAAATCTTGCCGTGTTCCGATTTCACGTGGCGTGTAATCTTCGTTCGCTGGCACGCCAAACACGCTTTCGTCCACTCTCTGCAGCCGCGTTTTATGTTAGGCCATACAAACCTCTCTGTTACCAACTTGGTAGTTGCTTTGACGCCAGCATGAGCCAAAGTATGTATGCTTGTGAATACTCGCCGGCGAAATTGCTTCGTTATGAAAGGCCTAGCCCTGCCAGTAGAGATGTCGCAGATAACCGCTACGTTCATATCTGGTGGGAATACTTCCTTCAATATCAAGGCCGAGTCCTTTCGGGCTTCTGTAACGTCCGAGTCATCAACCTGTGCCGCGCGCAACGCACTATAGTCTATATTTCTTTCTACAGTCTCTGCGCGCGATAATGTATCCGCTACCACATTGTCCCGACTTGCAACGTGCTTAATCGTTGCCGAAAACTGCGCTAGGTAATTGAGATATCGAAACTGTAAAGCAGAACACTTGTCTGGCTTTTGTTGGAATGCATACACCAAGGGCTTATGGTCGGTAAAAATTATGAATTCTCTGCCTTCAAGAGAATTTTTAAAATATTTTAATGCTGCGTACATCGCCAGGAGCTCCCTGTCGTACGCGCTATACTTGCATTGAGCTGGCTTAAATTTCTTTGAGAAAAAGGCGATTGGTTGCAGCCCCTCCCCTGTAGCTTGCTGTAAGACAGCACCCATCGCTACGTTGGATGCGTCGACCATCAACGACAGCTGCTGGTTTGCTGCCGGATGGGCCAGTAGAGTAGCTTCAGCAACCGCCCTTTTTGTTTGTTCAAAAGCCTTCTCAGCGTCTGCATTCCAATTAACGCTCGCACTGCCTTTACCTATAACTATATGGTTTAAGTGGGTTTGAATTTCTGCAGCAGACTTAATCAATCTCCTGTAGAAGTTCACCATACCGAGAAACTGCCTGAGCCGTTTAACAGTGCTAGGTTTGGGGAAACTAACTATCGCTTCAACCCGTACCGAAGATGGTTTAATTCCTTGCGCGTTAACGGTATAACCTAAAAAGTCCAATTCAGTCTTACCGAAGATACTTTTCCCAGGATTAATCTGAATATTATATTCCTCTAATCTTTGGAACAACTGTCGGAGATGCGCAATGTGCTCTTCTGGATTGTTCGAGGCCACTAGAATATCATCAATATATGTATGTGTGAAATCTAGACCGCGAGTTACTTCGGCCATAAATCTTTGAAAAGTTTGAGCTGCATTTCGCAACCCAAACGCCATGAACGGGAACTCCAACAATCCAAAAGGGGTTGTGATAGCCGTTTTGTGTATGTCTTCCGACGCTACCGGAATCTGGTGGTATGCCCTTACTAAGTCTATTTTCGCAAATATCGATCTTCCATGCAGCTCTTGGTTAAAATCCTCGATGTGAGGTATTGGATACTTACCCGGTATGGTCCTGTCGTTCAGGGCACGGTAATCGCCGCAAGGACGCCAAGCGTTATCCTTTTTTGGCACCATGTGTAGCGCCGATGCCCAGTTGCTGCTGGAAGGTCGAGCTATACCCTGTTTGAGCATATACTCAAACTCCTCCCTGGCCATCTTGAGACGGTCGGTTGTTAGCCTCCGAGGCTTACAGGCAACTGGCTGACCCTGCGTGGTAATTATCCGGTGCACCGTGTTGTGACGCTTCGCTCCATTCCCCTGGAACGGAAGCCGGATCCTGGGAAATTCTCGTACGCTGTCCTTCCTTGCATGGTCCGTAGGGCTCCAATCTCGCTGGTCGCCTTGATGCCTAAGACGGACAAACTTGTGGTGTTGTCAATTAGTCGACACCTCTTGACATCGACTAACAGGTCAAACGCTGCCAAAAAATCGACCCCAATTCTAGGCCGTGCGACGTCTGCAATTATTAATTTCCACTGGAAATTCCGCCGCAGACCCGGGTTGATTATTTTAATCACGGTCCCATACGTGCGAATGGGTCTACCGTTCGCAGCCTCCAGCGTCAAGTCGCCCGTATCGCACTTCCCGACTATACCCTTACGGGGGTAAACGCTAACATCGTCAACAGTGCCTGTGTGTTCGCTGGGAGTCTGCCCAACCACAATGTCCTTAAGAGATCGTCCGAGACCGCGTCCTCCGCCAGACCCCTCCTTGAGATGCCTCAGGAACTGTGACGTAGTGCGATCGCCGATTTCCTCCTGTTCCAACAACTGCCACAATCGCCTCTCTTGGGACTGCGATAGCCTCTTGATTAACGCTGCCTTGATTGTCTGGTACTTGTCCTTTGCGGGAGGATTAATGATGAGGTCACTAACCTCTAATGCGTGTCGTCCCTCCAACTGTCCTACCACGTGGCCGAACTTAGTCTCGTCTGCGGTAAGTCCGGCTACGCTTTCAGCTGTTACGGGTATATGGTGGGATTTGGGCAAGATGGGATAGGTTCTCGCCCGTGGAACGCTGAAGCGTTCTGCTGGCGACTTGATCAATTAGAAATTGATAATGCTTAGAATAATAATTCGGAAACTTTATTTTGGCTTTTAACAGGACGACACAACTGGCTACGAACAAGGCTGGATAACGAATGAATAGTACTAAATCTGATCTTCAGGATCTAAAAAGGGACATCTTTTGTTAATTTCCGAGCGTAATTGCACGTCGGCATTGCTCGTTACGGAGCACCCGATAATCAATACTATGTAATGAGTTTAGTTACAGTTGTCGTTGGTTTTGCCGACTTTCGTCTGTTGATTATTTCTATTCCTTTTTACAATTTAAATCTGCCCCGCCTAAACCTTTTACCCTGTGAGATCGCTTTTACCATCTGGGTCCCCGACCTGGGCCCACTTCAAATGACGGCGTAACACAGCCATCAAGATTCCCCCATGTTTCCGTCCCTGTCACGTGGAGGCAGACTCTTTTCTGCTACCTATTTCGAATCTGGTATAGTTTCCGTATGTATTCAGATGTTATTTTGAAATTTTCTTCAGTGTTTATTAGTTCCTCGTAGTTTTGGTTCGCGTTTGTCTCTTTTTTCCTTCTTAGTTCTTTAATGATTTTAGGCCATATAGTTTCGTATTTTGTACAGTAAAATAGTAAGTGTTTGATGTTTTCTATTTATCCTCTGCAGAATTTACAGTTAGGGCTTTTGACGCGTTTTATTTCATATAGTTTTTTGTTGACTAACCAGTGTCCTGTTAGTATAAATGCGGTTTGCAAGCCGCGGTGAAACCGTTTCTTTTTCTTTTATTTCGTTCACTGTAGGTATACATTTATAAGTTTCTCTTCCTTCCACCTGTTTTGCCATTCTTCTGTCAAAAAATTATACAGTTTTAATTTGTCCTGCTTTATTTTTATTTTGTTTCGTATTTCTCTGTCATTTTCGTCGTATAAGTTATTTTCGTATTCTTTCCATTTCACTTTTCAGTTTTTAACTATATGCGAACTTATTCCTCCGTATGCTATTTGTAGGTCTGCTGGCATGTATCCTGAGATGGCCTGTAATGCGGCTGTGTAAGTTGTCTTACATGCTCTGCTAAGTTTTAATAACGTAAATCTTTGTGCTGCGTCTATGTTTCTTTTCACGAGTGTTTCTTATCACTTTATACCAGGACCTAAATGCATATGTTAGAATACTATTAAAGTTACTATTATATATTAGATTTATTGATTTCTTTCTTTTCATAACCCTTTTTTCTTTTATTATTCTCGCAATTTTGCTTATTACTTTGTTTGTTTTTTCTCTTATATATTTAGCGTGTTCTACGAAGTTGAGATTGTCATCTATTATTACTCCTAGATATTTTATTTTTTCTATGTAATTTATATGTTGTTTTATGTTGTGTTTGTGTTAAAGGTGACTATGGCCGGGAGAAAAGGATGTTATTCGATTCAAGTGGACTGTATATTTTTGGGTTTAAATCAACTCCCGAACACACCCTTATCTTTTTCGGATATATTCTAATAACAATAACAGTATAATTAAACGAACTTTAACAATGTATGTACTTCTACTCTTATCCTGGATCTTATCGTGACGCGTGTCCAGAAGGGCTAGTCAATGTTTTGACTGAATGATTCTGGTGAATCTTTTTGTATCTCTGACGTTACAACGATTTGAACAGTTCTTTGCTTTCTCTGATAATTCTCTTATAATTCTGCTTGATAATGTGAGTATCTTATATTTATAAGGAATAGTTAGCCGATGTGCCCTCCCATCACTCCCACCAATGTAGAAATTGAGTCCCTTGACGCCCTTCAGGCCCACTGAGGGCGTAACCTAGTCAGAAGTGACGGCCCATCGGTTCCTGGAATCTCACCCCCAGGTTGACCGGATGGGTCCGTCGTGACGTCAAGGGTTTTCGCCGGTTCTTGGAACCGCGGTGTGGAGGCACATCGGTAATCGGAGTTTATGATACGTCTTTTTCTATTGAGCGCAGGAAGGCAAATCTGGAGGGGCTTGTCCAGGTGTCCTCCAACTGTTTTGCCTTCCTGAGAGAAGTTAATTAGTAAAAACATGCATACTAAGAAATTCTCTAATCCTCAAAAATAGCCATTTAGTCACGTCCGTATCATAAACTTATTCAAGCGGAGTCCTTTCGTAAGGGCTGCTTGAACAGTTTGTTTACTTCGTCTTGTTTGCGGATTCTAATTTTTATTGTTGGCTTCCGTTTGGAGTTTTTGTTTGGCGATTTGAAGAACATAGCAAATGTTTTTTCTCTTGAGATAACTTCTAACTTCTGTATTTTGCACCATTCCGTTATTTTTCCTATTATATTTTCTACCCTGTCTTCTATTTCTGTTCGTGTATGGCCTTTTGCTAAGGTCAATATGTCGTCTACATATACTATGTTTGTTATGCCTATCACTTCTTCTCCTATTAGTGGGTCAAGTACTATGTTCCAAGCTATTGGACCCATTATGGAGCCCTGAGGGCCCCCCCTTCCATGTGTTTGATTATGTCTTTGTTGTTATTTGACTTAACTATTATTTTCCTATTGCTGAAATAGTCCCTTATTATTTTATATAATTGGCCGAAGATGTTTGTTTCTGTTAATCTATTTTAAAATTGAGTACTACCACATGTGGTCGGAAGCCCCTTTTATACACATAACAATTCCAATTACGTATGCCTCTTCTGCGCTTTTAACTTCTGTTACCAATTAATTTATTGCATCTTTGGTAGAGTTTTTTTGTTCAAATCTGAATTGTTCTTTTCTCCCCAAGTTATTTGCCCTCTGCGGCTCTTGTATTCTGTTTATTATGATTCTTTCATATATTTTTCCGACACTTGACAATAGTGAAATAGGCTCATACAATGATGCCTGTGTTAGCTCTTTATCTTGGGTTTTTATTGTTATTTTCAGATTTGTAATCTTGAATTCTTCCGGAAATACTTCTTCCTCAACACATTTGTTGTACATAATTGCTAATATCTCTGGGCAGACATTCCAAATTCTTTTTACAATTTCTGGATTTATTTCATCCAGTCCGTGTGCTTTCGTGTATTTTGTTTTTTCACTGCTTTCCGCTCTTGTTATTTTACTTTCTAGGTTAAAAGTGCTATATTATAATGGTCACTGCTTTATTATTCCCAATTTTACACTCTCGATATCGGATACAGACTTGCTAAAAGTGATACTGTCACTGACTTAGTATAACAATGTGTTTTCGATTTAGTAATTGAATATCTAATGTCCTAATGTCCGGTTATGCAGTGGGTTATATAGATTTTAGGAAGGGTGGGAGATTTGAAGGAAAGAGTTAGATAGAAAGTGAGGGGAGGGAATGGGCCTAAGGATCTCAGGTTGAGGATATGATCTGTGGACTATGACTTGGGATGACTAAGGGATGAGACTTTTAGAGTTTGGAGACAGTGGCCGACTAACTCTAATGCTTACAAATATTTACGAATGACTACGCCTTAGGATTAGTGAAGGGGCGGGTACGTTACACCTCCCCCCTTAGGTAAACGATACATTATGTAGAATTTATCTTTAACCCTTTGACTTCTAAAGGCGTATATATACGCCCTAACAAATCCATCAATATATACGCTCTCACAAATCCATCAATATATACGAAAAGCGTATATATACGCCCTCTGTATTTTTTAACTATAACACTTTTATTACTGTTTTACCATTTTTATTATGTTAAATTATCAAAATATCCTGTTAAAGTTGTCATACCCTGTGTTACATTATAAATTTTGGATTTTTTCCTTTATATTTAATTACAGATTATTATTGAAGGAATGTACAAAATAAGTTAAGTAAATTAAAATAGCTTAAAAAGTTACTTAATATAAATAAAAAAAATGGATATTTGTAATTTTTTGAACCCTAAGAATGGCATCAAATTTCCGGGTACTGTTTTGGTCACTGTCAGTGGACAACTAGTCGCAGCGACTGACAAGCGAAAAACGCGTCGTCCATATAGATGGATTCGTCCGAGAGCGCGCCGCAGTCAAAGGGTTTTTAGTTTAGTTTAAAAATTGTTTATTTTACAAGCATACAAAAATAATTTTACATCTGAAATAAACAACAGATTTGTTACAATACTTATTCTAAAGTCGCAATGGGTAATCGTTATTACCTTCTCAGCGCATTATTTCTATTTATCACATTGTTCACAGCTAACGCTATAGTCTCGTGTTTTTATTATTATTACAATATTGCTATTTTATATTACAGGAAAAAAATCGTCTTCAAAATGCCAAATTAAAACCTGTCTTTAGTCTATTGGTTCGAGAGCGAGCTCTCAACTGTGGCTCTAATATGAGCTGTATCTTACTGGATATGAAATCTACTTATTCTATTTTACTATTTTACTATTTTACTATTTTACTATTTTACTATTTTACTATTTGTAAAACTAATGACTAATGAACTAATAAACTGACTAACTAAATTGATCTTAATTGATCTTTTCTTTTTAATACTGGTATCTTAAGTTTTTCTGTGACGTTAATTAATTTAAATTATACTGATTAGGGATAGGTTGTGCTCCCCCCCCCCATGACCCAGTATTCGCATATATTTATTCAATTTTTACATCTTTTAGAGAAAGTAGATTTAAATTTAAATCTAGACATTATCTAATACAATGTACGTTTCGAATGTTCGTAACGCTGTTTGTCGCTTAGGTATTACAATACTTTTTTCTTGTGTTTCGGGGATTACATTTTTAAATCCGTTCTTTCGAATCCCGCCTTCGGCTTCATACTTAGAAACTAATGATTGTGTTATTCTATCCTAAATTGTACATATGTTTTCTAACTATTTACAGCTTAAATACTATATCTTATCCTAATAATTTTGTACTTAGTGAACAACAAAAATAAAAAGAATAAAGTACGGAACTAAAGTAAAGAACTAAAATAGATTGAGCTCTTATTGAAAACTTTGTTGCTTCGAGCTCTATTTTCTGAATCATCTTCGTGGTTATTTACTATCTGAGAAATTGCTACAGCTTTTTTTTTTGCGTTGCGGTTTCGCTTTTACAATGTATGGCAGTCAGTCTCCTTACATTTACATGGTAATTTTCTTTTATAATCACATATCCGTTACAACCGCAGTCAAAGGGTTAATAGTGCTAAATGTACGGCGGAATGACTGAGGTGGTGTATTACAAGGAGATGCATCATCGGACACTGATGAATCCGAAGTTCTTATGCTTAATTCGACAGCAGGTATAACAGGTGGCGCGCTGGCGAGTCGTTCGCGTCTTTCTTTATTTTGTATTTTAAAAGTTAATTGAAAATACAAAACGCGTGTACACCGCTTACATAGGTATTTGAATAGTAGATAGATAATATCAGTTATCTAGATAGTAATATAACCTATATAAGTAAAAATCGTTAGTTTTCGCTCAACTTCATTTTGTTTGTACATTTCGTTCATCATACGTGATATGGTATTCAATTTGTGGCTGGCCACTCCGAGGTTGTCGCGGTTGATATGAGAAGCTAGTAGTTGTTCGATATGCGGTCAAACAGTAATATGAACTTTTTCTTTGTTACAACAATCGTCCTTGGGAATATTGAACGCGGGTAATCTTAGAGTATAATTACTAGTAAAAGAGCTTTCGGCTACAAGGATGCTTGATGGTGTGTATGCTTTCCAATAACGCGCTAGCTCTAATACACCCATTCCTTTAATTTTTATGTCATTGAACTGTTTGGTTTGAGAGCAACTAACAGTAATATCGCTGATTCTGAGCAAGACGTAGATCCATAGATTTTTTTTGGTGAGTTTGTGCGATATTTCCTTAGTAAGTTGAGTTACTCTTGTGTCGCAATCCTCAGGATTGTTTTCATTTGTCCATAAATGATCGATTTCGCAGATTTTATTCGAGTGCACTGAATATAGAGGTTGTGTTTGTTTACACACGTACAAATTTTCGGGAGTTATTGTGCAGGATGTAAAATCACGAATAATACTATACTGGGTTTTCCTGTTTGAGACAGCAAGAAATTTAAAAGATGAAGAGGTAGCTGTTTGTTTTCTGTCGTACAGGCAGAGGTATTAACTCGTACAATTTGAAGATTGTGTCTACCGTAAGGGGATTCTTAACAACGAATACTAATCTAGAAGTGCACTCCTTGTGCAGTGAACTTTTAATGTACATAAGGTAAGAAGGGCATGTGCATTCGTAAGGATATTGCGTTCCCCGTGGAAGTAAGTGAATCGTTTTCTTTAGCTCTTCGATATATTGTGGTGGACTCATAATCTTTGGGTGAAGTATATTGTTCCTCGCGAAGAGTGTAGCATTGGTAATAGTAGCTAATTCGTTATTTAATTGACCACAAAGTAAAATTAAAAGAGACATATGGTGTTCTAAGTTCTGTTTAACTTGGAGATCGGTAATTTCCTTATTGTAAGTGGTCGCGTATATTTTTATGGCTTTTAAATTCTCGTTTAGTATCTTTTCATTATTTTGAAAATTGGTGACTGATTCGTTAAAGTTCGCGATAGTCGTTTGGACGACTTTAATTTGCGATTTTAACAAGTGAGAGAGCTCAAGTTCGTTATTGTTTAATTTATCGATTAAATCGTCATAATATTCCGCATCGTTTTCATCGAGATTCCCAGTTATAGATTTTAAAGCAGTTCCTACTCCATTGAACCAACCGCGTTTAACGCGTTGGTGGACTAGTAAATCGCTTAACTCCCTTTTTTAATCTTTAACTCGAGTATTAGACGGTTTAGAACTGTTAAAGAAGAATTGCAAGCGAAAAGAGGGTTTCTATCACAAAGGATTATCGTCTTTTGTTCGTTTGAGACGATCAAGTCGATTTTGTTGTCTATTTGAGAGAAATCTAGATATGTTACAATATTCCAGGTATTTCCGTAAAATTTGAGTTCTCCGACATTCTCATAATATTAGGTTGGGGAAAAAGAAATCCATTATTTTGGCGCGAAATTCAAGACTTTATTTAACATGCTTTGGATTGTCCTATTTGGGTCAAATATGCACCGTTTTGAGGATAATTTGTTGCCATTTGAAAGGTAACTTCATAATGCCTCTCTCATAGAAGTTTTGGTCCTTATTGGCAACTCTAATAATCGATTTTCACAATCTTCTCTTGATTCCAATTTCTTATCACACAGGAAGTTTTGCAATGCGAGAAAAAGGTGGTAATCCGGACTATATGGTGGATGCATTAAAATTTCCCAACCAAGCTCCAAGAGTTTCTGGCGAGTCACTACAGACGTGTGTGGCCTGGCGTTGTCCTGATGGAACACAACACCTCTTCTGTTGGCCAATTCTGGCCGTTTCTGGTCAATCGCTAGCTTCAAACGGTCCAGTTGTTGACAGTAGAGATCTGAATTTAGTGTTTGGCCATACGGAAGCAACTCATAAAAAATGATTCCTTTCCAGTCCCACCAAATACACAGTAGTCCTCGTTTGGCCACCGTTTGAGCTGCTTCACCGCGCTTTGACCACGATCGTTTTCGCACAATATTGTCGTATGTGACCCATTTTTCATCCCCAGTCACCATTCGTTTAAGAAATGGGTCGATTTCATTCCGTTTGGCCAAGGCTTCACAGATGGAAATTCGATCCAACATGTTTTTTGGTGTTAATTGGTGTTAATTGGTGTGGCACCCAAACATCGAGCTTCTCTTTGAATCCAACTTTGCGCAAATGGTTTAAAACTGTTTTGTGGTCGATCTTTAGCTCCTGGGCGATGCTACGACTACTAACATGTCGGTCAACTTTGATTATTTCTGTGATTTGGTTGACATTTTCGACGACGGGCCTGCCTGTGCGAGGTGCATCTTTAACATCAAAAATGCCTGAACGAAATCGACGAAACCAAAATTGCACGTAATTAGCTGTTACAGTATCGGCACCATAAACACCATTCACAATTTCAGCCGCCTGGCTTGCATTTTCGCCTTTATCAAAGAAAAACTGTAAAATGTACAGAATTTTCTCTTTGTTGACTTCCATTTTTAACACGCTGTAACTCACAACTGAATGGACGAAACAAAAAACAACAAAAGAATTTTTTTAGTGTGAAATGTCACCTTGACAACGAGCATAAATTTGAAGTTGTTTGATCGATACTTTACGAGATATCGTTCACTACAGCCATCTACCGACAAAATAATGGATTTCTTTTTCCCCAACCTAATATATATTGCTGGCTCGTGTTCGAGTGTATGTATTTTAAACTGGTCAGCAAATGCTGGGGATGAAAACCTGCTACAAATGATCATGTGTTACGATCTAGCATGAGCTCTTTTTATACGATTTGTGTGGACAGTTACTTGTTTCCTTTTCATTTGTATCGTAACATTAACCGGTGAATTGATTTTAATAATTGTGTATGGCCCTGTACTACCTGGTGATAGTTTCTTGGATCCAGCGCATTGTTCGTTCTTCAAATAAACTTGATTTCCTACATTGTATTCTGTATGACTACATCTTCTATCGTAGTACACTTTGTTTTTTTCTTGAGAATTTATAATCTTACTCCTAGCGATTTCATGGCTTTTATGAAGCTTTAGTTTTAAATCATCGACGTAGCCATTGTATGAATATCTAAATTCTGGATCTGTTGTGTAGATAGATGAAGGTAATTCTGGCTTATGGCAAAATACTGACTCGTATGGGCTATAATTAGTAGAACTATGAATTGCCGAAGTATACGTTTATATTATATTATACGTTATCCGTTTGATTTGGAAGAATAAAATGTTTCAGATAATCCGCTAATGTGGCATGACTCCTTTCTAAGGCTCCATTCGTTTGGGGGTGATAGGCTGTTGTCTGCATTTGCTTAATCTTAAATAACTAAGTTCCATTTTTTAATAAATCAGAGGTGAATTCTTTTCCTTGGTCCGTTAGGATAGATTCTGGAATTCCGAATTTACAAATGAAACCTCTTGTAAGATAATTAGCTATAATCTGTGCTTCGTGATTAGGAACAGCATAAGCTTACGAGAACTTTTTTAAATCATCCTGTAGGGTGAGTATATATTTATTTTTCTCGAGAGATTTCTTGAGATTTTCTCAAAGGGTTTGCAAGAAGTAGTAGTGATTATCATTGGCTGGTGGTTTTTCTTCGTACTATTTTATTTAATTGACATGAATTGCATGTTTTGATAAAGTTTCTGATATCTTCTTTCATATCAGGCCATTCCCAATATTCTTTGACTCGATTGTAAGTCCTATGGAATCCCGAATGTCCGGCTATTGGGGCGGCATGATATTCCTCTAAAAGTTGATTAATCTCTTCGGACTTTGGCTCGCGAATTGAATTTAAATAAAGTCTCACTGAGATAGTGGAATTTTTAAAGACGTATCGGATCATGGTTCGTATTTTGTGCCAATTTAAACGATCAAAATTTGTGCCTAACCTGGGCATGTTTATACAGGTTTCGCCTTCTTTTATCAAAATTTCCTTTAAAGTGTTTAAACATCTGAAGACGTCCTGAGATTCGCCCTTCTCCCAATATTTATCTTTTACAACAAGCTAATAAACCCTAGAATCTGTATGTTTTAGTGATACTACATCGTGCTTTTTAGGATGTTGACTTCTTAACTGTTCTGCATGATTAAATTGCATGTTAGAAATACTACCCTGAATACTTTTTTAGACATGTAGTCGTTGTCAAAGCTCTGGGGTAAGTGCCGTGGGGTTTTACACAGTCCTCTCACCAAAAGGGCATACGCCCCTCCCCACTCCGTGGCCAGATCTCAGTGAACAACGTACCTATTCTTTGAGCAGTGCAACGTCGGGTTGCCTGCCTGATCCTAGCCAGACGCATGCGTCAGATACACAGTCCTATGACACCCGATAGCTACGTGACCTCGAGCCACTAGCCATCTCTGGCGACCGGATATGTATCCTTCTATACTTTCTCCTATTTGAATCGCGTCTAAGTACCGGTCATAAATTAGCTAAAGCCAAATAGCGGCGGGCTATCTGCCTTCGACGTCTCGAAATAAGCTGTCGCTAACATGCATGCTACATTCTTTCAGAATTTCATCCTTCATGACGAAGTTCCCTGAAATAAAAATCGCGTAGCTACCCTTAGTGGAAAAAGCGGTTTTAGAAATGTCATTAGGATGAACTTTAATCTGGTGAAATCCAGATGCTAGGTCGAGGGTGGTAAAGTATTTGGATCCTCCTAGTTGATCTAAGAAATCGATGATATTCGGTAGAGGATACGCATCACCTATAGTAACTTCATTGAATTTCTTGTAATCAATTACGACACGCCATTACATTTTACCGGAGGCATCTTTCTTTTTCGGCACTACCCAAACAGGAGCATTTCATGGTGAATCTGATGGTCGTATGATTTTATCTTTTTCCATTTGGGCAATCTGTTTAGCTACTTCGTCTTTATGAATTTCCGGATAACGATACGTTTTAGAAGCGATTGAGACATCTGTTATGGTGGGTATTTTATGAGATAACGTATTCGTCATTGTTGGTTCATCACCTTCGAGATGAAATTTATGATTGAAATCACGACAAGTATTCGTTATAGATTCTCGTTCTTCAGAATTCAAATGATTAAGCCTAAGGTTTTTCCGAAGGATTTCCAGTCTGCTCGATTGAAAATTTCGTGTTTCATTCTCCGAGCCCTTTAACTTTAATATTTTTATCGTATCAGAATTTAGCTCTTCTAACTGTATGTTCGGAATTCCAATTTCTATTTCTTCTTCTGAGACGTTTAAAATTGAGGTTGTTGCAAAACCGTCAGTATTTGCCTTAACTAAACTTTCGGCTAAAAATAATCCCTTTTGTAATTCGGTTCCCGCGATTATCCCCCCTCTCGATGATGGATTTTTTATTTCAACACTAATTAAGGTTTCGGTACGCGGTTTGATTTTCATAATGCGCGGCGTATCTACATGGGTGACGGGAGTTTCTAAAATATCTTCATGGGATTCTATGTTCTCCGAATTTATTTCCTTTTTTATGTGTACCAGTGGTAATTCACCTTCTCTAAATACGAACACGTCCCTTTCTTTATCAATTTTTAATTTCAAGCCCTTCAAAATATCAGAACCTAGTATTCCAGCCAATTCGATAGGTAATGAGTCCTTGACTATGTGAAATCTTACTGTGTACAACGTAGAATTAACAATATTGTTAAGATAACAATACGCTAGAGTCTCGATATTTTCATTTGACAAGCCGTTAATTTTCAATTTAATATTTTCGTATATGAGGGTACTTTCTTTTAGTTGGGATAATTTTATAAGAGAGATATCTGCTCCAGTATCAACTATATAAGGTCGTACTCTCTCTCCATCTTCCCTTACTTTCTCTGCCTTTTGGGTGGGCGCGTCCTACGATATCGCGTCCGTCCGGATGTCTGTTATATTTCCCCTCCTTCATTCTCTCTCTCTCTCTCTCTCTCTCTGTCTCCCTCTCTCTCTCTTTTTTTATTGGGGGTACATACGGTGTACAGGCCACTCTCTGTTTTCTCGCATTTCCCGAATGTCTGGAGTATTCGGCCGTGCGAGGAAAAATAGTTGAGGAGGAAAAGAAAGTGTAATATATTCAGGACTAGATCGCACACTCGAGAGCGAGACTAATTTTTAGGGATAAAGAAGATAATAAAGGAGAGTTAGGGCTCTGTGTCGAGGGTGGATCTTTTAGATTTACGAGCAACAAACTTGGCTTTGATTTGTTTTAACCCTTTGCGGTCGGTGTCCCCGTAGCGGGGACATTTCTAAATCGTCGTAGAATTCGGTGTCCCCGTAGCGGGGACATTTTTAAATAGTCGTAGAAGTCAATGACCCCGCAGCGGGAACCTTCGGGAACCTTACGTATTATAAGTAGTATTAAATACAACAAATCAGTTTCAACAAATTCTGTGTGTTTTAATATCCATATATTGACTTTAAATCCTGTACGGAAAAGTAATTGCGAAACGATAGATTTGCTCCGACCTACTGGTACTCCCAAAAGCGAAATCTGCCGATCGCAAACGGTTAAATCAGACCCAGACCAACCTGGCCCTCTTACGAGTTCCTTGTTTGGGTCTATTTTATCTGTATTTGTTAGTTGTTATTCTTTTTCAATCGAGGGTCGTTCCTCGTTCTGGCCGTCGAGCCAGATTCCTGTGGTTACTTGTTTAATTCAATGCAAATTCTTCCCTTCTTTTGCCTTGTTTGTTGCTCACCCCGTCGTCTTTTGTTAGATAGAGAGGGGTGGGGGGTATCCGAGTGAAACAAAAGTGAAGCAGAGATGGCGGAAGGGCGGTGAGAGGGGAGAAAGTTAGTTGAGAACGAGAGACTAGCCTGCGTGTGAAATGACAGCGGGGTGGAGAAGGTAGGTGAGAGATGATAAATTTAGAATGATTGGGAAGAGGACTTATCTTTGACCAAACAAGCAGTAAATTGGTTTTGTATTTATTGAGAACAGTCCCAAACCTAGCCCGTATTTTCTTACGTGGTTCTTGCTAGGTTCGTTTATTAAACTTCTGAAGTGTCTCGTTTTGGGTCTGGATGTTATAATTAATTCCTCGAGTGAATGATCTCGTCTAATTTGACCTTATCAATGGCGTAGGAAGTTATATGCTATAAGTTAGTTGGTCTGTTTATTTATTAGTTACTTGGGGATCGTTCTCCGCTCTGTTTATTACTGGACTGATTTTACGGGTCGGAGAAGATCCCGTGGTATTATATTTAATGTTAATTTTAATTGAATGCGGAAGAACGAATCGCACGATTCCCTCGCCCGACAGTGATTTTATAGGAAAAGTCCGCTCTTTCGAATGCACTTTGTTGCATCGAAAAATAATCACTGGTTCTTTAGTTATTAACGATTATTCGGGACATCGGTACACCATGGGTCGGAGGGAATCCCATCGTTTTATATTTTAATTAATTGCGGAAGAACAAATCGCGCGATTCTTTTGCCCGACAGTGATTTTATAGGAAAAGTCCACTCTTTCGAATGCACTTTGTTGCATCGAAAAATAATCACTGCTTCTTTAGTTATTAACGATTATTCGGGACATTGATTTAACCTTCGTACGTTTCAAGCGTTCCATTATTTAGTTAATTAATCGTACTGGTTTTCCTTCATTACTATTGCATTTACCGCTTGTTCGTCGTCATGCCTTCAATGGGTGGGAAAGAGGTAGAAGATGCATAGAGGAGAGAAAGAGGAGAGAGAGAGAGAGAGAGAGAGAGAATTAAATTAAATTAAATTGGTAGAAATCACAAAAGGAGGGGAGATAATACTTGGCACGTGTCAGAGATTCTCGCTGACTTTGTCCCTGTCGCGGGTAAAAGATAAACAATTGACTATTATTGTTATTATCATCGTCACCGTCGTGGTGAAAGTTTGTCGCGGGAAACGTCGCGTGGTTGTCGGCGGGGCGTCGAGGCCCCCGTCGGTGCGCCAGAGGGAGAGGAATATATAATTAACGATAATGCTGTTAAGGAGAGACGGAAAAAACAAGAGACGCGAGAGGGCATATTCTCGGTGATACTTCTACGTTGATTCGCGGGGGATTTTGATCGGATAACGAGCAGCAAATTCGGCTATCATTTCGTCGAAGAGAACAATATTTTACGAGAGGAGAGTTAATAAGAAAAAAATAGGTGGATAAAGGAACAGACCCAGATCCGACCCGAACTTCACCTCGTGATTTGTTCGCGTCGTCCGCTCTTAATCGCGATAGTCTGCGGTCCGTTTCTTTTTTGTTTGAATTTTAATTATATCCGATCCGCGTGTCGCCGGCGTTTTCACGACGCCATTGTGCATTCTTGCTGAATTTATTCCGCGATTCGTTCCCGTTTCCGGTGCTTTGCTGCTCTTTATTCGTCGTTGTTGTTCGTTAAAAAGAAAGAAACGTTGTGGTGAGTCTATTTTTTATTCTAAACGTCGCGTATTCTGTCTTATAATTCGCAGCAGATCCAAACCCAGCCGAGTGCAAGGTAGCTGGGTTTACTCGATTAATTCGTTCGATAATCGTGCGTCGTTGTCGATCTATTGTTAATTTCATCAGACCGATTTATTGTAGTACGCTCGGTGTGCGTCTAATTCTTGATTCTAGTTTTTATTCGTGCCGCTAACGAGGGTGCTTGTTAACCGTTCAATTTGCGTTTAACTTTGGACTCGAATTCGGTAATTAATTACCGATATTCTAACAACCGAGGCTCCTTTAGCCCTCGTTGTGGTTGGATATGTCTTGAATTCTTTTATTTTATTTCAATATCGTACTTGTTTACTACCGGTGTTTTTATTCTAATTTTCGCGATACACGCTTTCATTAATTTAGCGTGTGTGTGTGTTGGGTTATGGGTGTGATTCTACGTGTGCGGTGGCTTTTTTATTCGTTTTTTGTCTTTTGTTGACCTATTTACGCGTCAAAACAAATGAGCGTCTACCGGCGCTCCCGAATTCCCACCCCTTCCCCCTTCCCCGGCCGTCCCTTGCCAAGGCCCTCCTCCCTCTCACTCTAGCCCTCGCTCGCTCGCCCTCACTCTCTCTCTCGCTCCAACCGCGGATCTCGCGTTCGCGACGCGATCGATGGCTCGAATTTGGCGGGAAAAATTGGCGTGGTCTCGCCTACGGGTGCATCATCGATGCTGCGATCGTGGATGCCTTATAAAAACTTCGCGTTCGTGGATCGGTTTTTTTATTCGCGTGATACCGTGATTTTAATTCGCGTGTTAATTCGACCGATCCGTCCTTCCTATTATTTGACGTGCCACGGTAGGGTGAATTTCTCGCGTGGAAGATTAATCGCGTGACGCACGTTCTATGTTCTCGCAGGAGAGGTTAAAGGTGCGGGTGACCCCGTGGCTCGAGGAGAAGAGAAAAATCAAAGATTTTGTGTGGTGAGGTGTGAGGAAATTGGATGCACTTCTTCTCCCAGGTGGTGCAGGACAAGGTAGGTGATCCCGACTTGTCACAGAGGGGATTCTACTGTCGGGATTTAGGTTATGATGGTCCTGACATGTTATTTGTGGTTTTTTCAGGTCGCAGCTCCACCGGGAGGGGTCGAGGAGGCAATGTTAACGACTCTGGATTACTCTAACGGAGGGAGTAAGGTGGGTGTATTTTCATTGGCGGGTGTGGGTGTCAACAGTCGTGTCAATGTTAATTTGATTTTACAGGGAGATCCCCTGGCTGCGCCTGGATTGGGGTACCAGGAGGAATGTGTATTGCCAGGATGGCTCACACGAGTGTGGAAAGTGAGGTTAACCTCTGCGATAAGAAGGAGTGGTAACGTTGGGTGGATTGGAGGTTATGTGGTGATGCCGGGATGCGAGAACCACAGAAAGTGGCCTGCTAGTGAGTACAATATATTTAATATTTGACATTCAACCAGATTCTGCATGCGAGGCGCAGGGCACCCAATCCTGTGGGTGTTCGCTTTCCCATTGTCTCTAATTCCATACTGGTACTCCCTCGTTTTTTACATGCCCCCCCCCCCCCCCCCCCCCCCGCAGTATGAATGTTCTACTGCCGGGGTCGTGTCTAGACCAGGGAGATCCTCTCAAAGGTGTGCCTTTTCCTACTCGACTCTGTTTATGTTTATTACTTTTTTGAGATTCTAACCTGTCACTGCGGTACAGGATCCTAACCTAAACTAGCCCAGGGTGACAGTTACTTCCGGGCATTGCTGTCGGTGCCCCAGTGGCTAGCAGTGAGGTTGGATTGATTTTATTAATTATATTTTGCAGGTTAGGGCAATGTAATTCCCTCGCCTTGCCTAATTATTTGACTGCCCTTGAGAGGATGCGTACCTTTTGCTATGGGATAGAGAGGGAAAGATCCGTCGCCTCGCATGCTCCAGCCCATCTATTTTGACTCCTATGTACGTGCAAATTCCCGCTATTATAGGGGGGTATTGTTCCATTGGGGGTTTTCGTGCAGTTATTTGTGTTTTATTTTGGATTCGGGGAGTATCGTTGGGGTGAGTTTAGTTTGGATCTGGAACGACTGAGGGGGCGTCGCGGGGTATTCGCTGCCATCGTTAAAATTTGTTGTCAATCAATTCACTGATTAATCAATCCGTCAATTGGTTGCTTCTTTTTATTATAAGAGATCGGTAATCGAGCTTGCGTTGAGGACCTGAGATTCGAGAGGAGGCGGGCCCTCGGTTTGTTCGCGCCGGTGGGGGGGTTCCCCCCATGAATAATTAATTCGTCTATTGTTATACATGATACTGTCTCGCTTCCTTTGTTCCGACGGACGCGCGCGGGAGCCCCTGTGGAATGTCCGTCCGCGCACAGGGATCTCCCTAGGAACTAACCAGCGTGGTGAACTATAAGATGAATTTGAAGGGGTTATTATTCCGTCTTCTAATTTCGCTGAAGTTTCTTCTTTTATTTCTTGTTTGTGAACTAGTGGAAAACGATATTGTATCGTGTTATTTGGGATTTCATTTGTAGTTGGAATAAAATGCCGTATGGAAGATGTCGAAGGTAATTTATCGCCTGGTAAATGAAATCGTTCTGGGTATTCTTCTATTGCTTCTATTACGTGATCTTTTTCTTCGTCGTTTAAATATTCTAGTCTTAATTTTGAAAGAATTTCTGAAACTCTATCTAATCCTGGTGAACATTTTCCGGATTATTTGTGTTGGAATCGAA
Source organism: Nysson spinosus (assembly GCA_910591585.2). NCBI lineage: Eukaryota > Metazoa > Arthropoda > Insecta > Hymenoptera > Crabronidae > Nysson > Nysson spinosus. The sequence goes on from OU342855.1 coordinate 1,782,073, forward strand.
AAAGGTTTCTTTTTCTTGGAAATTATGATACTCAAACGGTATTAACGTCTGTGGTGGTATTTCTAGGTCGACTTTCGTTTACATGATATTAATTGTAAGGACATGCCCAACGCCGTTATTGTTTGTAACTGCGGCTTCGCTAATGTAAAGTCCGTCTATTGTATCTATTTTGGGTCAGTAACCTTCTGAAATATCGCTATTGATTACGTCAATGGCAACTGCTTCTCAAGTACGTGACATGATACGTAAAATACGAGATTTTAAATTTCGGGGTGGTAACTTTGAACTTTCTTCGTCAATAAAAGGTATTGCTCTAATTGATTGAATTTGTGTGACTAATGTATTATGTGCAAATGAGATTTCTACTTTTTCTTGCCTGAGATAATCTGTTACGGATATGTCTACTCTAATATATATCGAGCAGTGAGGCCGTTGTTCGTTAAATGTTATTTTATAAGTCGGGATAAACTAACGTACACGTTAATTGTAATTATATATGAGCACTTTATTATATGTTAACATACGATTGAAGAACGATTACATAAGGCACACTGAACACTCAAAAAAATGGGAAGAGATTCTATACATACGAAACAAAAAGGCGTAGATGGCGCGATAACACTCATGCGCGTGACATAGAAGCGGGTATTCGAAACCCAATTCCATCATAATCTTTTCCTGAAATTCCGTCGTTTTCTCGGGGAGATGAAGATTTAACTACATTAAATGTTCCTGATTTTTCAAATAAAGCTATGACAGTTGTACCTAAAGTTTCTATTCTTTCTGGAATTATACCGGAAATAATAGCTGATTCGTGCAATGCTACTGAAACGCCTTCGTGTAAAGCTTTTAATTAAATCAAATTGATATCTGCGCCAGTATCTACTAAAAGTGTGGCTGATGTGATTCTACGTTTAATATTGCCGGTCTTTCTCCAAAAATTGAACTGTTGCCAGTTTAAATAGGAGATTGTGAACGTTTAAAACTTCCTGTGCGAGGTTTTGATTGTTCTCAAAATTTCTATATGGAATTTGGACTAGGACTTCTGGAATAATTTCTATCGTGATTATCCCTATCGCGTCAGGAATTTAATTGATGTGAAACATTAATTGTGATGTTTCTTCTATTGTTAAAATTACTGAATTTATCCTTGACCCTATTCTGGCTGGAAATTTTACCGATTCTTCTAAATTTGTAGGATCGTGTGCATCTACGTATCTTGCAATTTCGTCTGGCAATCTTCGTAAAAATGCTTCTAACGCGCGTTCCCTAATCGGAATAATCATTTTATCTGCGTTAATCCCATAAGAATCCTTTAATGATACTTTTGCTCCATTTATTAAAATGTAAAACCTGTCGTGGAAATCGTGAGCTGATTCGTTTCTCCGCATTCTAATACTTTCAATTTCATGGTAATAATATGGATATGTTTTTCCGTAGGTACTGTCTCTAGCTGAACTTTGTAACTTACCTAAAATAGCGCGAACGTATTGTCACGGGGAACGCAACACTTTGTTGTTTTAAAACAATAACACGCGTACTAATAAGAGTTTCGAATATATATAAGAGTACGGCGCGGGTTCAAGCTCGAAAAAGGTCACGATTAGGGGTAGAATTAGTACTAGAGCGAGAACGGGAACAAGAACAAGAACTTTATTTCATGCATTGCACGCTCTTACCATATACAGCCCGCGAAATTTCTATAAAGCCACCACGGTTTTTGCTAATATCTTATAAATCTTTCATACTTATGATAAGTTTGCGGGTGATATTATTTTAGGAGTATTAAAGACACATATTTGTCGGTTTAAATAATAAAAATAACATTTATTTAACATAGGAATCGGAAATATATAATATGATATAAAATACAATGCGAAATTTCTATAAAGCCACCGGATTTTTTGAGCGATAAAATCAATATTCAGAATAATTTATTTTTTATTTATATATTAATAGTTTGTATAACTGCCATTACTTCGAATAACTTCGAAAATTCGATTCGGCATTGATACAATTAAATTTCGAAGTGTGTCAATTTCGATAGATGCCCACGCTTCGTTCACCGCTGTCCATAATTCGTTAATTGACGAATATTGCTTGCAATTGCCATAAACTTTACTGGCAATTATTCCCCAAAGATTTTCTATTGGGTTTAGGTCGGGGGAACAAGCAGGCCATGATAAAATTCTAATGTCTTTTTGACAAAACCACTGCTTAGTGTGGTTCGATGTATGGTATACTGGCATTGTCGTGCTGATAAATAAAATTATCGTGCTCAATTTCTTCTGTGAATGGTATTAGCACTGTGTCTAATAATTCTGTATATTCTACAGAATTCATTTTTGTGCTGATTCGGCAGATAGGTGTTCTTGCATCAGCACGAAATGCAGCCCAAATCATTAGCGAACCACCACCGAAGTTGCGGCTCATTGAAACCTTCCTTTCCTTCGTTACATCGTGCCAATAAGATTTAAAGCCATCTGGCCCGTCTAGATTGAATTTTTTTTCGTCCGAAAAAATAACGCCTTCCCATTCTTTGGACCATGACATGTGAGATTGCGCAAACTTGAGACGAGCCTCTTTGTACGCTGCCTTGAGTGCTGGTTTCTGCAACATTTTGGTCCACTGAAACCTCTGGGAATCGTTTAGAACTTGCTGCACACGCCTCGTTGTTACTGGCAACTCCAATTAACTGCGAAGTTGTGCTGCACTTCTGAATTCCTTTGCTGCAGACCTTAGTAACAACGAACGCTGCCTCTTGGTCAACTTTTTGTTTCCTCCTTTGGCATGATTTTTTCCATACTCTTCGCCCAATATCACGTAATTATTTACGAGCGTACGTGATCTCTTAATTTTGTTCGCAATTATCCGATTAGAACATCCCGTACTTTTATAAGCATCAATGGATGCTTTTTCTTCGCTCGTTAATAACTTTCCTCGTGGCATCTCGAAGTCAATTTGAGGAAAGACTGATTTTTCCGATTTGCTCTCACGATTTATCGATGGACAACCAGGTCCCCAGATTCGGGGACCAAATGGTAAAAAGTTCAAAATGGTACATCCGTTTAACCGTGAAAGTAGTACCACGTGCACAAATTACAAAAATAAAATGTAACGGTTCCGGGACGCAAAATTATCCACACAAAACTAAGTGGCTTTATAGAAATTTCGCATTGTATTTTATGTCATATTACATATTTGCGTTTCCTATTTTAAATAAATGTTATTTCTATTATTTAAACCGACAAATATGTGTCTTTAATACTCCTAAAATAATATCACCCGCAAACTTATCAAAAGTATGAAATATTTATAAGATATTAGCAAAAAACGTGGTGGCTTTATAGAAATTTCGCGGGCTGTATATGGCCTTATTGCTAGGGAGTAGGGGCGATCAGTATTGTCGGTAAGGCGCGATATCGGAATCGACTTCGGAGTCCGCGGCAGGAAACAGCCGATCGGGTTAAGTCGCATCATCGGAGTCGATTCCCCGGCATGTAATAGAAATGAGGCGATCAGGTATTCCTCGCTTTGTAATGACACCTCGGGTGATCAGGGTGGTCGTCACAGTATGCACCTTCCATTGGTGGTGGTACAAACGCTGCTCCATTTTATCTTATTATTATCTTCGGTGGTGGGGGTATCGTACTCTTTCTCGAGCCCTCGTGACCTTGGATGGCTGAAAAGCTTAGCTACATAGCTTTTGCATACGAGGATATCTTCTGCTGGTGACCACATCCTAGGAACTGTATTAACCCCTTAACATACGAATATAATGCGCGTTGACGCGTCCGTAGAATACCATTTAATTTGGGTCAATAGCGAACGCTCGTGTACAAGCTCAGAACAGAGCGTTTTATTTTCGGATTTACATTGTTATATAACATTCAATAAGGTTGATATATAGTGTTAGTGTACAATAATTTATTAAGTAATACTATAAAATAATAATTTAGTACTTTTCTAACGTGTGATACATCTCAAAGCATTTAGGAATATGTAGCGGAACGAGGCATGTTTTACATTGCCAAGTCGTTTCACTTCTTATATTATGTTTTTTGCACACATGCCATCGTTTTGCAGGATGTTGCTTTTTATTTGTCGCAGGTATATTTTCGGTAAAATGTGCCCAATGTTTTGCTTGTAATCGAGTTGGGCATTCACTTTGCGACGGTCTGCCGCGTGTCGGATAGTTTGGAGGGGACAAATTACAGAGCATACTTTCTGCAATATTCAATCGAAAATTCACAATCGTTTGCTTTTATGAAGTAGGCAACTTTGAATATAAGACATAAGCATTATAAATAGCAATGTCAAACATATAAAAAATATTTTTAATATCCTTTTACACACTTGCGCATGAGAGGGAACATGCAAGACATTGGTCTTGCTTGTCGCGACACCTCCCATTCCTCGATTGTATTCCACATCACAAGTCGGTTTCGACACAGTTTCTCTTCTTCGCCTCCTTTTTTTCTTCTTATTTTCCCCGTATCGATTATTTCTGCGTTTTGAGTGTTTCGTGCTTATTATATACACATCCTTCTTGTCATGCCAGTGTAAGGACAGGATACCTCTGCAAGATAGTGTTCTTACTTCTCCTTTATTGAAGCATCACTTGAATACTCAACAGCATAAACACTGTTGAGTCGGATAGTCGGATCGTCAACTATCCTTGTTCCCCGGGTTGTAGTTGCGAGGAACTAGTTCTTTATACGGCGTAAATAGGTTATGTGATGTACGTTCGTTGCACTATCGTACTAATTCTCAGAATTCGTTGAGAATTCGTCTGCCCGCTTTGCTTGTGATTTCGTAAGTGTCGAATTTGTTCTAGCGCTAGAAAGTCGAAGCATCGACTACATAAAAAAGGGGGTAGTGGGAGGTTCAAAACGAAGGGTGGTGATTGGTGGATAGAGTGGACAAATCTTGGAATACTGCTTCGGAGGGTGCACGTGCTTTTCCCGGATTTGTAGGTAGGGAAATTGAAGGGCTCAAGGAGTGGTCACCAGATGTGGGATTTCACTTTTCTATGTAGACAATGCGCTATTGTAATTTGGAAGTCCGATAGGCGGTTGTTACCTGACTTCGCTGCGACTTAGAGTTTTTACTCGTCAACAAACACTTTGATGACCATTTTCAATTTCATTATCACCACTAGAATAGCCTAATAGACTTTCGTCGTCACTTACATATAATGCATTCAACTCAGACATGTTGGGAGAACTATTTCTAATTTTACAAAATTCAAATATATGCTACGGCATTCAGCGTGCGAGATCACTGTTATACTAACTACCGCTTCCATTGCGCTTCTTTCTGTTTATCCGTTTGCCGATGCGATTTTGTTACCGATATTATTGAGAGGGGGAAAGCATCTTCGACTGTCTAAAAAAACAGCATTGATGCACGGCCGAAACAGATAATCCAATAATATTATACTGCCCGGTATTCGCCGAAGAGATTTCTTGACGCCTCGGAGATGTCAAAGTCTACCATGGCACATGCAATACATGACGTCTCCGAGACGTCATTGTATGTCAAGGGGTTAAGATTCTTTAGAGAATCTAAACAAATTTTGTCTGGAGAAATTCATAACTATTTATTTTATGATAATTTTCGGTGGTGGGAATATCTCAGTCTTTCTCGAGCCCCATTACGTGTTTACAATCTTCGCGCAAACCCGGCTGTACGATTATGGATATACGCTAACGTATATCGCTGGTGTGATTGAGAATTTTGGTTGTATTATTCCTCACTCAATCACGCTCTTTCTTGTTTACCAAAAAGGAGCTAGTAGTTTCAAATTTGCTGGGAACTGGTTGACCCAAAGTTGTGTGTTTTAGTAACGTTTGATATACTTTATTTGATTGATAGTAATTAACAAACTTAACAGTAACTTGAACTGGTAACAACGATAACAGAGTGTATGTATAATAATGCGTGGTAAGTTCTTGTGACGAGTCTAATCGTTTGTCTCTCGAGAGCCGTGCAGGGTTCGGTCTTTATACCAAAAGTATAAGCTACGGCCGAAACTCGTGGCTTCCCATTGGTTGGTGGTTGGGTTTTCCAAACGGGGGTGGCATGCTATGCCGTGCGAAGTGCTGTTTTGGTTTCTCGAAACTCAGGGGGTTCTGGCGACACAGGTATCAACCTTCGCGATGCCAATATCTGGTCGCCAGATGTGCATCGTTGACCGTGGTCCCCCGAGTTAATCCCTTGTTTTATAAAAACAAAAGGATTTCCCTTATGTACTGTTTCGCGACGGAACACCGGCAACACCTTGGAAATCAAGTTTTTACGATCTTTTAGGGGTGTATGGTTGACAGAGATTTTTCTATCGGCTTGCTACGTACGGAAGGGATTATCTTTTTTGTTTGACCCAGCGTTCAGCCGTTCCGCGACTCACGCTTAAACAACATTTTGGTTCGATTACATACGTACATGTATATGATTAGTCGGTCTCTGATGACAATTAATTGCTGCAGAACTTAGGACAGGCTGTATTGTCAAATCCTGTACAGGATTCGCGCGATTGTCAGGAATTAAGTCGGGTGTTATCGCAAAGTTGAATTATGTTAAAGAACAAGAAGCATCCATAGGGTAATTTCCCGCAAGCATATGATCATACGTTAGGTCCTCTTATGGGAACGACATACCACAAAGACTCACCGATGTTACAGATTTAGACGATTCGATCTTTCGCCGCTGTTGATTGGTCGCTTCGGTACAACTAGCTTGAAGATGGAGAAAACCGATGAAATGTTTCTGCGGTCACTCGCGTAGTTCCCGAAGTTTAGAACAAAAACAAACAGTAGGTAATCAATCAAAATCTGATATTTATTTTGAAGGAACTTAAATTAACTAAGTTAACTAATGAAGTTTCCAAAATCTAAAGAGAAAAGCTATTTTTAATTGAAGGCAAATCTTGCGCACAGAGTCCTTCGGTAATTATGGGAAGAACCTCACTAATTGAACCGAATTCTAACTCACAAGTGCAGCAAGGGTAAAACGACACACTCCAAGCCATTTAACAATCGAATGCACCGCGCCTTGTTTTTCGATTACCTTTATAAAGGGTCTAGCCGGGTAAGGTAGTCAAAAGTGCCCCTAAACCAAATTGGACTTGCGATAGGTCATTCGATAGCTTATAAAAAAAAAACAATCTGTGCCAAGTTTCAACTTTGTATCTCGACTAGGGGGGGAGTAACGGGCAAAAATCGAAAATCACGTTTTTGCCCAATTTCTTCGAACTCAGTAAATGACAAATTTTGAAAAAAATCAGGAACACTTCAGTGAGCAAGGTACATATTATCGAATTTTTTCAGATTTTAATGTTGCAAATCCCAGCTGTGAAAAATAAAAAACGCAAAAAAAAGCCGAAAAATGCCGATTTTGTATTGAAGGAGTCCCGGATCAGCGTTTATATTTTTTTAGTAAATGTGTATTATTAATACTATTGCTCTCAATTTTTTTTAGATTTTTTGTTAAGGTGCGCCGTAGTTAAAAAAAATAAAAACCGGTTTTTTCGGCGTTTTTGCGTGTTAGATTGACTTATAGGGCGAACTTTCGTATTATTCTCTATTAAATAAGTGTTTGTGCAGTAATCAATGTTCTTGCATCCGGCAAAGGAATATAGGAATTAAGGAAACTAAATAAATAGAGAAAATTGGAATTACTGTGCTATTAGGGCCTAGAGCGTAAAGATTATTTTCAAGTGGTTCGGTGGTCCCGTGGTCCAAGCGTCAGGCTGTTGTAACGCTGCGGACTTTTTTTGTAGGTTCGCATCCCACTTGGGTTAATTTTTTTTTGCATTTCATTTTCTTAACTTTTAACTACATAACAACCGAACTATATCAATATCTGTTTACAAGTAGTTTAACAATATTTTTTAATTATTTTAATCTGTACTATACGTAAATATGACTTTGGAGTGCATGATTATCTTTAAATATAAGATATTTAAAAAATATGCTTAAACTATGTTTAAACTAGTTCGGTTGTTATATAGTTAAAAGTTAAGAAAATGAAATGCAAAAAAAAATTAACCCAAGTGGGATGCGAACCTACAAAAAAAGGCCGCAGCGTTACAACAGCCTGACGCTTGGACCACGGGACCACCGAACCACTTGAAAATAATCTTTACGCTCTAGGCCCTAATAGCACAGTAATTCCAATTTTCTCTATTTATTTAGTTTCCTTAATTCCTATATTCCTTTGCCGGATGCAAGAACATTGATTACTGCACAAACACTTATTTAATAGAGAATAATACGAAAGTTCGCCCTATAAGTCAATCTAACACGCAAAAACGCCGAAAAAACCGGTTTTTATTTTTTTTAACTACGGCGCACCTTAACAAAAAATCTAAAAAAAATTGAGAGCAATAGTATTAATAATACACATTTACTAAAAAAATATAAACGCTGATCCGGGACTCCTTCAATACAAAATCGGCATTTTTCGGCTTTTTTTTGCGTTTTTTATTTTTCACAGCTGGGATTTGCAACATTAAAATCTGAAAAAATTCGATAATATATACCTTGCTCACTGAAGTGTTCCTAATTTTTTTCAAAATTTTTCATTTACTGAGTTCGAAGAAATTGGGCAAAAACGTGATTTTCGATTTTTGCCCTTTACTCCCCCCCTAGTCGAGATACAAAGTTGAAACTTGGCACAGATTGTTTTTTTTTTATAAGCTATCGAATGACCTATCGCAAGTCCAATTTGGTTTAGGGGCACTTTTGACTACCTTACCCGGCTAGACCCTTTAGCGGCCACGCAAGGAGAGTCTAAGAGTCTATGACCTTAAGTCATACCTCCTACTCACGGATTCCCCTCGTTCCTTGATTCTTGTGCGAGGAGTTCCGCCTAATTTTATCGGTCTTTCTTACCTGCAGCTTCTCATTTTGCTTTTTTACGAAAGGTGACTATTCAAGAATACTGCGCAGTTCACGGAATATCCGCGATCGCGGAAAATGATATCGGCTTGGGCAAATTTAAAGTCGCACGGGCCCCTGTAATATGATCGGGCACGTGCAGTGCCTACCCAGGAATTTTAAGTTTCGGTTTTTATATTCAGCACATGACACAGGTAATCGAAAGTCGGGGTGCTGTCGATGTGATGTTTAGTACCATTTCTTATAATAACTGCGGTTCCTCCGCGTACTTTCTCGGATGGATGTTTTGTGTTATATATAGTATAGTATGATGCTTTTACGCAGTTTTTATCAGTACAGTGTGTTTCTGCGTTCAACGCAACATCAACTTTGAAAGTGTATATGAATATTTTTAGTTCCTGTATTCTTTGCTGTAGTACATTGCTATTCCAGACAACTCTTTGAGTGTTTGGTCCATTATTTACAACCACTAACGATTTCGGTTTATAGTTCTCTCATTGTGGTTATCTGCTGTGTTTGTTGCAGCAATTAACATTGTCCGATTTTTTTCTGGGGGCCCTGCGATGTCGGATGTCTTCCTGTATGCTTAACACAGGCTCGTAACCTGTTGCAGTAATTCCTCGTATGTCCGTATGCTTGACAACGGTAGCATTGTGGTATGTCACGTGTTGGCCTCGGTGCTTCAAATCTGGCTATTGTGCTGAACAATTCGTCTACATATGTTATATATTTCTTTGTTGTTGTATTTTGGTTCTAGTTCGATAGGGAATAGGGGAAGCGGCTGCTTGGTGTCAAATTTCTGAATACTGTTTATGGATCTGACTATATGATTGAGATATTTTAATTCCTTGGCAATCTTAACCGTATTCATTTTCGGATGTTTACCCCATAGTACTACTTTATAGCTTCGGTTTGTCTTAGGCTGGTGGGTGTGATAGTAGGAATTTTTGTTTTTTGGCACGTCCACTATCACTCTATAAATTTTCCGGCTGTGTTTGATTCTGAGTTACTGAGAAGGGAATAGCATTCCTCAATTGGCTGAATTGTTCTCTTTTTTGGGGCAATAGCCTTGTGTTTGATGAGTAATGATGTTTCCATGTCCATCTCAGCTTCGTTGTCTTAATTATTGTGAGTACCCTCCGTTGTATATCTTCCTCTCTTTTTAAGTATTTTTAAGTGCTGTTCATCTGTCATGCCAGCTGGACGCGTTTCCCTGCAATGAGGACGCGCGATCATCCACCATGGCGGTTTAACTGTTTCACTGTCACGGAAAAGTTGGGTTATGCACTGTTTTAAATTGTGAATGTAGGGACTCTGAGTTGAAGGCTTGTATATTGCGCACCAAACGGGTGCAGTGCAGGCTAACGTCTTATCGGTTCGGCGGCTCGATAGACACTCAAGTAACTGTGATAGTAATTAAGGTTTTCTTTTAGTTAGGACAACAGATAAATAGTAAGAACAGACCAGTAAATGAAATGCGCTGAGTGTGCATAATACTTTTAACAAGTCGCGCTCGTTGCGGGTGTGCATAACGTTAAGGAGATGCAATTATTACAGTCTATGATTGATTCCTCACTAATACGTGAAGTGATGAAGTGTTCCCCGTCCAAAGCAAGTTTAAAATTAGCTACCATCCACCTACACGCTTGAATTTCAATATCGGGTTCCACCATTATGCGCGACCCAATCTTCTCTAGACTATGCACTAACGGATACCGTTCATAGTCGACGGGGCTGACCATACAAGATATTGTTTATTAGAAAGCAAAATTCATGAAAGATTGAAACGGCTTTAATGCGCTGTGCGGTTGATCCGTGGGTGGTCGGTTCACACCCGAAGTCGATTGTAGCAGACAACGTTGTACGCACATAAATAACATATTTCCGAGCTGCCATTGCTTGAGCTGCCATTTATATTTCGCAATACATCTAATGTAAATAATATCAGAAGCCTGCATACAATTTCAATTCAATGTTACATCAAGATTTGTAAATTGGGTGGAAATGAAGGCAAAAGTTTGTATCGAAATACGCATTTGCTGCAACCAACTTCGTGGAAATCAATCATCTGTTGATGATGTACATCACAGTGTATGTTAATCCCTCTATGGGAAATGAAATGAATACGCACATCCGCTGTGAGTTTTAAGCCGAGAATCAATGTATTTGACATCCATATATGAACCGCCCAAGTGTACCGAAACACACGATTGGCGCTTAACTTTTCGTAAATATTAATGTTCTCTATTTTTGGTATCATGGAGTTTGCCACCCGTGCCTTTAAGCGGCTGATACATCTAATAAACATGCATGTTTTGGAGCTTGAGGATGTGTTCTCTACTTTGAATTTAAAGTCTAGTTCGTATATTAAGCAATACTTCCTTATATGTAGAGCATAGATCTTGTCAGTATCTTGCAGTTTTACATTTATATAGAAAATGCATAAAATTCTATTAAGCCAATATCTTTTAGTTTACTAGTTTTACAAACTATTTGTTGCCCATATTTGAAAATAATTTCTCGTGGGGAAAATCAGTACTAGGTTTCGAACCTTAGCGCACCTGCATGAATGTATGGAATTTGACGAAATGGAAGAATATAAGATACACCCGAATTTCTCATACTACGCACGAGACAATTCTACATCCATAATCTACATCTGAATGAGAGTACATCATCATAATACATTATTTTGATGATGAAAAGAAGAAGATAGAAGAAAGACGGTTTGGAGAAAAAGGAGAATGGCATAAATAGTATATGTAGAGGCAAACTATGGTTTGTCTGACCATATGATTGAAGTTTAGAAAGCCGACCAGCGTGCCAGTTAAAATTTGCACGCAAAAACGCCTTGTGTGAAAAAGGCTAAAGGATCGTAACTCATATGTCCTGCACTATTTATGTAATGGAACCGACGATACAGCATTATCTTACTTTATTGTGATATTTGTGAAACCAAGTACGGGAGAACTTTCTTGGAAGATATGAGAGTTGAATTTTTGTAACATCTCTATCAAAATGATGGATTGTCATCGTATCATTGGTACATATTCATTCAGTGGAATGGCAGCCTTCTATTTAACGTATCACTGGATTAGAGAAAAACGAGGAAATGACAAGAGGCAACACAGATTTTATATCTGGTCAGGATCAACTGTAATTCTTCGTCTGTTGTAGCGCCGAAGTTTTTGAATATTATCCAAAATCGAACATCATAGAAATGCAGAGGACTCCAGATAAAACCTTGAAATTCTCGGAAAGTAAACTTTTCACGATGAACGATTTGATGAAGGATGGTGTAAGTACTAAAAAATGGGTTGGAAAGGCTCAACCTATATATATACACCGGGGAGCAACATGAGATTTCTTACTCAATTTGTGCCATTAAGGCAGAGAACACTCTGCGTGGTGTCAACTCGCCTCGTTCAAGTGCAGTAGTGTACGTTCCTCGAAATCGAGAAGGTACACGACAATTCCCACCGTCTCCAAACGCAAATGCTACTCCTAGCTTAACGTCATAATCAGAAACTTCGGCCATAGTGAACCAACGAGTGGACTCGTCAATAACCCAATCATCAGCAAATTGGATGAATTGTGATGGAGATCCATTTCCATGTTCTAAATCTACTTCAATGTTAGTGATCGAACAATCTGTTGGAAAATACGATACTCTGGGTCAGTCCATTTTATACGTTCTAAAAATTACTTAATTGAGAAATGTGGCACAATAGTGTTAAAAGCAGCTCGTGCATAGGAGAAGATCAAAATGAAGTGCAAAAAGGACATACAGCTTTATGCAGACGATATGTGGAGCAAACTGTATGGTCGTTCCAAAACTACTATGGGTTCCTATCTCGAAGAGCTTCATAATTTGCCATCAACCAGAAGAAAATTCTACATGTTGGTATTAGAAGTGGGTTAAAAGCGGCGAACAGGAACGTTTCCTTAGTCCGTGGGTTCTGACTATGTAAGCAAGAAGGCATCACGTTTATTTCAAAACCGTCCCGGAAGAGTTTGGAGAATTTTCACTGGATATACATATACGAGTATTCACCCCATGAACAAGTTATGCTATAAATCGAACTTGGGGTTTGTATCTGAGCGTGGATAATGCGCTTCCATGCGATATGACTAGGACTATATCCCGGACCAGGAAAACGGTCAAATGGGTACAGGACTGTGTATGTTTTAAAGACATTGTGAATAAGGCCTGTGGGTAGACGCATAACCCCTAATCAGCGAAGATACGGGAAAGAAACGTAGGGTATTCTCAATTACAATGAAACAATCGTCCTTCGGATTGAGCACTTCATGGCTGAAGCAAGGGATATAGAAGTCAGTGAATATGAATACCTAATTATCACTTCATGCAATTGGGCAAAGGTGCTGCGTAATTTGAATGGAAATTTCATTCCGTGGGTAGAACCGTCTATTTTATTTCAAAAGTAGTAGATGAAAAGATATTGGCAGAGAAACTCGGTATATGTGCAGACAAATCTGCATAAAACTGATAAATCCGCAGAAAAATGGAAAGCATAAAGCAGAAATTCTGACACAAGACAATTTTGCAAAACTAAAGGATATATAAGGTCGTTAGTATTCATGTAGTATGTAAGGATAGTTTTAAGTTGAAACCAGCTGTTCAGAGTGTAGGAGTACAGACTATATGTGTGGTCTGCTTAGCGTGAATTACGTGTAAGTAAGAGAGCGCAGGGTTAGGCCGTGCAGTAGAATTTAGGTTATGTTTTAAGTTAGTATACGAGGCATCAGAAAATTACGAATTTTAAGGATCTCTTTTGAGGAACGCTGTCCAATCGATATGCCTTTAGAGCTTACGTCGGAGGATGACTATGCATTGTGTGCTACATGGACACATCTGTTATGCTTCGAAAACGTGGACCAATATGAGTGACGCAGAGAACGCTGCGTTCTGCGTGATCCCCTAGGAAGAGGCGGTAGTACAGACCGTTAAGCTGATTCAGCTACGAGAAGTGTTAGAGATCGAGGATTAGAGACGTCAAGAAACAAATAATTTAGGCCGACGATCGTAAGTGGCGTTAACGCTAAAAGAAGAGCAAGCAGACGATACCAATCGAAAGGCCGAAGGAAGACGAAGGCGATTAAGGAAGCTGGATGTGACATTACGTCGAGCGCATGCTTATTAACAACCGGAAACATCACCATGGATTTGCTTCAAACGTTGAGCAGCTGCGAAAACCGAAGTATTCAGGAATGGCTCAAACATGTCGAACGAATGGCCTACGGTAAATGATCGAAAATCCTGAAAATGTTGCATGCCAACAAGTTGTTACGGGGATAAATTAAATCATGCAAGAAGTACACACAGCTATGGATCAAATTGATGAAGACCGTAGTAGGCGATGCGAGGGATTAGTAGATTGTCATAAAGTACACGGGGAGCTGCGGAAAAGGAAGAAGCAACATCAGAACGTAGAAAATGATCAAGGATACATCTACGCTGTTTTGAATATAGCAAATCAAGCCAGTGTCGATTTGTGTTGTCATCGAATATGTAACAGACGGAGTTCAGGACAGGGAAGTGAATGAAAGTGTTTTACATTCGGTAGTACAGGCGAATCTTGAGAATCGCCCACGGGGTGTCATACAATTTAAGCTACAATCACGGAATTAGGTTACAAAGTTAAGAGGAACGCGATTCGAATCGCGGTAAAACTATACACTATATTATTATAAGTTAAGTACAAGATCCAATTGGGTAAATATATACAATATACATATAAAACAATAAGTGAACTCTCCACTTGTGTACTATAAATATGAAAGGAATCCGTTGGCCGGTCTAGAGTATTGCAAGCATTAAACGTAGTCAACTTAATTATAAACATGTATCGTTACATAACAACTTCTGTGGGAATTCGAAGGTAGCTAATTATTTGGTACATACATACAAAAATCAAATAATCTCGTCGAAACTTACTCCTTTTATTCTAACAATCGAGATGGTGGAAAACTCATTTGGTTTGCATCTCCTAATGTTGGCATGCATTACCTTTCAACAGATAGTACTACAACTGCGAAATAGAACGCAGAAATAGGATTCCAAGCAATTTGCAAGTGAATATATTCCCATCGGAAACCAAATAAATATGTTGTTCCAAATTTTCGATTTTTGAGTCGCGTATCCAGAATACTTTAGTCTGATATACAAACATGCGTTTCTGCTGTTAAAATTGTATTATCCGTTGTTAAGTATAGTAAACGGAGCCCAGAAGCGTCGTAATTTGTTTTTGAAACGAAAGCATAGACGATATCAAGGCCTTAGTTAATGTCACCGCTACTTGTGTGCACTTTATTGGATACGGTGAAATAAAATGACTCAAATGGGCAGGATGTTCGTGATCGTTGAAATCTCATGGAAACTTTTTCGCAGCCTTTGGGGATTTTGACAGTTATGTTTCGTTGGAGTCCCCAAGAATGTCTGATACAAACGTCTTTTGCAACGCAATTGATCTGTAGGCTGGGGATTTTTTAAACAGGAACTTGTGACGTCCTGAAAAAGTGTTGTCATATCAAGCTAAGCTGGAATACAATTTACCCTCGGGCAGTGGCGTTCCTAGCACTGTGGTCACCCGCTGCAGTAATTCATGGTGTCACCACTTTTCCCTCAATATTATACATAATATAAGACTTGTTTTGTACTCCATATTAACCCTTTTGCAGATCATATTCACTTTTTTACAAATATAATTCAGATTATTGCAAATGAAATTCACTCTTTCACTTTCTGTTGGATTAAATCTTTATATACAACAGCTTAAGAAAACAAATTTGTAGGAACGCTGGATTTGCAAAAGGGTCAATTTGATCTGTGAAAGGACAAACCATTTTTCGGTATTTTTTATTGCAGTTGGATTGTGAGCACTTATCAATCGAACAACACATTTTGCTGCGATTTACTCTACTTGCTCCTCGATTCACAACTGACTGTTTCTATCATTCTCCTAGGAGTTGTTGCTGTAGAGATCCTGAGTGTTATTGGAGGTATTAAGATCCCATTTTAGGGTTATTACTCTATCTTATCAAGCCTCTCCCTCAGTTCCTGTAGTTCCTCCTCTGCTTTACCTTCTTCAGCATCCTGAGTGTCCCTCTTCCCTCGTGCTTCTTCTCGCTTTTCTGATAGGTATACTAGTAGGTTCACCAAAGATATCCATAGGGCGCCGACTACGGGAATACTCCCACAATAAATGGAATGAAGGGCGTAGCCTTGGATTATGGTGTCCACAATCCGTTTGATAAATCGGAATATTATCCACAGTGCCAAGATTCCTGAAGTTACGGGCCAAATTCAGTGAACATTATGAAATGTTTCCATAATATCCACATTGTTCCTTCAGCCGATTTGATGACAGTTGTTTCGTCTAATCAATTGTAGAGCGAAATTGAACCTGCCGGGACTTCATGTCCGGCGAAAAAGCCAGGACATTTATCAAGATTTGCCTTTCTAATGCGCGCCTTTGATTCATCACATTAGCGTATAGGGTATTCATATCGGTTTTGATGTGCTTTTCGACATATACGAATTTGGAATTAATGTATGAAATTATGTCCAGATTTTCGACTGCTAATTTCTCTTTACTTTTGAAACTTCTCCCTTTTTGTGTTTCCAGAATGAAGAGTTTAGGATTCTCGGTTCGTAAGAGAGTATATCCACATCGAGTTTGTTCCGATACTTTGGTTAATGCAAACGTAATTTCCTGTGTAGTTAGGCTATAGATTTCTGGTGAGTAACCTTTGTGCGTGACCTCCATGATCTTCGAAGCTAATCCTTCGTATAGTACATCATATTGGTCGTAATTATAGGTGTTTTCCGGCATAGGTGTCCAAAAGGTGTATCCATAGTCAGAATCGATACATGACCCTGTATTCAGTCTACAGGTGGTTCCAGATTTAAATATTATTTGATTATCTTGTAATCTTACGGCAGCTCGTCCGTTCATTAGTGTAATTTTTGCAAATCCTTGGGCCACTGCGCTGTTCCAAGTACCAAATGGATCAGAATATTGGACCCCTGAGCATTTTCCGTCCAGGTTTGTTGTACCGGCCCATGTGAATGATCGAGTGATGGTAGAGTTGGTTCGTAGTCCATTTAAGAGCACGCCGTTTCCCAAATTCAAGAGTCCCGTTTCTTGCATCTTTAGACATTGGTCAAGCGTAACATCAAGAAGGTATTGGTTCTGTCCGTTAGGTTGAATGAATACATGCGAAAACATCCCGCAGTAGTAGATCGTTCGAGCGATCTCCACCTTGCATTGCATGATATTGGCTTGATTAAATTCCGAAAGTTGCAGGAGTTGAATATAAGTCTCCGTGTGTTTGTTATCCGGGTCTCTCCTCCACATTCTTCTATCTCGGTGAGCGATATGGTTGTTACATTAGGATTGTGGCTCGTACAATCAAACGCGACTAGTGCTGATGTAGTCTTAAGGACTGTGAAAATTAGGAACAGAATTTCGGTATACATTCTGAAATCAAACAAATATCCTAGACTCACGCTTCCTATACATTTTTTTTTAAATTTATTATCTAATACGTGATAGCTTTAATTTATTGGTATGTACTAATTTGGCACGATTTCCTACTTTTATTCTGGCTGTTTCATTTTCAAAAGTTTCCAGGACCTTATGTGGTCCGGTATATTGGTATGCGAGTTTTCCTTTAGGAGGAACACAGAATCCCAGTTAATAGTTTTTGGATTTATTCTTTTATCGTAGTAGTATTTGTATTTGCTTTTTGCGTTTATCAGGTTATCTCGGGCCAAATTTTGCACATTCGTTAGTCTTATATGTAAGTCTCTAATATATGATTGGTACGTTAAATTCAGATCCTCATCAATGATTTCTTTTTCGGAAGGTTCTCCTGCAATATGTCCAAAGACTAATTCATGTGAAGAGAAACGTGTTCCCTCGTGAACGCTCGTACTGTAAGAGAACATTGCGAGTTCTATCCAATCGTCCCAATCGTTATCGTTATTTGCATACTGTTTCAA